>JAVTVJ010001987.1:0-70000 GCA_034509425.1 Eopsaltria australis | reverse complement strand
GTAAGCTTCAAACTAGAAGAGACAAATGCACTCTGCAGCACAGTAATTCAATGGCTCTGAGTCAAGTTTACTGTTGTCTTGTTTCTACTAATCATTGTAAAAATTCCCTGTGAAATAATTATCCCTAAAACAATCAAGACAGTATATCTCTATAAAGGAGAGGATCGATTTAACAACAAACTCTAGATTTATCTGTATTGATTAGAGGGCATTCGGTGTAATTTTAGTGAATTATGTTTGGCTTTCATTTCCCAGTAGAAATTTTTCTTGTGATCATCAAAAGGTAAATTACAAACTACTACATGGTCTTTTGTGTGCCACCTACATAACATCCAACTATTACTTTTCAAAGAAACATCGATGCAAGAAAGGAAAAAATATTGGGGATTTTTTATACATGGTATCTTACTATAAAAATCATATGACTGAGTTTATAGCACTTACCTAAGAGCCTGATGTCATCTTCTCAATTCATTAATACAGAAATCAGGACTGCACTAAAGAGTCTGTGCTAAAGGAACAAATCCAAGATCATCTTATGAGAATAGAATTAGAAAGATTAAGAAAGTAATATGATTTTTCTTCTTAAATAGGAGTAATTTCAAAGCAGCTGTTAACACTTTCATGTCTGGAACTTCCTGACTGGCACAAGGGAGAACGAAAGGAATCAGACAGATTCAAAGACAATTTTATGTAGCTGTAAGTCTGACACTGCTGCTGATATAATTTAATTGAGAACTAATTAGAACTAAGAAGGCTAGTTATTTTGTCAACTGCATGTGTGTTAGTTCCAGTCATTTTTAATCCAATGTAACAAAGATAAAGAGTCTAACTTACTTTGTTTAGTTAATAACATTAGGCCAGAAGGATCACCTAGTCATTTCATGTTATCCAATACATTGCTAATATAAACAATGTCTAATTACAGTGACTACATACTCCCATGAAATGACCAATTTGCTGATTCTACATGTTCACTGTTACAGACATTTCCACAGGCTTTCTCTGGGTTGTACTCATAAATTCTACCCCAGCTGGTAGGAAGCATAAGAGCATAATATGAGAGGAAAAGTTTTTAAGCAGCACAAAGGACATTTAAATTCTTGAGAGAGTTTCCATGCAAAAATATATCGAATTAAAATATACTTTTTAGTATTCCCTAGGAGTATGTAATATTGCACATTTAAATGCTATTCTTGCTGAATCAAGCTGATCATATGGTATATTCAAGACTCATATGATAAAGAAGGCATGTGCTAACATTTTAATATTTAGACCAATAAATACAGAGTGATTTGAATTAGCTTACAAAGCTGATTTATTAACTATAATCTGTACCTGTTATGAATTATGCCAGAGTAGTCTCTTATCTATTTTTGTTACTTCACTGATGAGTCAATAACTGTCCTCTGAAAATATTAGTCCAACATGTACCAATGTTTTGTAAAGTGGCAAAATCTGGCAATGATATTGGCAGCATGTATAAACTCAAACTAAAATCAAAATAGAAAAATACAATAAATGAGAACAAACTATTCCTTGTCTAAAGAAAAAATTGCTGGCACTGTAGAAATGGCTTTTTAATGATTGAATTACTATCCCTTAAATAATCATCCTGAAAAATTTGCTAGTTATGTTAAAGTAAATAACAGTACATCAGCATGTGCATTGCAAAATCTAATTAACACAAAGTATTAGAAATACTGGAAACAATGAGACACAGTTCTCTAGACAACTCAAATAAAAGGAATTAATTTAAAAGTATTGCAATCAATGCATATATCACAGCCAAATAAAAATTGGATACTGCAGAAGTATCTGGAAGTATTGGTGTTATCAATTGCTCTGCAGGTGTCTAAAATACCTGGCTGCCGCACATGTCAGTGCAAAGACTCAATCCTCCTCTCCCTGCAGAGCTCAAATGTTGCCACTCAGATCAGTGTGATAGTGTCAGGACTTTTTCTTATTCTTCTTAGGCGATGCCCTAAACAATATTAATCTACTTACATTAAAGTTTTCCTTTGAATAAAAGGCAGCATGGTCTGACCACTAGAATTTGAGAGAATTAAAATATAGGTTAAAACCCACATCATGTAAATAATTACAAGTTGCTAAAAGATAAAAATAAAAATGAACAACTCTTCTCTTAAATTAATTGCTGTATGCTGAATGTATGCTACATTGTCTTGTGCAGGATATTTAAAAATGAAATATATGATAAAATTTGTCTTACTGTAATTAGATTAATAAAGTAATTAAAAGACTCCTACTTTTTTTTTTTCTAGAAGAGAAGAAAGAGCTAGAAATTATTAAACTATCCAGAAAAGAAACAAAGCTTTTACATGGAAAACAATTCTTTGAGCTGAATTGAAATAAATCAATAAGATGGTTATTTTTCAATAGGTAATAATTGTCTTTATATAAACCAAAAATATTGTTTGGGATGATTAATATACAATGCCACATTATGCATTTGGGAGTGTCAATGCATAATTCTTAGTTCTAATGTTATTATGTAATTCAGAGAACATGTTCATTTGCCCTAATAACTACAAAGATGCACTTAATAAAATGAAATGTAATAATACTTGTAATTTAATCTATTCATGGAAGTAATTTTAAAAGTCTAGCATTCTCCTTAATGTGGATAACATTCATAATTTATAAAGTGTTGTGATGCAGAATTGACAATGCCATTGTTTTTTACACTTTGAGATGAATCTGCAGGCTTCATTATCTGCATACCAACCTCAGGATTATCAAGGGCAAACAAAAGATAATTAACACCAGAAACAGGCAAATGCAGGAGATACTGAGTGAGGTTTTTCATTTAATGTAGAACCTTTGAAAACTGGGAAATGGAATAACAGTTCAAAATCTTTTCTTTTCCCTTTGCAGAAAAATATTCCGGTATGTTTTCTTTCCTATATTTTAAATACCATGTTTTTTGCTATAAAATTATATTGGCATGCTCGGCCTTAGATACCTTCAGTAAATGAATGTGTTAAGAGGAGTATTTTTTCCCAAGAACAAAGTGTTCATTTTCTGCAGTGTTTTTTTCATCTAGAAGAGTAGATGGGTAAATATGGCACACATTTTCAAATTCTATAGTTTCACTCGCCCACAGCAAATCTGTAAATAAGTCACTTAACTTCTCCTTGCCCCATTGTGCCATTCTCTAAGGATGAAAACTTCTACTACACAAATTTGATTAATGAATAAGATATATCTTTATGTTAACAGCTTGTAGGGAAAACTATGTGAGACTGCCTTGGGCATTTTTATATATACTCACAGCAGAACAATAAAGGTTTACTAAGTGCTGATATAGAGCCGAGAGAGTATATTTCAATCCGTAAGAATCACTGACATGTCTCTTTTTAGTTTTTTGAACAAGAAGTTCTGACTCTGATTCTACATTGCACTTGAAAATATTTGCCATGTAACTAATAATTTCAGAAATTACCCAGTGAAGATCCTCCACAAAGAGAATCTTTTGAATGCAAGGCAAAGAAGCATTATATGGTTGGACTCTAATCTGTGAACGAACACACTTCTACGAAAGTTCCAGGCAAAGTCATTTTACAAATGGAAATGCAGGGCAGTGACATTCAGAGTTTTACACATCTTACAGATGTTGATGACAGTCTAATGCCCCACCTGTTACTTACATAAGAAGTTCTTATTACAGGGGAATGTGATTATTAACCTAAGAGCTATCCATGAAAGATTCAAACATCTGTATTTAAAGATCTTGATGTATTTCTGTACCTTCACTTTTTACAATTTAGAACTGGAAGTGCCTTTTAAGTAACTAATCCAAAATGATATACAATCAGGCAGAGCTTGCTTTCCACCCAGCACAGTGGGCTGAGAGCACTCTACACAGGGATGATGGTTACACACTAAGATTCAAGCTGCAGGATCACATGATGAGTCTTGTTCTCTTCCAGGTCTGATGCCCGTTATGATGGTTCCTTCATTATCAGGGTTGTCCCTTATTCCTACTTACCAAACCTTTTTCCTCTTGGTCCTGATTCACCCTGGACAGTGACAGACACCAGAAGGTGCATGGGGCAGGAAAGGCCATGTGAGCAAACTGGCCCCCCAGAAACAGTGAGAGGCTGAGGCTGAAGCCAAGGGCCCTCTCCACAACCTTGGATATCCAGACAAGTATTTAAGTGCCTGAAATCACACAACAATTGTGTGGCTGATGCTCAGTTCAAATGAGTGAACAGCGGACCCCTGAGACCAGCAGGACATGGGGTTCCCTGGGATGCATCAAGCAGAGCATCCTTAGCAGGTGGAAAGAAGAGACTCTCACAAGGCTTACCCTCACCTCAAGTACTCTGCACTGTTTTGGACAACATAATACATTATAATGTGCATAAAGGAGGGGAGCAAAGATGCCAAAGGGACTAGAGGGCATGACTCATGAGGAGCAGATGAGGATATTTTGTTTATTAAGCTCTGAGAAGAGGAGAGTGCAGAGTGATCTCATTGCTGTCTACAACTTCCTCATGAGGAGGAGCAGAGAGGGAGATATTGACCTCTTTTTTTCTGGTGTCCTGTGATGGAATGTATTTAAGATACATAAGGCAAAATTTAAACTGGATATTATGAAAAAGTTCTTCACTGAGAGGGTGGTCAAAGACTGGAACAAGCTCTTGAAGAGCTTGGTCATAGTCCCAAGGTTCCAGTTGGTGTTCAAAAAGTATTTGAATGATGCTCAGCTTCATGGTTTCTTTTTTTTTTTTTTTTTGGGAGGTGGGGGGTGGAGTTTAACTTTTAGATTTCCCTATGTGGAGGCAGGATTTGGAGTCAATGATCCTCATGGTTCCCTCCCAACTCAGAATACTCTAGGAATCTATGACTCTAAGTACTGGGACTCTCAGACACTGAATTGTCATTCTTCGTCTAGTTGTCATTCTAGTTTCCAGATACTTCTGAAAAATAGAGCTCCAAACTTTTCCCACACTCAGCAGGAAGCTTTGAAATTTAGGAAAAATGAAGATGCTAAAACTCCGAAGTGTTATGGTGATCTAAAAAATTTTTTTTAATTAAAACTCCTTTTTTTAAGGACATTCGCTTCAGTTCTGCAAATATTTGTATAAAAGGTTTTTAACCTAAGGTCTTTAAAATTAAATATACCATGGCTGGAAAAGAGAACATATCCCTTTGAACTAATAGAGAATATTAGTTGCCTCACATAATTTTTTTTATTTAAAAGCCTCCATCCTTTCATTGAATTCATCTATTTAACGCCCCTTCCCATGAAGGAAAATAAGGTATATCCTCTACTAGCTGGAGATGACTGTAAATACATTTAATGAAGCATGATACCTTTTTTAATTACACACAGGAAAACACAATCAAAGTAGATGCAGCTTGATTACCAAGTGATGCAGTAAAAAACACACCATGACAAATGGGGTAGTGGGCAGTGGTGGGCCCTGTTACAGTCACTACTCCCATTAACTTACCCCTGCCTCCTGAAGCAGGAGAGGCAGCCTCTGTTTATAAAGTCCAGAGGACCTACAGAGACAGAGCAGATAATGCAGAGCTTCTCCATTACAGAGATATTTCTGTAAAGTCTTTCTTTCACACTTTATCCTTCCAACTTCTACTACGACTACCAGTCATGATAATAACATTAAAATAATAGTAATAACCATAATAATGAAACCTGTTTTCTAATCTTCACATTTATAGTGAGACTTTTTTCCAACAAGTTTTCTCTGGACCTAACGTCCACAATTTTCCAAACATCTTTTAGGTACCTGGAGTGTTCATGGTTTTATTTTAAGAGATTATTATAGACCAGGATTTTCTGAAATCTGTGGTAAATAACAAGAAATACTCAATGCTTATTAGCTGGAGTGAATCAAAGCATCATACACTCTTCTTATATATTTTTATACTTTACATTGTATTTAACATAATATCATTTTTATGTAGTTGCATTTTCTACACATTTAGTTTGCAAGGATATGTGTTTTGAAAATGTACGTGGTTCTTTCTGCAATGGTGCAGTAGTTACAAGATGCAGCAATATCTGGTCCTCTGTGCAAAATTCCCACCTGTGTTAATGGGAATTTGTGATGAAGTGAGAACTACAGGTAACTATATAATAAAATGCAGATAGGAAAGATGTACTAACAGCAGAACACTAACAAAATTGTTTTGTGCACATGTGCATATGACAAAGCCGAAAGTTTTTTGTCAAAATCTGAAAAATTAATAGTTGAAATTACTAGATTAGAGTTGAGATTCCTACTTTTGTTTTGCCTGTTAACTTTCCTAAGAGAATACAATACTACTTTTTCTGCCACTGAGTCCCTCTCATTTAAGGTAACTTACCAGTCTGGTGAACTGCTTGAGCCATTTATAAAGGCTCACATGCTATGATTTATGCTATAATTTGGAGTCAGTTACATTCATTTCTGCAAATACCCAGATACTGAAGCCTTAGAATATACATTCAGGAGGGACCTATATGCATCTTACTATGACAGTTCCAAATCTATATTCCCTGTAAGGATGAAAACTTTAGAGTGACAGAACTTCACCAGGACTAAAGGAGCTTCCATAAACAGGGTGCCTGCAGAATGAACTACTTTCAGCTGGTATATGAGGGATGGTGAGTTCCTTTTAGGTCTATACATCTAGCAAATTTTGGAGAATTCTTGGAAAAAAGCAAAGAAGGTTTGAGAAGATTGGCAATAAATCCTTAGATTTAAAATAAACAAGTTCAAGTGTATCAAAAGGACTAGATGTATCATACACTGGATACAGGTTGATTTTTCTCCCTTACAGGTATATTTATGAAAGCACATGCACCACAAAATGTGCATCCCCAAACTTATTGCCTGAGGATGAAATAATAGTAGATGATAATTCTACCAAAAAAAACCCTGCCTTTGTGCTACATTTAAACTCAATGGTCACCTTCTAGCATCAAACCAATAAAGAATTTTCTATTTCAAGTTGTGCTATATGTGGTAAGGAAGCACCAAATCTCAACATTACCTCCTAAAATTCAACTTCTGTTTACAGAGATTAGAAGAATGATGAATAGAGTGTCAAAGTCTTTCAGCACCTCAGAAGTCCAATCTAACACCTGCAGAATCCCGACAATATGGAAATGATTAGAAGTTTTGTGCCTTTGTGCCATAAAGATGCTATGAGTGCTTTCTTGGCTGGACACTTGCTCAGTGCTATGTTGTGGCTGCTTAAGAAACCCTTCAGATTCTCCTTTCTGTCTTTAGTTTCAAGATCCATCCTAGAACATATCTGTAGTGTGGGATCAGCTTGAATATTTGGTCCTTCTTGTGTTGCAATTAACAACTGATGAGAGTCAGAAGGGAAGAGGTACTTTTTCTTTGATTATCCTGGATGAGATCATGCTTCTGGTTCTTCAATGGCAGGACTTACTGCTTGAATAATTGCAATGTGTACCAGATTTCCAAAACTGCCTGCCTAATGGCTATAACTGCCAAATATATGCAGAAACTGCAGTAGCAAAGAAATTGGTGGGTAATCTGCCTCTGTGTATAATTACGGTAGCAGTTGTTCATACACTTTGCATGAATGTAGTTTTATGTATGCAATTATGGAAATCAAAGCCTAAGCTTGTACTGACAAACGTAGATACTTCCCTAACTGAAAGCAATGCCAGCTCTACACTCTACTTCCAACTGACTGAAGAGCTTTGAAACCTCTTTTGCTAAATTGATTCTTCTAGCTGTCCATGCACAATGTGTTCTATAATATTATTCAATTGATCTACAGTTGCAGGGGCCAAGGTGGATCTCTAGAGAGAGGGAAAATAATTGTCCACATTTATCAGTCATGTCAGATAAATGTCTACAACTCAGGGCGAACTCTTGTGAGTAGAACTGGAGAAAGGAGTAATCTGGAACTCTTTTGAATATCTCATTGATGTGAGAATAGACTAAAGAAGCCCTTGTTTGGTGGTCCAATTGTTCCGTGAGCACATACTGTCCAAGTTACTGAAGCATATCCATTAATCTGCATGCTACATACTGAATAAAGGGATGAAGAATGCTTGATTCAAGTTACAAAATTATTTGAGTTATAGCTGGGTTTTTTTTAATCAGCTGTGGACTGCTAGAACATATTTTGTGTCCAAAAATTCTCAATCAACGCTTTTATGGAATTTTTTTTTTTTACGTGCATTTAGGCTGAAATCTGAAAGTGAATATAAAGTCTGAACAATGTAGCTACTAGTTCTGTACTGATTCTGTCAAATAAGGAACGCTTAAGTTTTTCTATGGACTCAAACCAAAGTTTGACCATGGAAAAATATGGTTTACTTGTGCCAGATGTGGGGTCTAAATACCTTTGACTTAGAGAAGGTAATTCTGCCACTCATACTTGTGAGTTTGTTTCAAAAAGATTGGAAAGCATTAACTCACCTCTCAAGAAAACAGGGAGGAAAATCAACTCCTATATAATGGATAAGTATTTAATTACATAGTTACATAAAATTTCATTGTAACACATTACAGTGTTTCCCCACAATTACACTTTAAGGCGGGGGGGGGGAAGGCAAAAAAGCCCTAAAGGTCACCATTTCACTTAGTTTAACAATTCTCAGTGTCTTAATAAAACTTCTATTTCAAATAGATAAGTAATGGAAGTTATACCACAAACTTAGCTGGTTTAATTCCAGTGACAGTAGCTCAAAGATGATATGGCAGTTAGTGCCTTTAAAGACTCTGGGCTGAATATCTCATGTTCAAGTATTTATCACAAAACAACAGACCTGAGGAGGAAGGTATCTATCAATACTAAGAGGATCGAGGAGGACAAGTTCCTAACAGTTTGTTAAGAACACTGGACTGATTTTTCACTACAACACAAAAAAAAAACCAAACAAACAAAAAAAAAACCACTGTTACTTTTCTTACAGTTAGAAAGTCTATTCATTAGCAGTCATTATGGTTAGTTATGCATACTTCAGATTGCATAGCAAGCAGTATCATCATAGTTCCTATGAAAGGCACATCTCAGTTACTTATCTTTATTCAGTACTAGAGATGGGCGCTGTGTTTCTTTAAGTTTATTTATTCTTCACCTCTGAAAAATGTTTAACAATCCAGACCATGTTCCAACTTTAGATTTCCGTACTATCTGAGGAAAAGAACTGAACCAGTGTGGTGGAAACCCTTTCAGTTTAATAAGAGATAATATTGATTTCCTGTACTTCTGCTTTGTTTTGAGATACGGCAAAAGATTTCCAGAGCTCAGGTACAACCAGGCTTCTCTGTGAAGAGGACAGATTCTCCTTTCCCACTTCCCCTGAAAGGGGAACTTCAACCAGCACCATGTACTCCCCTGAGGGATCAGATCCTAGAAAAGACTACAGCACATCTGAGCTGCTGGGTTTTCTTCCCAGCACACAATTCAGAATTTTGCTTAAAGTGCTGTGTTTCCCAACCAAGTCCATATGGAGGGAGAACCATCTCTAAATAAAAACTATACCAAATCAGCAGGCTAAGGAAGGAGCAGACCAGGCATTTTGTTCGGCAAGCCTGACTAGCTCCAGGAAGGCACCTTTATACACTGAGGCCCACAGTCCAGAATTGCTGCTAACAAGGGGCTAAACAGTTCCTCCTTTCAGCTGAACTAAACTCAGAAGATACACTAGTGACTCCCTGCCTGGCTATCATTCACTCTCTCATGTTCTGTCCCCTTCTCTACTTGAGCAGATTCAACTTGGGATATTATGTGGGAATATCCCACCCAGCCAGGACATGCTACTCTTCCCTATTTACCGGCAGTGACAGCATGACAGATTGTCAGGGCCAGAAGAGAGAAATATCTGGGTATCTTCTACCTCCAATGTGCTCACTGCTGCATAGAAACTACATCCTGCCTGCTGTTCAGAGGAGCTTCTCAGGAGACAGGGACTCCTTACCTCTGAACACCAATCAGCCTCACAGACACTCTGACTGCTGAGCTTCTCAGCTCTGGCAAAACAGGAGTCTGTGTTCGTGTATAGAAGGAAAACTCTTGAGCACAACAGAAACTTTAAAGTGAAAACTGAAGAGCCTCTGGAGTGAGGCACTTCCAGAGTTAAGCAGATGCTGAACAAGGATTTTCAGGATCACAGCTCTGGATTTAAGCACCTAAATTCCTTCTAAGTCTCAGATCAGATCCCTAAGTCCTTCTTTAGACCTAAACCTGTGCTGCTTAAGCTTTGCCCTCTGGTCTCCAGTCCCACAGGGGTGAAGGGGATGAGAGGGGGCATTCTGTACAGCAGCTCTTGCCACTTGCACACCAGCTCTTTCCTCTCTCCAGTGGGGTCAGTGTGCCTTGACACAGCAAAGGCAACTCACCATTTGCTCTGATCTCTGGTGTGGTCTGCTTGGTTTTATCAGGTCCTGGAGAGCAAATCTGACCAGAGATCTGTCAGTAAGTTTACATGAAAAATTAGCTAATTGGGTTCTAAAGGATTTGCAAGGAAAACACTTCCCACTCTACTAATAGCTATGGCACATACTTCAGCCTCTTTCTCTCTCTCTCTTTTTCCTTTTTTAATCTCTGGAACTTATTGGTTGCTAAATCATGTAGAAGTATAGCACATACACACATAACATACACACAAAACCCCTAGCACTGCTGCTCTTTTAGTGCCTGTGACCTTGAAGCCATGATGAGCCAGGGAGATGCTGAAAAATGTACAGGCTCCACCAGATGAGGGACTTTGATGCTGGGGGGAGCTCTGGGGTCAAGCGCAGAAAGGGGAAATAAATGGTAAAATCACTGTCTCTAGACTCCTCAGATAAAATGGAAACAAGCACTTGGCATTTTCAGTGCTGACAACCTGGCTTGTTTGTTCACTCTAATGAGCACTCTGGCTCCATTAATGAGCAGACTGAATCCATTATCATCATCATTTCAAAAGGCAGCGTGCCACTAAACAGCTTCCCATATTAGCAGGCATTGCCCTTGTTCCATTTGATCAGCAGTGGCAGCAGGGAGCCCGCTGTACGCCCACTTTTTTTTCCTCTCTCTTCCCCCTCCCCTTTTCTCTCTTTTTCTTTTTATCCCCCCCCCCCCCCCCCCTATTTTTCTGGTCGGAAATTAGCAAGTGAAAATTAGTCACTACCACCACACGGGCGCCCGCACACAACCCGTGACCCCACGAAAGAACCGCAGTAGGAGATAAGAGCGAGGCGGTGGACGGCGGGATGGGCCGGGGCCGATGAGAGGGCAGCGGCAGATGGGGCGAGGCTCCATGGATCAGCGAAGGTTTATTTTTATATTTTCATTTTAAGGCACAAGCAGGAAACCTGGGGAGAAGGGGACTCTGGCTCCTTTCTAGCGGCAGCACCTTTCTTGAGACATCAAAGAGCCAATTAACTCCGACGCAAATTGGGTGGCGGTGCTTACACCGGAAGGCTGTTGAGGGCAGCAAAGGCTCGCGGTGCAGCCGCGGCTGCCAGCAGCGCCCTGTGCGTGTGCTGTGCTGTGTGCGCGTGTGAGACTGTGCGTGCGCCCGAGTGTGTGTGTCTGGGTGTGCGTGTGTCTGTGCGACCCCTTTTTCTTCTCCCTCTCTCCTTTCTCTCTCTCTCTCTTTGAACTGTAGCTCTTGAATGCGTGCCATTTTTTAGACTTTCAGTCTGTTAAAGGATTTTAATTAGGCCTTGACTCCACATCATCGTGGGTGCCTTTGTGGACTGGTGAATGGTACAAGAGTAGTATGAATCCAGCCCCTATCCAGCACTAGGCAGCCGTGTAAGAAATACTCTTTCAGCCTCAGACGTGCCACTTCACTACAGCCTGTCTTTTCACTCCCCTTCCTTCGGCTTTTGTGCCTTTTGAAATTATTAAAATGTTAACATGACTGCAGAGCCTTTGATATTTAAGACAAAAGAGGAGGAATTGCAGGCAAGCCAGGCATTCAACAAACTACGAATGGGGAGGGGGGCGGGGGCGGGAGGGGGTTAGCAAAGCCTTTATTCCCTTCTTCTGCCAGCTTTTCACTTCGAGGAATTACTCCTCAGCTCCTCACCTCTCTCCGTAGGTATATGTGTATCGAATGTATATGAAATAAAACACAAACAGATCTATAGGTGAATTTCTAAAAAGGACTTAAAAGACAATAGAGTGTTTGCACTTCCAGGTTTGAAAGGCGCGTGTTTAATTACTGACAAATGCAGGTATCAGGATGTCTACGAAGAACAAAGAGCTCTGTATTTGCATTTGAATTATTATTTTTCCCAAGCAAGTGATTCCCGCGATTGTTACCCGGACCCTGTCCGGGGGAAAAGAGAGCCGTCCCTCTCCTGAAGCCGTATGTGCTGTGGCAAACCCTCGTGTGTCAGCGTCTGCGACCAGTTCCTCCCCAGCCCCCTTTCTTTTTCCCCCCTCCCGGAGTCAGGATTTCCCCCAAGTGCTGGAGATCAGTAACTTGTATGTTTAATTCATTTCAGAAACACAGGAAAGCAATTTGCCGGCGCGAAGCCTCGGGAAGCCCGGGCCGTGCGCTGCCGCTCTCCGCTGCGCTGCCCCGCGGCGGCCGGGCCCGCTGCGCCCTGCCCGGCGCCCGCCCCGCGCCCCTCGGAACCGGCCCGTCCTGAGCCGCTGCTCCCGCCGCTCACAGCATGCCGCACACGTGTGGGAGCTGCCGACACAAAATCAGCCCCTCTTTCCCCCACCCCAACCAGGTTTATTCAGAATTAAAGTTGTTCCCCCCTCTTTATTTTTTTTTTCCTATGTCCCCTGTCTCGAGCGGTAAATATATCTCATTTTCTTGTCTTTGCAGAGAGTTGCTGCCGTACTAGAATAGAACCCGGGCTTACCTAGTTTGGCAGGGTATGCAAAGTAGGATTGGCTGGATCAATTAGAGAATTATCTATTTATGAAATGTCTAGCTGCAATGGAAAGAGCTGGTACAATTATGAACTGTTGTCTTGACAACTGGGAAGGACTGATTGGATCATTTTATCAGTAGGGTTGCTGATTTCAAAAGCAAACTGCCAAAAATAGTAAGGGACTTGGGCTTCAAAAAAAGGGTTATTTTTTCCTTCTCTGTCTTAGCTAGTAGGGAAAAATGTAAAGGGGGTGGGGAGAGGGAAAAGGGTCTCGCCAGGAAAGGTCCGTGATGCAGATTTATTGGCAAAAAGCCAGAGTTGCTATTGTAAATTTCTTCGCTGGTTTCAATGTCAACCCAAGCTCGTATTTGAACCCGGAATCAGGGCAAAAGCATTATCACTCTGTCACTTTGTTGCCAGAAGTGGATTTTTTTTTTTTTTTTTTGCTAATATTTTACTGTTACATCTGACAGGATTTCACATTTTCTGTAGCCCGCCTTTAGTACGTTGAACTGCCAGACAGAGAAATTAATACCCTGAGTGACTGTATTTTAATTAAGCAATTTCATGCAAATTACAAATTTTAGATTGCCAAATAATATATTGCACAAAAATTGTAGGCTGGCTGATCTGATATGCATGGAGTATTACTCTTCCAGGCGCTGTGCATACATGGGAAAATGAACAAAAATGCTAATTTCCAATCTACTATGCAAACGGTAAAAGATGCCTATTTAGATACATATGCTTTCCTTAGGAAGGGTAAACAGTTCTTTAATTTAATATAGCTGACACTTGAAGATGTGTTTTTCTCTTTTACAAAGATAATTTTTGCATTGAACAAGTAAATGAGAATTCGAGTAGAAAACATCTTGTTAATGGCGACTAATAAAAACTAATATTGCATGCAATATAATGATATTAAACCTTGTAACTGGTACATAAAGCAAGATCATTCCTATTGTTGCTCTGTCAATGAACATCAAATACGCTCGCATATTAAACACATACTGTCCGAGCGGGGATGCTGTTAACCCTGTGTGTGTGTGGCCGGCTACCGAGCACCTGGAAGGGACGAACGCGACACTTTGAGCAGCCCGGACGGGCAATCGCCGCTCTCGGCCCACGCAGAGAAAGACGAGGAGCAGGGCTTTTCCCCCCCGGGCCGCCCGGGCGGAGCAGCGGGAGGCGCGGGGGCCGCAGGCCGGGACCCCGGGCCCGATGCGGGCGGGCGGCGACTCCTCCGGCAGCGCCCGCCGCTCCCCGCCGACAGCTGCGGGCACGGAGCCCCTGCGAGCGGCCATCCCCCGCAGGCCACAGCCCCTCTCCCCACACACGGCTTCCTCGGCCAGTTCTGCCCAGCACCGCAAGTTTGCGGGATGGGCTGCGGGAGTGTGTCGGGGTCGGGGACGTGGGGCTCTGCTCGGGGCCCAGCAGCATAGAGGCACCGCCCGCCAGGGAGCTCCTCTCGGGGCTCTGTCGCTCTCTCAGAGGTGATCCGAGGAATAAGCAGCTACGGTTCCACAAAGCCGCTTACGATAAAACTTGGTAAAAGCCCTGGCATCCTCTTCTGAGCCTTTTATCACCGGGACTACTCACTCGTGTTGAACCATCAGTGTTTGTCCCTGGTTTTGCTTTCTGTTTTAACGACTCGATTTCCCAGCACCGTGAATAAACATCAGCTTCTCTGCAGGAATCAGCTGAGGTTTCCTAGATGCTGTACACAATTAACCTGGTTGCAAATTTAGCAGTCCCAAGTACAGTACTTACAATCTTATCTCAGGTGGGTGGGTATACGGGAAACTCCTGAGCGTCTTAGCCACATTCAGTGAGTAAGTAGGCTGAACACAACAGATCTATGGCATAGACAGCTGAACTGAATTTTAACCACACTATAGTTAATGTTTCTCCTTCTTTATACTTTTTTGTCATTTTTTTCTTTTTCTCTTTTTTTCCCTGGGGTAATGGGTGGGAAACTGCTTAAGTAACACACACACAATTGGAAAGTATAGATACTTTATCCACGGAACTAGTGTATGCTAAATGTTTTCTCTTTTTTTCACCCTCAGGATGTAAACAGTGAGTTCAGGCTTTGTGTAAGAGTCCAGTTGCTCTTTTCACTGGAAAGGGAGGATTGGTTGTTGGGATAATGCATTATTCACTCTTGGCTGGGTATATTTTACTTTACAAGACTTCTGTTGCTGCTGCTGCTGCTCAGTCCTTCCAAATTTAAATCAGATTTGGATTTAGGTCCTCTGAGATAGTTTTTCATGTTCCATGATAAGAAACGAATTATTTACTGCCATTTTCATTCCCTGAAATTCATGAAAACAATGCAGACATCTGTGTACTCTTAGTTACTTAGTAATTACAGAATTTGAGTATATTTTTATGTGAGATTTTCGTGAAAGTGTCAGTGTGTCTTCAGTAATTTAAGGCAAAGATGTATTTCAGATTGTTGGAAGTAGGCAAAGTCCTGATGTGCCAATATCAGATAAGTGTTTTTCTATCTTACAGTACATGGGAGTAGGATATATGAATGTCATTTGTAAGCTGACTTGTATTTTCAGTAACACCAAGTGTTCGTCCATATTAGGCAAGCATATTAGTTCCTGAAAGCAATATTTGTTCCTGAATCATCACACATTCATGTGGATTTTTTGGATTTTATTGTCCAAATTCAGTTTCACTGCTGTGATTCATACTCTCTCTCTGCTTGCAAAGCAAAAGAAATTAACCAGAGCTTTCTAAGCAGAATTTTCCATAAACATCACTGGAGAATCTGCCTAAAACCTCATGATATCATGTGGCCAATGGAAAGAAGTCTATGAATGTAGAGAAATATCTGGATACACTATAGTACCTTTAAAAAAACATCAACCATCAAGCAGTGTTGCCCCGTCAAACAGTTCCTTGCAAATAACATAATCAAAATATCTTGGCATTTTTCTTCAGAAATGTTTTTCTGTTTGTTGATTTTTACTCAATAAGACAGTTTTGTTTTGGGTCATATAATATTCTGGAAATTTCTCCACCAGCTGTCAAGCAGTTTGTTGGAATGATTTCTGTTTCATTATTCAACCAGCTTGAAGGTTTGCACTCTTGTGGTATTTGGCAGGGCAAATATTTTCAATACCTGCAACCGACCATCTTATTAACTGTGAAAAATTTCTCTTGAACAATAAACAGTGTTCTGCCAAAGAATCACAGCAAGTTATTCCAAAGTACATTACTCAATCAAAAATCTTGGGCAGCATTCATATGACCTTTGCCTGCTTTCAAAATATTGCATTTTTTTTTTCCTCCAGAATTCTCTATTGAGTAATATGGGTTGTTTTTGGAAAGACAATGTGAGTTTCAGCTAAGTAGTTATTGTATTTGGGATAATGATATTCAAAGGGACTCACCTTGCAACCTTTACATGCACAAGAAGTTAACTGTTACTTATGTAAGGACAACAGAGACTACTTGTATGCATAAGGTTTACAGGGTCACACTCAAAGGCCCCAGATAAGACAAAGCATTTTAGAGCAGAAATTAGGTATGTCTTTTGCTGAATAGAGCTGGAGTTCTGATCTGGGGCCATAACTGATATGGTAGCAGATGGTCCTGGAGTTCAAGGCTTTTGTAGTCCTGCTTTATGTTTTCAATGCCAAAGAAAAGAGTATTTGGAAAAAGGAGATACGTAAAAAACGAGAAGATAGAAATGAATTAAAAGGTGAATAGAGGAGACACTCCCAGGTCTTTCAGGTAGGTTTCTCCAGGGTCAAGGAATGTCAACAAAGATGCTAAGCTTCTTGTACAGCTCTTATACACTAGGATTTCTTACACTGAAATTTTTGACATTGATGTCAAAGTTTTCCACAGACTTTAATTTGTTTGTTAAAACTTTCTCTAGGACAGCATCTCAGTTTCAGGGCAGGATTTCAGGACTGAAACAGAAAGAGCCTTTCATCATAACACTTTGCTATAGGCAGACCAGGGCACCATCTGATCTGCAGATGCCCTAATTCCCATTGTCTAATCTGTCTCTTTCTCTCTCTCTCTCTCTCTCTCTCTCTGTTTTTTGGGTTTTTTTTCTTAATGAGAAACAATTTTATTTCATTTCCTTGAGGACCCAAAAAATTTCAGACAATTTCAAATGTTTCATGCAGAGGAATTCCTGCTTTCCTGACAACCTTTCCTATATGACTTGGAAATCTGAAGAAACTTCACGATCATATAATAGGTGTTCAAAAGGGCAAGATCTGGTCACTGGGAAGCAAACAAAATATTTTGCAAATAACTTTCTTTTTTTAATGATTAAGCTGCTCAAAATTAAATGAATTTGGATATAGCTTTTTCCAAATTAATAATAAAACAAACAAAAAACCAAACCAAACAAAAAAACACCAAAGCACCAAAACGAAAGAGGAGCATTAATTTGTCCTGTATTACAGATCAGTTTGCACCACTAGGTGAATATCTCCATTCCAAATCTTTTATCCAGGGATGTATTACTTAGCCGTACACATTCATTCAGAACTGCAATGAGGCGTAGCAGTGTATCAGACTTGACCACATCCTTGGATAATTTGTAAATGACAGAAAGGCAATCAAAAAAGGCAATTAATTTTTGCCCCTTTCAATTCAAAAGGTGAGTCCCACTCTTTAGGCACATAGCCTACATTACTGAAGAGTTCACTTAAGCCACCTAAGTAGGAAAACAAATAAGAACTAACTTTTTCATCTCCTGCAGGGACTCAGACTGATGTATATTTACCATGTTAAAAAAGTAAATGTTTATACAGTTGCATAGATTTTGAATAACATTCCGTTATTCATAGTGGTGAAAGCTATTGCATCCCCTGATGACGTCAATAGAGAGACAATCCTGCTCACCCTGCCTTTTATGTCTGCATTTAAGAGCTAAATAAACGAAAAGTAGTGTTAGGGCTTATAAGCAACCAGGAGATAAGAAACTCTCAGGAGCTGAGATTATTTTTCTGGTGGTGGATGGAGAAAACCTGGTGTGTGCTGTGTTAGCTTGAAATATGTCTTTAATCATGCACTGGAACATAGATAGAAACTTCTTCCTGGAACACTTATCTGGAAACATGGTAAGAGGCACAGGCTGTTGCCATTGTTTCCAAAATACAGGATGCCAAGTGGGAGAGTGCCTCAGCCCTAGGAAGCCCAGTAGCATCTTGTTGGCATTAGAAGCTCTCCCTTAATTATGCTAAAGGGAGAGTTTCTGAAACTGGAGATCTCCCTGGAGTGGTTTCTGCTGGGCATCCCTCCACTTTGGGGAAGGTGAAACATGATCCCCGTGGATGACAGCATTCCTCCAAATGGATTGCAAAAGCTGCCCTGCCTGCTTAGGCCATGAAATGGCTGGAAGCCTTGGAGGGGATGCAAACCAGGGAGCAATAAAAATCTGACTAAACTTCACATCCAGGCTGCCAGGTAGGAGGGGACTCTCTGGAACTCATACTCAGAAGGAAGAGACAAGGAACAATTGGGTTTTTCCTCTCTTTGCTGCAAGGACATGTTGCCAGTGAGTGCTGTCTTCCTGAAGTCATCTTGCAGTCATCTGGCTGAAATACTGTAGGATTGGGGCTTTTTTCCACATTTACTGGCCTGTAGTCATTCTGAAGCATCAACACCATTTCCTTCTGTTCAGCTATTTGTTTCTTATTGAGCTAGGCCAATGCTGGAAATCATGTTCATGCAGATTTTCCTTCTTCTTTGATATCATCATTCAAAGTTCCACCCAGATGAAATGCTAAAAAATGAACAGACCTTCCACCAAAGACATGCATTTGTATGCATTTTGAGACATAATTCATGGCACCATATGACATTACCCTTACAACAAAGATGATTCACTGCTGTGGGAAATAAATACCAATGTTCAAAAATATTTTTCCTGACTTGTTGAGAAGTAACTCCAAGCCCTGAAAATTCCTTCTTATCACACTGCACAAAAGGAGGCATTATGTTAGTGATATGACTATGGGTCTAGGTGAGAGCGGAAAAAAGGAAAGACAGATTGTCGGAATAAGGATCTGTCTAACATATAACACTTCCAGACACACAAGTCCCACACCTACTAACACAGAGGTAGGTGTCTGAGAAAGGAGCACTCATTTGGGCACTGAAGACAGAGGCTGGGGAAAAGTGATTTGTTTGCAGCAAGTCCCATGGAAAAGTAAGATACCATTATTGATACTATTACTGATTAAACACTGTCAGATCCTCTGCACATCCCAGGTTACTGCAATGGCTCTGTAGTAAGGCCATAGGTCTGAGAATTTCAAAGAAACAGTGATGCAGTAAGACACACTGTTCTGAGACCATCAAAATATCTGTGCTTCTCACAGATATATTTTCCTGCTTTGAACTTTACTCTGCTTTTCCACTGTCTAAATAAATAATAATAATTTTTTTAAAAGCAATAAAAAGGAGAAGGAAAGACCAGAAAGGTTTGCAAAAGAAGGTGGTGCCAAAAAGGTGACCACCTGCACTTTTTATATTGCCATTACTGTTGAAAACAGCAGCATTTGGCACCACACAGAACCTTTCTGTCATGATGTTTTTCACTGTACTTTAAGACTGTTTCAGAAAAATGTTTCAGATTAAAATGTCAATGTTTGTGCTCAACTGGGCCCAGGTCTATGGGTTTAGAAGTATTTTTCCATGGATTCCTGATCTCCACACATTCTTCATTCTGCATGGCTGCAAGTCATGCCTCATAAAGGTGAGAATGTGGCATAACTGTGCAGACTTAAAACCACAGTTCTTTCTGGTATGCTTTTCAGTTTTATGTATGGCCAAATGTATGGCCAAATTCTAGTTACTTTAGTTGATTCCATGGATGGACACAACCTGACTAAGGGAAGTCAACAGAATCTGGACTTCAGATTAAAATATAAAGACTTTCAAGCACAATTATGCTCACAAAAGCTGAAATAATGTTTGATCCATTCAGGTGACTTTAGCAGGAAGTTATTTTTATATTAATTTTATAATTATTACATTTTAATACTAAATAAATAAATAAATTTATTTTATAAAATATATTATTTTTATATATAGCATTTATTTTGAAAATAAAAGAGTTTCAAGATATTTAAAAGTCCAGTCAGAGAATAACATATTATGATGAATAGCAGAGTTCATAGTGATTTTTGTATTTTAAAACCCTGTGTAACTATATAGCATTTGATGAAGCAAGCTGTTTCTGCTTATACTGCAGAGTACTGATGCAGCTGTTGCATGTACTACACTGCTGCAATGTCACAGTTATTTCTGTGACAAGAAACAAAATACAAAAAGTGGAGTATTTTTAAAGTGTACAAATGAGTTTTTAAAACTTAGAAATCTGTTATAATTTTGCAATGTTACATTATTTTAAAGCCTTTAAAAATGCTCATTTTATTAGTAATACCTTAAACATCATCCTTCGTGAATGAATGGAATCAATATCAAACAAAATGAGATTTCACATGACACTTTAATTTCTCTTTTTATGTTTTAGTCTTCATTGCTTTTTTACTTTTCTAGTTTCTAATCAATTTCTCAAATGCTTTCCTCAATTTTGGGAGTAGAACATTAAAATAATTTCATATTTAATTAAATTATAAAGCCCCAGTTAAAACTTAACACCCAATAAATAGAGTCTAAATAAAGTAGTTATTGCTCAAAGGTAACTTCTGTGTATTTCTTGTGAAATAGATGATGGTGTATTTTTGCTGGTTTTCAGTGCAAATCTTTTGCATTATCACAAGGTGAAGCAACATATTTTCTAGATTCATTTGTGCTATGAATTGTCAAAGTGTTATTTTCATTTGGTTTTAATTTGTGCCTTTTTGAACATCTTTGCTGCAAAAAATTGCCATTGGTGTTTGTCCCAATGATGGTGTTGCAGGAGTGGTAATTGCAAAACAGATGAAGAAGTTACCTATTGTATGTCACCTACACACTGTTCATGTGCACTTTCCTAATTTCCTAATTAAACTCAATCCTGTAACTTCTCTGTGGGAACTCTCCAATCATTCTGAGCCCTTCTTCACTACAGACACCACCAGCCCTTGGCTCAGTTCCATTCACTGCTCCTGTGCTACCTGAAAATTAGTGCTATTCTTCTGCATTCCCCGCTGTGTCACATACGACACTTCACAAACCCCACTGATCTTTCAGATTTTTTTTGTCAAGACACAGATTTCCCCATCTTTCTTTCACAGGTCACAGGATTTTGGGCTTCTCCTTCACTGAAATCACTTCAATGAAATACCTTGTCACAAAGGCAGGATGACCACCCTATTTCTGCATTCTGCCTCCAGTCCCTCCTTGTGGCCTTTAACTGTGATCTCTGAAGCAGTTCCTGAGCTGGATGTGGAGATTTACATGGAAGGTGAGCATCTGCTCCTATTCTTTGCTACAACTTTATTTTAGCCTAATGAAATGCCATGTCAGGACCCCTCTTTTTCTCCCATGAGTTTTCTGTGTAGGTGGGATCTCACTTTGAGGCTACAATGCACCTGCCTTTTCCTCTGAGATGTGGAAGAATCTTTGTGTTCATTCTGCCTGACTTTCATACTGCCCACTTCACTGATGAAGCAAAGAGAGGAGGGAACTTGCCAGGAGTTTCTTCATATTTATTTTCTCTTCATTTGTAGCAGGCCTTGAATGATAGGAACCTCCTGGCTCAAGAGGCCACTGGAGAATGTAATGTATGCTCTTCATAAGGAAAAGGAAAGAGATTTTCTCTAAAGCTGCCTATATTACTCCTACTTCGTAGAAAAAGAGGGTTTTATTCTATGATGCTGCATTACCACCCCTTCAATAAAATTTAAAAATCTGCAAACTTCCTAATCCTTGCACAAGCATTTAGCCATGAGGTTTTTACTGCTACTAATAGGAGTCTTTCAGCTAAATCTCTACATCTCTCTGTAATTACCAACATAAGAAGTAATGTTCTGTAATACCATTCAATCTCTATTTTCATGTCATGCCACAGTCTAATATTCCTCAGTCCATGGCAAATACGCCTTCAGAAAATAGCCTGAAATAGGACAAAATAAGATCCATGTTCAAGTGAGAAGCACTCAGTGAAACAGAATCCTGTCGAGTGACTTGATAAGCCAGACCATAAGGATATAAAAAGTGCAGGGATGGTTTGTGCCAGATACAGTCTCTGGTTGGAAGATTTGGTTCTAAAAACCCTTGAGAAAAAGAAGTCATTCTATTCACTGAATGGAAAAAAAGCCAAGATATTTGAAATAAAATAGAAACTATTTGAACTATACCCTTCACTTTATTTTCAATCAAGCTTACCACTGGATGTCTACAGAACAAACTCCAAAACACACAGAAATGTGAAATGTTCAGCCAAAATCAGAGAAGAAGCTCATAGGAAAGACAGTGATTTGCAATCTTCGTTCAGTATCACAGAGCTGTCTGCATTGTAGGGGATATTACAGTGAGCTTCAAAAACCAGCCTAGAGATCAGGTTTTTTAGTTCCAGGATCTGCACAACTTTCCTTGTTTCATATGGGATACAAGAAACAAGATGACATTTGCTCTAAAATGATTGACTGAGGATTTCACTGGAGGTTTTTTTCAATTGACCTTCTGAGAGAAAAGCAGAGACATTTGAAATGGCAGAGCTGGAAAGCTTTTTCTACTGATTGTGCACTTACCCTGGGCCACCTATGAGTGGGTGAAACATATGTAAAAAAAATTAATAGTTTACAAGGCAGTTGCAAGTCAGAGAAATTGCTTTTGCTGTACATTGCATGAGC
The DNA here is from genome assembly GCA_034509425.1 of Eopsaltria australis. NCBI lineage: Eukaryota > Metazoa > Chordata > Aves > Passeriformes > Petroicidae > Eopsaltria > Eopsaltria australis. The sequence goes on along the minus strand of JAVTVJ010001987.1, from coordinate 47,370 downwards.
TATAAGAGGCAGCTCATTCCCAGGAGACAGAGCAAAAGTCTCCACTTAGTACCAACTCATGGAACAGCAAACATGAAATTAGTGCATAAAAATTAAACAATATTAAATTATAGTAAATGCGAATCAACAAACATCTGATGAAAATGGATCGTCAAAAACTGACTTGACGTACTTATAAATTTGGTTGAGAACCATAAAAATGTCAAAAAATGTAAGCTTGAATAAGATGTTTGATTTATCTTCACAATGTCCTGAAGCTTTCTAAAGTTACAAGCAAAGGCATAGATGTAAAAAAAAATATTAAGCCCTAACAAATGGGAAACATTGTTTTGATAATGTTAGTAGTACAAAATAACCAACTACATCGCCTAATTTTTAAGATAAATAAAAAATGTGGTTTGAAATGGCTAAATATGAAGTCATAGCACATGAGAAAAATGCAGACCATACCTAGAGAATAAGCAACTTCTCCAAGAGAAAAAATTACTATGAAGATGGGTGTATTATTGTGTCTGCATCCTGGATATTTCACGTTGCTGTATTTTCTTTTACAGGGTTAATAAAACCCTCATTTATATATGTTGTAGCTTAAGAAGCAGAAGTAGAGCTTTTTTAGCACATCACAAGTATTTAAATATTTGTCCAGTTCAGCTTTCTAGAATAAAGGAAATCTGTAGAAAGGGTAGAGAGATTTTAGGGAAAAGCCTGGAAAATGAAATTGAAAAATATATCTTCCAGTGCAAGGTTCAAGAGACGTTGTCTACTTAATTTATCAAGAGGCAACTTAATCACAGTCTTTAAAAGCCTACATGGGAAACAGAAATTTCATGATAAGATGGCTCTTCAATAGAGCTAACAAAAATGAAATAATATCCAATAGCTTGAAATTGAACCTTGACAAAATTAGACTCAAAATTACATGCATTTTTTTAACAGTGATGGTACTGAGCCACTGTAATAATGTACCAAAGACTTCCATAGATTCTTCAAGGAACTTTTCAATAACATTGCATTTTTTAAAGGATTTGATATATTTCAAATGTTGCTTATCTCAGGAAAATCCATCAGCCTTTATTAGCAGGTCATCCTGTGTGATCAAACCAATTCCCACGAGCTCTATGCTTTGTAGAACTCATGATAAGGACTCAAATATTTGTATGTTTAAAAAATTAGTCTTCCAGGACTGGTAATGATAGTTGCAGATTGTACATGGACTAAAAAATTCAGATAAATTAAAACAAAACATTTCAAGAATTATCTATGAAGTAGCTGCCCAAGACCCTTGATATAAAATAAAATAGGAAAACAATGTAGGTTTTCATTATCTTAATGCCATATATGGAAAAAAGAAAAACAAGCTGACTAAATGTTTCTTTATTGACAGCAAAATCTAGTGTGGAAATTCAGCTGACAAATATCCGTGTGATTTTCTTCTGGCCTAGGGCCTACTATCAGATGTTTCTAACTAAGGAACTCTCCAAAATGATACAGGAGCCCAGGCTGTTATAAAGACTTATTTTGAAGCATCAAGAGAATGATGGTTTTTTGCCTAATGGAAAAACCTAGATTTCTGCTGGTGAAACCAGATGAGCTCCAAAATAGCACTTAGATGCAAAAAAACACAATTGAAGCAAATTCAGGCAATTAAGAGAATGACCTCTAAAACCTCTCCACTTAACTGTTATCAGATCTGAGAGGCTGTAGGTAACTCCACTTATTTTCTAGAAAAAGTCATTAAGTTTGAGGAATCCTGCTAGGTTCAAGAATGCTGCCATTCCCAGAGGGAGCGCAGTAGCTAGGTAAATCTCCCCATCTTTAAGGCCATTTCAGCTCAAGAATCTTCTCTGAAGATTTTACTGTGACTTTATAGGAGATGTGGGTTTAATTATCTTGAAACAGAGAATTCATCTCAGGTTACCCACTTCTTACATGGCTGCTCTAACAACAGGCTATTGTATAAAAGACTATTTATTTTTCTTAAGAATTGAAAATGTCTGTCACTTATAATTGATGGCCTGACCCAGTTACAAAATTACGCTCTGTGCATCTGGCATGAGAATCCCAGCCACACAGAAACTCCTTATTCTTGGACAAAGACACCATCTTGAGTAACCCTTTGCTTGTTATTTCATATTAGGGAGCTAATTAACATTTTCTGTTCACTCCCCCGTGTCTTCAGCCAAATCAGATGTGCAGAATATCAGGCATCCCAGAGTTAAGTACCCAACTCCCCATTTGACACAAGAAACCTCTGAATATCATACTACTATGTCCCACTCAGACTCCAGCACTTCATGTATGATGAGATAGGTCAGGGCATATCAAGGCAAGTTGACCAGCTAGGGCTGGCTTGAGACAGTGGGGAAGGAAAGCAAACACTTGTTGGAATGTAAATGTAACCAAGAACTGATCTACATTAAAAAAACCAAACCCAAAACAAACAAAGCCCACACAAAACCAAACAAACAAATAAGAAAAAAACTCACACACCTCTGTTTCCATTTTTTATGTAAGTTTTATTCAGAGTCATCTGTTCTCCATGCAATTCACCACATCAGGAGTGAGGGGGTTTAAGGGCCTACTAAACTAGCCTACTAATATGGTTCATGGAAGAGATCTCAAAATTATCCTGTAAATGAAAAATTAAATTATCAGCAGTCTCCCCTACCTTCAGTTCTGTTAAAAAAATCTTCATCAGATCAAAAGAATAATGATAAAGCAACTTTTCCTAGCCATGCCAAATCAAGTGCAAGAGTCCAGCAATAACTACAGAAATCATACTGATTTTTAAAAAAATGGAAAAGCTAGAGAAAACTGGGCAAAAAAAGAAGAGGACATGATTTCTAGGAATCATGAGAAATTCTATACATTCTTATAAATCTCATCTAAGACACTAAAAAAATAACAACTTTAAGCTTTCTATGAAGACAGGAAGAATTCACACCCAAGGTAAAAGGCAAGACTCAAGAACTCAAGGACAAAGTAAGCCATAAGTTTTCTTCATCTCCTGCTTTGGCAGTTCTAATTAGGAACTGCAGTTCCAAGTACTAATTGAGAGGAGAAAAAAAAAAATTGAAAAGGTAATAAATTAATCAGTATAGTAAACAGATTTTGTAAAAATTACACAGGAGGGGAGTCTGTCATCTGGTCAGATCACTCACGATGCAAGTACACACTACACTGTTTTGATAAAGGAGCAGAGGAAGCTTGGTGCAAGACCAAAATGAGAATTGTTTTATGTGGTCCTTTTCCAAGGGAAAACTGCAAAGTTTTTGTGTAGGACTTTCTCCCAAGAAGCATACAGATACTTCAAAAGTATTATGTTTCAATAAAGCAGAATTGTTTAAAATTTTTTGTGAACAATTTTGCCTTTCCCTCATGTCATAAATTCCTACTTCATTGTAACCTTAAATATATAAAAGGTAACCATCAACCATGAGCTACACAGTTTTTGGTACTTTTACTTCCTAGAAAATTAAAGTACTTTTGCTCATAACAGCCCTTTTTCTTGATGTAGACTTTGTTCCAGAACAGAAGACTTTTGAGGGGCTTTGCAATTTTTCATGAAATGGAAAGTTTGCACCCCAATCAAAAGTAGGAGTTAATTATTTGCCATGCCTAGGGAACTTTGGGTGTGTCAGTTTACTGGGGAAAAGTGATCCAATTGGGTATTTGGTGTTCTGATTTGCTGACATAATGGGTGCATATAATGTCTTTTTACTTTGAATGGATATGGTAAGAACAAGGGGGGAGTTATACAGAGATAATTCTACTTGTTAAGTTGCTGCAGGGGAGCCACTGAGTACGTGGGGGTCGCACGAGGCAGTGGAATGGAGAGAAATCCAGTTCAGCTCTGAAGAACCTGATGCCCAGAAAGAGGGGTGGGAGCCATGTCAGTGCTCCATATTGGCCAATGCACAAATGCCTTGGCAGGGCTGATTAATCCAGGCAGAATTAATGTGGTCACCCCATTTCTGATGTTTGAACTAGCTCTGTGGACAGCCCCATTGCAGTCAGTTCTCCTCAGATTCGTGTGAGCATTCCAATAATGCCTAAAGCAGCATTACTAAGGACTGTCATAACAGGTTTCTTCAGCATTTTTAAGAACAGATAGGGAAGCCCCTTTATGCTTTGTAGGTCTGTTAGTGAAAGTTGAAAAGCTGTTTCGCAGCTGGTATGAAAGTATCCGAAATGGTCTTGACTAGTACAAAAAAATTTGCTCTGCACCAAGCAAAAATCCTCTTATTTTTATAATATAGCACTTACTTCTGCCTGAGGAGAACAGTATTTGAAAACGGTTGAGATCCTGAAATACAGATAATGTCTTTCAGGATGCACAGTACTCAAATTAGTCCTGGCAGAGAAGCATGCAATCTTAACTGTATGCAATACTCAGTGGATGAACAGCACGGCAATCAGAAGACAAGGCTGGTACACACAGCACCCCGCTTTGATGAAAATGCCTATTGCTGTGCAATTTCCTAAAGACTGGAATTTTTATGCTAGATAGGTCATGCTGTTAGAGTCCAGTTGGAAGGTTGTAAAGTCCTGGGTTGCCAAGGCCACGACATCATTCAATTGCTTTACCATCTGCTAATATCCCTATGACAAATCCAGGTGAATTCCTAAATGTAGTAGTGATCTAAAAACTTATGGCCATGTTTCTTCAATGAGAGAAGAACCAGAACATTTTGCTAAAGAGCATCATAACTGTAAATAAACAAAAGAAATAGCAATGATAGAAATAACTGTGTGGCCTTATCTACAAAATAATCTCAATAAAATATAAAAATCTTGAAAATTATATCCCAGAATTATTTTTCCTGCTGGCCTGCAATAGAATGTGGCATTGTAATATTGTGGAATAGTAATATATCTGTCTTTAAAAGGGGGATTGTAGAGTGATGTATATACTTGAAGGACTTGAACATTCAGGAAGAAAATAACTTTGATTCCTCTCACTAACCAAAGTAAGAAGAGAATCTGTCTGCTACTGCCTGTGAAAAGTGCAACTGACTCACTTAATTACACAAAAATAGTCAATCTGAAGCTGTAGAAACCAGTCTCCATTTGACAGCACAATTAACTAATTGATTTATAGCATTGACTTCTGTTATGTCCAGAACCTTCCTTGGAATGGTGGGGACGCTCCCTGCATTCCCACTGCTTGAGAATGGCTTCTTCCGCTCCATGCAGAGCCCCTGTCCTTGTCCTTGAGGTCAGGTAGAGAGAGAGCCAAACATGGGAGAACTTCCCAAGGCGAGGGGATACAGTTCACTGTGGGAAGAGGGGTGATGGCATAGAGCAGCAAGACTGTCAGTTAAATCTCTGCACCTAGCAGCAGTTCCGTGAATCACTTTGAGCCCTTCCAGAAGCCTGCTGAAGCTGATGGAAACCCTCTTCATGAGTTCATCGTTGTTTGGACTGGTATCACTAAATCACTTTCATGTCCTAAACTCTGCTTGGAAGAATTCTGATGCTGTTTTATCAGATAATCTGTTTCATTTTTTCTTGGAAAAAAATGGGTGTGCCTTTTGTTGTGTTCTGTAAGCTTGTTATATGAAATGAAATCCAGAATATTTATTTTTTTAGCAAAGGAAATATGGTTATGAACCAACTCAAAACAGCTTCTGAGGCTTGTTCACATTTTTTTAATATAATTTATAACATTTTAAAATTTGCTTTAAGTTTGATTCCCAAAATTACACTTTCTTTCCTCTAAAAATTGCCATTATTCCTTGGTTATTCTTATATTGCAAAATTTTTCACTCAGTTTCTGGTTAGAAAAGCTTTGCTGAAATAAAATTATCTTTCAGAACAGTGTACCTTTTTATGTTTCCGGTATTAGCTAACCACTTAGGGTGTGATCTTTTTGAAATCAGAGGATTTTCTATCGTACAGGAGTGGAAATATTTAGCTTCTCTCTCCCCTCTCAGAAAACAAACCACATCCTGGAAAAAGAAATGTTTTACACAGAATTTATACATTATAAGAAATTCATTCCACAAGTGGAGTAAGACCTTTAAAAGACCTTTATCTACCTCACAGAATAAATCTGATATGCCTTACAAACCATTATGTGATCTCTTCCTCTCATTGCATGCAGATGCAACTCTCTCTCCTAAGTGCTAACACTGTAATTTCCATTCCAATAATGAAACTGGGTGTGGAAGGGGACAAGTTTATTCTAATGCACTTGTATATGATTACATACTGGATTGTAAAAATTTAACATTTAGTTTGCTTCTTCTAATAAGCTTTTCAAAGTGTAATAAATCTGAATATCTTAAAACATGTGTTTGCTCTGGAAGATCAGTCAGTAGGGCTGGGCATCCTGCTGGTGGGGCTGCTGAGACTGTTTAAAGAGCCTGGTTGATACTTGCAGTGCATATCACAAAAGGGCTATTCTTTAGCAAACTTTTGATTTTCACAGCTTGCAAACACAGAATCTTGAGACTGAGCTTTATCTATGCAAACTGTTTCTCTAGAAGTTCTTCTGGAAATTTGGTTAACAAAGTGTTTCAGAGATGCTTGAAAGACAGGACCCTATTAGCAATATAAGATAAAAAAATCACACAGCTTTTCTTTTCTGCTATGTCTGAATGGGGTTTCTGGCACTTCTGATTAAGGGGCATCTTGCCAGGTGCAGAAGGTTCAACAGGGATGACCCTCAACACATAACCGATGTGCACCCCCAGAGAACTTACACTGACAAGCACTGGTCAGGGCAGATACTAGTTTCATTTATTTCACTCTTCTCGCTGTGTTGCAAAGCCTTCTGCTCTAAAGCACCTTAAAGTGCCCTCTTCTTTTTTCTTTTTTTTTTACTCCTGTGTGATGATGAAATACAGTGTGGTGCAGTACCCAGTAAGGCAAACTTATTCCAGCAAAGAGATTCCATAACAAAATCTTTCAGTGGCCAACCACTCACATTGTAAAGCCCTTCTGGGGCTGTCTGATACAAATCAGCTGTAGCAGAGCAGACTGCTGACCATGGAGTTCCTACCCAGAGCATCTGCAGGATTTCACCTCCCTGGTTCTGTTTAAGCAGACAATGCAATGTGGTGGAAACCAGTTTTGTGAACATAATGAATGAAGTTTACAAAATTTTTGAGTTCATATGTGCATTTACACAAATGAAAGAAATTAAATAGACAGTTTCAAACTTTTTTCCCCCTAAAATTATGTATACTGTTTGTCAGAAAACTTGACAAGCAACAGCACATTTAATATCATGGAGGTAATTCCCACAGCTTATTTTCCTGTATTTCTTGGTCAAAATCAGTACTGCAAATTTTATTAAACAAATACGGAAGAAAAATAAAGCATTTTATCACATACTTGTAATATAAAACATTCTTCCTATGTGTTTTCAATGCATAAAAATGACATATTAGTGTTTTCACTGAGAGCTTTGGGGCCACCTTTATTTCACCTTTATTTTCATTTATTTATTTTGGTGGTGTTTTTAAATGTTGTACCAAAAAAAATCTCATGTGACTTTTAGCAATTTGTGAGTTTAAGGACAATCAAATATTTCTGAAGCGGGACAGTAGTAATTAAGATACATAAAAGAGTTTGGGAAAGGTTTGGATCACAGCACTGCAAAGGTTAAATAATGCACTTGTTTACCTAAAAACAATTATCCTATTTTGCTAAAGATACCAAGACAAAACATGAGACACAGGAAAAGATGTGTTACCAGGGGACTGTATGGGAGGTCTGGTAGGACCTAACTCCACTAACTTCTGCTCTGTGGCAGTGGAAGGAGTTAGAGTGGGTTTGGAGATGTCCTAAATTCCACAAGGGAAAATAAAAAAAACAAACCAGAATCCTGCAACTTCCTTTGCATTTCCCTAATTTTCACTGCATTCCAGAGCGAGTGAGAGATAGTGAAAGGTGAGGTTCAAAATGGTAGTGGGAACCACCCAAACTTTATCATGAGGATAACAGTGAAAACTTACTGGATTTGCCTAGCAGAACATGTGCAAACACCTCCCAAAACAATTACTGCAAGATGCTTTTTATCTGGACTCTGTTGAAGCAGAGACAAGAGAAAGGCAGATGGATACAAATAAAGCAAATCAATATTTCAGTACTTTCAAATATATGTATCCTAAATCAGTTCCCCAATAGCAGTAGTGAAAGAAAACAAACTCTTTTCAGGGTCAATGGGATGCAGTAGATTGCTTTTCAATCTAGAGTAGCTCTTGGGCTGCTTTCATGAATTTAAATCCCATTATAAATGTGGATGCATGGTTTTTCTTGTTGTTTTATATTGGTACAAAATTTGAATGCATGTATTTCAGAAATTTCCTTTTCCTAATAAAAGGAAACAAGCCTGTTGCTCTTCTCTTATACTAAGCAGATCAATAGATACACTGAATACAGCTTGTGTGAAAAGAGAATCAAGCATGATTTTCAACAATACTCACAGCTTTAGACACACTAGCTGCAGGAAATCTGCCTCTTTGACTCCTCAATTCTAGTCTCTAATACGCTCTCTCTGATGGCACCATGACAATTTTCTGAAGTAGATCCCTGAGACCTTGGGTCATTAGGTTTACTTTACTTTGTATGGTTTGTCTCAAATGTGAATTCAGGTTGTTTCTAAGGTGTACCACCTACTCCTCCAGAGGAGCAGTGAGCCACTGTGACAGCTGAATCACTTCCCATCCCAGTGAAGCTTACTGAAAAATGTTCCCCCGACGTGTATCACCTATTTAAGCAGTCAGGGAATGTTGTGAGGAACAAGCTTTCTTAGATTATTTCTGTTTAGGAATAAAATGATAAAGCATTTTTTCCTTGTGCTATTTCCAATTGGAAATACCATAAGGAAGCATGTTTCTCATTATATTTCCTATTTGTCTAAGTGTATTCCATGCCAAGGGAACAGCTGAATCAAAAGGCAGGCAATACCCCAGAGTTTTGATGCAAGCAAATGGCAAGTAAGAGCAAATTAGTAATCTACTTTCTTCTTTAACTTTTTTCTTTCCCCTTCAAAATTGTTGAAAAGTTTTGATGCAAAATGAAAACAGAATTGTGGCTTAGGAAGCCTCCACAAAGCCTTATTCATCTTTTCTGACAACAATCTGCTAACTAACTTATGTAAATATGAACACATTATGCTTTCTAACAGAGTTCATCGAAATGGAAAGCCCAGACTCTGACTGAGGCTGATAATAACTTGCTCTGTCCTCATTTATGTGCTGTAATACTCAGTATGATGCTGTGCCATTTCACTTTTTCTTTATTCTCAAGAAAAGCTTTTTCCTTGTGTGACCAGTATGCGTAGGGCAAAGCTCTTCTATCATGCACCAAAGTATAGACTATTCTTCAAGCAACATTTTACCTAGGGCAGGGAAGGGAAAGGGAGCACCTCTTTGCTCCCTGATGTTACCCAAGATGGATACAGCCTGGGTTTCCTCCTCATCTACACAGGACTGACAATAACAGAGGTAAACATCTCTCCAGGAAAAGTGGTGCTTCTGTGTGTGGACAGTGTCAATGTGCTCTTCTTGGCACTTGTGCCTCTTCAGGGCTATCACATTGTCTAGCAGACAAAATACCATATGAGCACACAGCCATGAATTCAGGAAGCTGACATTGCATGCACTATGGAAGGTTTAAAGTTTTGGTGTTTCTTTACCAAGAAATTGTTTCTAACTAAAAATGTCAAAATTGTTGTCCTTTCTGAGTCTATCTATCTCTAGTTAGAGGGAGATACACCTTTTTCATTCCATGTAATTTCTGGACCAACTTCAAAAATCAAAGAAAACACTTCCATTGCCACAGAAAGAGATTTTGAATTCTGCATAATCAGGATTTTTTTTGGGGACTGGTGGTGGGCAGAGGGGGAAGAATATTTTGCTATATGAAGGTCATTAAATTATTTCTGTGTCACAGAATTTTAATTGTATGTCTTTAATATTAAAGATGCTTCTTGCTTGCAAAGGGCTATTTTTCATTTTCTCTTTTTCGCATTTCCAAGTGATGAAAAGAATAAGGTAGTTAAATAGGTGAAATGAAATATTCTTAGCCACATTTTATTTTCAGTAGGTAGACAGGTTTATTTTAAAACAACATTTTCCTGCATCAAGATTATGTTTTAAAAAACAGTTTTACAAAACAATGAGTACCTAACAAAAGGGAAAACTGAGGCAGAAGTCAATATAGGATTTGTAATTAATTCATCTCAGTGACAAAATCTTAAATTCATTCTGACTTAATTAGGGTTCAGACATGAATTTGTTACAGAGAGACCAACAGATACCAGATTTCTCTGTAGTCTTCTTTGAGCAACTTTTTAAATTACAAAAAGAGTATGAACATACTGAATGATAAAATGCCGGGAATAAATATGATTGCAATAACGGTCTATGGAAGTTTTACAATAGTAGAGCCCTGGATACTTTATCTCTTTCAGGTATTTTTATGGTTAAAAATAATATGTGTACCAATAATCCCTTCTGTTGCATTTTAAGATTCTAGTATGGGGAAAAAAAACAAAGGAAAAAGCAAAAGTAACTTGTCACTTAGTAATTCATGTGGAAAGAGACCTAGCCTACAAGAGGACATTATTGTCAGCTGAATGAAAGAGATTAAATTGATAAGAAAGAATAGAGGTCTGCTTCCTTCATTGTCTTGGAAAATACATTTGTTAGGCAGCTTTCCAACACAGAAAAGAGAATAAGACACTTCCTAGGACAGAAAGATTAGTAATTGGAATAGCAGTCTCTCATGATAAACAAACCACATCTTTTTACCCTTTTAGGATTTGAGAATTGCTCTCCAATTATACTTCCCTTTTATCAAGATGTGAACATGACTGAAATGGTAACTTAAAGAAGAACTAAACTTTAACATGAGGCTTTTCATTTAGTTGCTTTAATATCTGTTAACTGCACTTGTGTTTTAGTGGTAGATGCTCAGCTCTCACTCGGTGACAAAAGTGCTCTCTTAGGCAGTCTCATATTTCTGTGATGAGTTATTGGTAACATTCTGCTCCATATAAAAACCTGATCTGAGCAGCTACTGCTGAGAATATGACTTTAAATTAATTGGCTGAAGGAGATGAGCTCAATTCCTTGATCAAAGACTCTAAGCATCATCTACTCAATGGACATTCAAATGCATAAGGAATAGCATTTTATGAAAACCAGTTTTCTATCCAGACCTGAGTATAAAAGAAACATTTGGTTAACAAAAATAATAAGCAGGGAGAAAGGATCACAATGAAACAAGCTATTGTTTCTTCAAAGAAATTGTTTAATGGAAAAGGCCATTATCAGTTAAATAACTTTGTGATAATATGACAGTGGATCATATATCACAGACTTTTCTCTAGTTAAAAAGCTTGAATAAAAGCCAAATCTTTCTATTGATTGTAATGGGCTTCAAATAAGGTCTCATATATTGAAACAATGCATTTTATATAATTGACCATCTCCAGATAATTCTTGAATTACAGGCAATGCATATATCTGTACCCAATTCTGACCTTCCAACAGAAATTACTCAGATGTATCTGTTATTGTTTCTCCTACCTCCTGTGTAGCTGAACAAGTTCATGCCAGCCTTCAAAGGCCTGCTACTTAAGTTGCAGAATTGATAATGAGTAAAAAAATAACAAAGGACAGTATCAGTTTGTTTCAAATTCAGAAAAGCAACTAATATTCCATACATTTCCTTTAGCTGCAGAAAACAATAGTATGACTGAAACAATTAGGTATAAATTGGTGAAGAACACATTTAAGCTGGAGAACTGAAGTTTCCCCTTTAACAAAAACATGAACCATCTATGAAGATGATTAGGGAACAGGAGTATCTCTCTCATGGGGAAACGCTGAGGGAGTTGGGCCTGTTCAGCATCAAGAAGAGAACATAGAGAGCAGATCTCATCAATGCACACAAGTATCTGCAAGGTGGGTGTCAAGAGAATGGGCTGGTCTCTTTTTGGTGGTGCCCAGCAACAGGACAAGTGGCAATAGTCACAAACATGGGAAGTTCCATCTGAGCGTAAGGGTGTTGCGGTCGCCCGTGTCCAGGCATGGACAGCTAGCCCCAGGGTCTTTGGCTAGCGACCCGTCGGCAGCTGCAGCAAGCATCCCTGACCGCCGGAGCGCCGGTTCGCTGCCGTGGGAATCGGTGCATTCCCAGCCGCAGGTAGCTCTTAGAGAGCAAGCTATCTCTATAGAGGCCAGAGGGATAGGGAGGGATCTTCCGTCTAGAGTAATAGAGACACAGAGGCATGGGGTCCAACTGCGCTCTGGGCGTCTAGGATCAGAAGACCCCGAACAGCTCAGTGCAGAGACTTTTATTTTGAGGACACCATCCAACCATCAAACACCACGAGGGAGGAACCAGGGAGGGACCAGGGGACCAGGACTAACCGGGAAGGAGAGGGGGAGGAGAGGGGATGACAGACAACTGGGGGATACAATCAACTACCAAATGAAACAGAACTTTCTAGAACACAAGAATGATTGGCGGGAGAGTGGCAGGTGCTTAAACTAAAGGGGGAAAAGGGAACAACCCCTGAGAAACTCAGCCCACTTGGGGGGCAAACCACCTGTGTCTCCTCCGCAGGGGAGACTTTAAACTTGGGAACCTTTATTCCACAGCTTCTCAGGGGGGACCGAGGCTTTCGGGGCTTCAAGCACCGCCACATAAGGGGAAACGTCCTTTCTTTGAAGGACACAGTGGGGTGGAAGAGACTGCTCACAGTGATTGTGAAGTTTCCTTCTCTGGAGATACTCAAAACACACCTGAATGTGATCCTGTGCAACCTGTTCTAGGTGAAGAACCTGCTTTAGCAGGGGGGTTTCACTACATGATCTCCAGAGGCCCCTTTCAACCCTAAACATTCCATAATTCTCTGAATTTTAGAGGGAGACACAAGCGCAGGAAATCTTAGGGATTTCTCAGTTTCATACAACTGTTGAAGGAATTACTTGACCTGGCAGTGTGCAACAGCAGTGCATTAGATTTAGGGCTCCAGGCACTTTTCCTTGCTGGGTTAGCAGTGTCAGTTTGAAGCACCCACACCCTGAGTTGTGTACTTTACCCATCTTCCCAGCAGTGAGAAATGCCTGTTCCACACCACCACCCACTGTATTTGCTTATACTAACTTGCATGTATGTCTCCATTAATCCTCTGGGAAAGAACCAAGGTGCTCTAATGTGCTTTTTTGTCATGCTGATTAGGGAGTGATCATCAACTGACTCAAGGTGAGCGTAATTTGAGGTCCTTCAAATCCTATGGTACAAGGAAAAGCTCCAGGTGATGGATAGTCTATTGCAGTGGTCTGTCCATCTTCTCCTGTATGCAAGTAAAATTTGTGTTGCTGTTGTATCAAATGTGGATCAGAAAGATGTAGTATGTTAACATGCCAAAAATTATCCTGCAGCCTGCAGGAGTAATGTGCTAGTGACACCAGCTGCCCCAGCAATTTTGTTCCTCATTGCTGCTGAAATACATGCTTATCAAAACTGACCACGATTCTCCTCCTGAGTGTCTCTGTGGTGCAACAGTCAGCATGACCAGGGCCTGCAAGGGCTGCCAGCCATCCTTGGGACCCCCAGTAACCCCTCATATGTGACAGTAGCCCTTTCAAACTTAGTCTATGGCTCTAGTTCTTCAGACTTGTAGCATATGGTACAATAAAAATTTTTAAAAATAATTAAAAAAAAAAAAATTGAGTGGATTTCGTAGATATTCTTAGTAGGAAAGTAAGGATTTGTAGCCTTCTGAAGCTGTAAATGACCCTGTCCTTTGTGGTGGAGTCTCCTTGACTTAATTTTAAAGACATAAAGGGCTGATATCCATATCTGAATAAGGGATCTCAGGATTTATTTATATCTAATGGAAAGAAATGGGCACTTTTAGAGTTGCACACATACGAACAAAAAGGAACAGGGTTTTAAATATTGAGATTGCCACTGCCTCTTCCAGTGAGAGCACGTAGGGCATTGCAACAGCTGTGTGGCTCATGGTGCAACCTGTGTTAACGACTTTGTCATAGGTTAACCTTAACTGAAGTTTCCAGTACAGAAAGGAAGAGCTTGAGCCAGAAATGATCTATCCAAAAAGAGATATTACAGTTTCTGGCTCCAGAACTCATACAACCAAGAGTTAATCTAAAGACTTACTCTTTTAGACTTCCAGCTTGTAAAGAGAAGAGGTTGCTCTCCTCCCTCCGCACCCATGGTGAGGTCCAACCAGGCCATGCGGCTTTGCGGCCCACCCAGATGGCATGGAGGGAGAGGGGGAGTGGGGGGCCCGAGCTGGCCTTCAGCTCATCACAGCAACTACGGGCAAGGGAGCCAGGTCGGCTCTGCTTGGCTCCAGCCTAGCCCAGAAAAGCTTTGCTCTGTTACCCCAGGCCAAGCTGACTCAGCTCTGTTGGCTGTAGGAGTGGTTGCCGTAGAAACCAGCTCCCAGAAGTCAGCAAAAAGGGCATGGTGGAGCAAACCATTCCAGAGAGAGAAACCCCCTAGCTCCACAGTTACAATGGTTTAGTCACTGTCTGCCTTCATTCCTCCCCTTGTCACTCATTAGTTAGCCAGGTTGTCATTTACAGTTAAGACATTGCCTACATTCTGGAAAGTTCATGCTTTCAGAGTTTGTGGTTTGTCCCTTACCCTTGTTCCCTCCTCCCTCCTATCCCAGTTGGTTGGATTCCCTGGGCCCCTCCCTAGTTCCTCCCCTAACCCTGGTAGTGATTGGATATCGGTTTCATATATAAGAGCATGTAGTGCGTCATTCGGGGCTCTTCGGCCCTGGGACGAGGAAGATTAAACACCTTTCTGCTGCCCAACCGAGAGTCGCTCCTTATTCCTTCGCCGTCCTCTGCTGTCACGGGAAATAACCCACACCCGCCCAAGCTTCGGGTTCCTGGAGAGGCCTCTGGTCTACACCGGGTGGGCATCCGAGGATCGGTCACCTGGCGACCTCCAGGAGATCCGGGGCAACCATCCCACCGGCGGAGCAGCACAGGAATTAATCATTTAGAAGTGGCGCCCAACCCTGCGATTTCTTTGCTGATCGCAGACGACGGCTTCCCTCACAACGGGAACGACGCGGCTGTGGGCCACTACCCTGAAGATCTGCCTTCTGTTGTAAAGAAGCCGGTCTTTAGGAGGGTCGGTTACCTCCTGAAGCGGCACCGTTTCTGGGAGAACCGCACCCCCGGCGAAGACCCCGTTCCTTTTACCCTTTGGATTTTACTTTGACAGCGGCTGGTGAGGTGCACCCTCACAGCACAAAGCCTGCAGGTTGCCAGCAAGGAGGCGGTCTTCATCGAAAACTGGTGAGTGACGTCCTTGCGGCAGTGGTGCTGTCATGTTTTTATTTTCTTTAAAAAGGCGGGGAATTTCCTCCTTTCCAGAAAGATGGGTGGTCATCTTTCAAAAAAGGAGAGGGAGCTCAGTTTTATGTATTATAGTTTAAAGTTTAAGTTGTTAGAGCATGGGGAAACTTTTGATAAAAAACTGTTAAAAAATTTTCTTAGGTGGGTTGTCGCTTCAGTTCCTTTTTCTAGTCCTGATTTAGTTTCGAATATTTCTTTCTGGGATGATGTGGGAGAGAAGTTAACAGAACATTTTGAAATGGGAAACTCTTCTGTTAAAAAATTTTTTCAGTTGCAAGTATTGATTTATAAGGTTTTATCAAAATGTGGGGAAGTTTCTACTGTTTCGGGTCCCTATCCTAATCCTAATGTAAAACCCCAGACCCCTGATCCTGTAACCACTAACCCAGAGGGGGTTTCCGAGTCGGTACCCCTGGAGAATGAAAAAGCTCAGGGAGAAATCGGGGACCCCGAACGTCCTCACCGTCTCGGGGCTTCTTCTAACCCTTTCTGCCTCGAAAGTGGCCATATCGGGGTAGATCCTTTCCTTACTTATTATCCTAATCCCTCATTCCCAGTTGCGCCGGTTGCGCGTCCCCCCCCTCCCAGTTATTCTGCTAGTAGTAGATTTAAGATTGCACCACGACAAGATGGCGATGGGCGAATTTTAGATGCGCCACAAGATGGCGGATCTTTGACCTTGCCGCAATGCGGCATTGGAGAAGACATATTCACGCGCGCGGGAAGAAGGGGCGCA
Organism: Eopsaltria australis; assembly: GCA_034509425.1. Taxonomy (NCBI): domain Eukaryota; kingdom Metazoa; phylum Chordata; class Aves; order Passeriformes; family Petroicidae; genus Eopsaltria; species Eopsaltria australis. Next base: position 31,263 of record JAVTVJ010001987.1, on the reverse strand, counting down.
AATCCGTTTGTGTCCACCCCTTACCCTTCAGACCCCACCCCTCGGTCTCCCCACCCCCGATTGCGCGAGCATGCGTCGGCCCCTCCCGTCGCGGCCAATGATGTCATTGCGTCGGGGCCCCTCCCTGAACCCTCCCACGAAGTTCTCCGCCCCTTGGGCCGCCCCACCTCCTACCCCGTTGTGCCCGCCTCTGTCCCGCCTCCTGTCCCGCCCAGGCCTGTCCCTCTCCCTAGGCCCGCCCCTTCCGCTGCAGCACCTACCCTACCCGCCCCTTCTGCTGAGGTTACCGCCCCGTTTCCGGTTTCCCACGGGGGGAATTCCGGTTCCCACGGTTCGGGACTGGAAGGGGGAGGGGTTGAGGCCTACTCCACCGGGTCTCCCTCATCACTGTCGCCTCACCGCCACTCGCCGCCCCTGTTATTTACAATAGGCAACGCGGTAGCTCCAGATGGGAGCCAATCCAACAATGGGTAGTGAAGGACATTTGTAAAGCAAGTCAGGAGTTTGGGAGGAATTCTCCCTACTTCAAAGGACTCGTAACGGCGACCTTTGAGACATCTATACTGGTCCCGTATGATATCAAGTTGTTGATGACGAGTTTATTAATCGAACCAGACTATTGGATTTGGGAGAGCAGATGGAATCGTGAACTTTTAAAACTTTTAACGTCTTATAAAAGCGATCCTAACAAGGCATCCCTCACTATCAACCATCTAAGGGGGGTCGGTGCTTTCATAGAGGCGAGAGATCAAGCTGCAAATATACCAATAGATGTCTTAAGAGATGTGCAGCGCGCCGCAAAGACTGTACTTTTTAATTTATCTACTGAGGTAGACTCTTCCCAAAGTTATCTCAACATTCGGCAAGGGCCTCAGGAAAAATTTAATGTGTTTGTAAACCGCCTTAGGGAATCCATGGCCAAAGCAATTACCAATCCAACGGTTTTAAAGGAAATGCTAGTGGAATTGGTGCGAGAAAATGCAAATGAGCCCTGTCGAAAGATAATTGAATTATTGCCTCTAGAACCTCCACCGACCATTGAGCAAATCACAGAGAGATGCTCACAAGTTAGATACAAATTAGAAGCTCCTTCAGAGGTCCAATCTCAATTGATGCCGAAACCTAAACAAACTTGTAGTACACCACCTACAGCGATGGCTGCACAGGGACCATGTTTTAATTGTGGCAATTTGGGACATTTTGCAAAGGATTGCCGTGCGCCTTTGAAAAATATTAACCATAATTCTTCGAGTCATAAGTCATCAACAGGTGCGACAGCTGCTCAGCCAGACCATTGCCCATGCTGTCATCGGTCTTCGGGAAACGAGGAGAGGAGCGCGGGGCAGCGCCGCGCTCCCAAAACAACAAATTAAGGGCTGATCCAGCAAATGAAGGATCCTCGACGATGTCCTACAGACAGCTGATGCAATACCAGCAACTCGCCAGCCCACGTAGAGACTCTCCTGTCATCAAACCTGAGGACTTCCGTCGATATGATGTGGTGAGTTTTTTCGTACTACACCTCACACATACATACCCACATCATATCGCAGTCAATTTAATTGGTGCTCCGAAAGACCCATTGACTGTACTTATTGTAGGAGATTCAATAAGAGGCCCTCCTGGGATTTTCATAATCCCAGAAGTGAAGCAGTACCACCCGGGAAAACAATTAAGCGTCACCATCAGTCTTAATACCGCACCCTGGTTCCTACCAAAAGAAACTTGGTTGGGGCAAGTGATTGTCCTTCCTGAACATCTGCCTCGGGACACGAGAACTCCAGTTGTATGGTGGACAACAGTGGTTGGGAAGGACAAACCTTTTATGGAATGTCGCTTGACCAATGGAAAGGTGTCAGCCAGCCGACAAGGGATGTTAGACACCGGCTCTGATGTGACGATTATCGCAGAGACCGAGTGGCTTTCAGGCTGGGGGACAAAAGACCTTGACGAATCCCTCAGAGGAGTCGGTGGCACTGTGTCTGCAAAGAGGAGTTCTTCGGAAATTCTTATTGAAGGACCGGAGGGTCGAGTCGGGACTGTAAGGCCTTTCATCGTTCCCTCAGGGTTTACCTTGTGGGGAAGAGATTTGTTAGATCAATGGGGAGCTCGTCTAGAAATTCCCTCGCAGGATTTCTAGGCAGGGTCACTGCTGTGCGCGCCAAGCCATCAACTCCACCCATAAAATGGCTCAGTGACATCCCCATAAGGGTAGAGCAGTGGCCCTTGCGAGGTGAAAAATTACGTGCGCTCCATCAACTAGTTAACGAGCAGCTCCAAAAAGGCCGAATAGAACCATCCCACAGTCCCTGGAACTCCCCTATATTCGTTATAAAGAAACCAAAATCCAACAAGTGGCAACTGCTACATGATTTAAGAGCCATAAATGCAGTCATGGAAGATATGGGCCCATTGCAGCCGGGACTTCCATCTCCTGCAATGCTGCCTCGAAGTTGGCCCATCGTAATTATTGATATAAAAGACTGTTTCTTTTCAATCCCTCTTCACCCGGCGGATGTACAAAAATTTGCTTTCTCAGTTCCATCAATAAATAGGGAGGAGCCAATGAAAAGGTACCATTGGCTGATGCTCCCGCAGGGCATGAAGAACAGCCCCTCGATGTGCCAATGGTACGTTTCAGGACTCCTCTCCCCAGTTAGGAAAGCGTTCCCGAAGGTGAAGATCTTGCATTACATGGACGATATCCTAGTTTGTGCACCTGAACAGCAGCAGCTAGATTCAGCGTTGTCGGAAGTCATCCAAGTAGTTCAAGAAGCCGGGGTGGTCATCAATCCTAAAAAAATCCAGAGAACATCACCTTGGAATTACTTGGGATCGAGGATTTTGGAAACTACTGTGGAGCCTCAACTACTGAAGATCCAGGAGAAACCATCCAATCTCCGAGAGTTACATCAGCTCTGTGGCTCAATCAATTGGATTCGTCCTTTCCTGGGACTTCGGAACACCGATTTAGAGCCACTTTTCCAGTTACTTCGCGGAGGTCGTGCGTTGGATTCACCAATAGAGATGACGCCAGAAGCTGAGGCCGCAGTGGGTAAAGTGTTACTAGCATTAGCGACAAAGAGGGCACATAGGGTTAACCCAGTTTTACCTTTTAGATTCACGGTATTGGGGGTCAATCCAAAATACTATGGGTTAATCTTTCAATGGGATGGAGCAGCGAAAGATCCACTCTTGATAGTAGAATGGGTCTTTTTGCGCAGCACACCATCCAAAACTATCACTATGCCACAGGAATTGGTGGCCGAGCTAATAACTAAAGCTCGGCAACGACTCCGCACCCTGGCAGGGTGCGATTTCGCATGCATACAAGTCCCCTGGAAGACAGATCAATTTGAGAATGTTTTCCAGGAGAGCGAGTGTCTTCAACTGGCCTTGGAGAATTTTTCCGGGAAAATTGGCGTCCAAAAACTTAAACATCATCTCTTTAACTCCGAATTCAATTTGGCCCCAGAATTTTTACAAAGTAAAACACCTATTCCGAATGCACTAACGGTTTTTACAGACGGCTCTGGATCCTCTCATAAGTCAGTATTGACGTGGACGGATCCAGATACCCTCGTGTGGGACGAGGAGGTACAAACGGTTGAGGGTTCCCCTCAAATTGCTGAATTAACAGCCGTCGTTAGAGTGTTCGATAGATTTCGGGAGCGACCTATTAATTTGGTCACAGATTCGGCTTATGTTGCCAGGATAGTTTCCAGGGCAGAGCATTCGCTCTTAAAAGAAGTAAAAAATCCAAAGCTGTTCGGGTTGCTTGCGTTCTTGTTAAAGCTCCTATCCCACCGCAAGCATCCCTTTTTTGTCATGCATGTCAGGTCGCACTCAAACCTTCCTGGGTTCATCGCAGAAGGTAATGCCAGGGCGGACGCGTTAGCGATGCCAGTGCAAGCTTGTAACATCCCTGACATCGTCGCACAGGCTCGCGTTAGCCATCAGTTCTTTCATCAGAACGCCTCGGCCCTCCGAAGGATGTTTCATCTTTCCTTGGAGCAAGCGAGGTCAATAGTGGCAACATGTCCCTCATGTCAGAGTCATCAATTACCATCCTTTAACTCAGGAGTGAACCCTAGAGGCCTCAATGCTAATGAGCTCTGGCAAATGGACGTCACCCATTATGCTCCTTTCGGACGTCTCCGGTTTATGCATGTGTCTGTTGATACCTTCTCGGGAGCCACGTTTGCCTCCTTGCATTGCGGTGAAAAGATCCGAGATGTAAGGAGACATCTTTTGTTAGCATTTTCTATTCTAGGAATTCCATCAACTATCAAGACAGACAACGGGCCTTGCTACACATCGGCTGGATTCAAGAAATTCACTCAGGAATGGGGAATCAAACACCTCACTGGTATCCCTTACTCACCCACTGGCCAAGCGTTAGTGGAAAGAAGACATCGAGAAATTAAAAGGATCCTTGAACAGCAGCGGGGAGAGACAGAGGTCAAGTCGCCCATTGAGCGCCTCTGTAAGGCTTTATTTACCCTAAATTTCCTAAATTACTCAGAAAATGAGCCGACTCCCCCCGTTTTCAGACACTTCATTAATTCGACTAGAGCAAAATTGGCAGAAAATCCGGAAGTGCTCTTCAAGGATCCCGAAAGTAAAGCGATTAAGGGACCAGTGAAGTTGATAGTATGGGGAAGAGGATACGGATGCGTCTCGACCCCAGAGGGACCTCGTTGGGTTCCTACAAAGTACATCTGCCCCTACTTGAAAGGAAGTCAGCTACAACAAGACAGTAACTCCGGGCCGACTACCGCCTGGAAAAGAAGACGCAGACGGCTTGATTAAAAAACCCCTCTCTCCCGCCAGAACCCCTACCCTTATTCCCATCCCCTTCCTCTCCTATCTAACCTTTACTTACCTTTAACAAGAAAAGGGGGAAGGCGGTGTTAACCGCTTTGAGGGAGGGAAAGGCTGAAAACTTGTACCTGAATTCACGATTGTCCTTTTCATTTTAGTTTCCAAAAAGCCAATCTCACGAACGCCGGAAGCGGAATTAGCATTATGCTCCGAAAGGTCCTCTTTCTGCCACTGATGATGACATCTATCATATGGCAGGAATCTGCGGCGTGGATTGTCCCTCAACCGAAAGAAAACGTCTGGATAACCTTGGCAAAGTCACTTAAGCAAGATAATTTGTGCTTGAACACCAATGCAGGGGAAAACCCACTAACTACGTGCCTAGTGGGTATCCCCCTGCAGGAAAATGACATTCTTCTTGCAGGTCTCCACCCTCACCCAATCAAGGCTTGGGATGCCTGGCTCGAGACGCTCAAGCATGCACCACACGAACCTCAAGAATTAGAACTATTGGGGTCCGCGAAAGCAAAATTTTGTGTAGAATTCCGGTATACCCTAACTGGTAACGAGCCTTATCGGGCTCGGATTGGAGATATCAAAAGAAATGGGGTATACCCTTTGAAAAAATCTGTGGCAGTAGTTGCCATGGATACCACTTCCCAGAAAGCACCGAGAAAGAGCTGGTGGATCAAACCATTTTCAAGGAAGGACACCCCTGTTTCTATGTTGTAATGGTTTGTTCCTACCCTATCCTAAACCCCTCCCCTGGTTCTGTGTTTGCTAATCAGACTGTCAGTTGTAGTCTGAAGCACACCCACTTTCCAGAAGGTTCATGCTCTCCGACTGAGTGATTTGTTGTATGTCCCTATTCCCTCCCCTGTCTCACTCCCATTGGTGAAGATTCCCAAACCCCTCCCCAACTCCTCCCTCTAAGTAGTTGCTGATTGGTTGTTCGTTTACTATATAATGTCATGTAATACGCCATTCGGGGCTCTTCGGCTCCTGGACGAACAAGATTAAACACCTTGTTGCTGCCAAGTCGAGAGTCGCTCCTCATTACTTCGCCTTCCCCTGCGGTCTTGTGGAAGATCAACCCACGACCCGCAACGCCCTGGGTTTCTAGAGAGGCTTCTGCCTACTCCGGGCGGGCATCCTGGGATCGGTCGCCTGGCGACCTCTGGAAGACTTGGGGCAACCACCAAGAAGCGAGAAGGACAGCGGGAGAATTTATAAAAATCCATCTATAATTTCAGCAAATGGTGCGAACGAACCATCACCAAACCTCACATTCCGTCGAAAGCCAGAGCAAATGCCAATCCTTTAATTCTTCCATCAGGCATTTTTCTTATCTGCGGGGACAGGGTGTGGGCAGGGATACCGTCCCGTCCGGTTGGAGGCCATGCACGTTGGGCAAATTAACCCTCATGGCCCCTGGCAAGACTCAAATTCTAGATTGGAAAAATTCTAATCTGGCCCGTCCAAAAAGAGAACTCAATCATTGGGATGAAAATTGCCAATCCGAAGTCAATCATTGGAGTTTTTCAAAGAGGGTGGCTGCATCTGTCTTCGTGCCCTGGGCAGCTGCAGTTAAGGCGCTAGGGGAATTAGGCCACCTGGAATGTTGGCTTGGCAAGCATGCCAACATGACGTCCCGTGCCTTAGCCCAACTCTTATAGGACGGCGACACCACTAGGCGCGCGACGCTGCAGAATAGAGCAGCCATAGACTTTCTACTCCTCGCCCACGGGCACGGGTGCGAGGAGTTTGAGGGTCTATGCTGTCTCAATCTGACTTCGTATTCCAAGAGTATCCATTCGACAATAAAGACTATGCAAGACCAACTTAGAGACTTACAGGTTGAGGGAAAGGATTGGCTGAGGAACATGTTTTCAAGCATTGGAGTCTCTGGCTAGGGATCAGAACTTTTGACATCTTTGGTATGGATTCTTATCATCGTCATTGTTGTTTGTTGTATGTTTGCTTGTCTGAAGACTGTTTTACTCAACCTAATCACTCAATCTCTTTTAATAAAAAAGAAACGGGGAGATGTAGGAGTGGTTGCCGTAGAAACCAGCTCCCAGAAGTCAGCAAAAAGGGCATGGTGGAGCAAACCATTCCAGAGAGAGAAACCCCCTAGCTCCACAGTTACAATGGTTTAGTCACTGTCTGCCTTCATTCCTCCCCTTGTCACTCATTAGTTAGCCAGGTTGTCATTTACAGTTAAGACATTGCCTACATTCTGGAAAGTTCATGCTTTCAGAGTTTGTGGTTTGTCCCTTACCCTTGTTCCCTCCTCCCTCCTATCCCGGTTGGTTGGATTCCCTGGGCCCCTCCCTAGTTCCTCCCCTAACCCTGGTAGTGATTGGATATCGGTTTCATATATAAGAGCATGTAGTGCGTCATTCGGGGCTCTTCGGCCCTGGGACGAGGAAGATTAAACACCTTTCTGCTGCCCAACCGAGAGTCGCTCCTTATTCCTTCGCCGTCCTCTGCTGTCACGGGAAATAACCCACACCCGCCCAAGCTTCGGGTTCCTGGAGAGGCCTCTGGTCTACACCGGGTGGGCATCTGAGGATCGGTCACCTGGCGACCTCCAGGAGATCCGGGGCAACCATCCCGCCGGCGGAGCAGCACGGGAGTTAATCATTTAGAGTTGGCCTCGCTGGGCTGGGCTGGGCTGATTCAGCTGTGACAGCCCTGTTGGGCCGGGTCAGGCAGACTCCACACACAGCCTAGCGTGGGAGAAGGTTGGGACTGAACCCCTGCAGCTCAGAGGCGGCTTGGATAGAGAGCAGCACAGACAAGCTCCTGTTCCTCAGCTCAAACACTGAGAATGCTGCACTCAAACAATGCAGGCAGAGGTCATGTGACCATTGCCCAGACAAGAGACAAATTAACCTTTTCAATGTCAGGATGGAACTTGCAAACCTCCATTTTCCCCTGCACAGAAAGAGAAAGAGTGAGAACACTTGCAAGAAATACAACATAAAGACTTCAAGTTAATGAAAGAAGCCAAGCCTATACCCAGAGAGGGAGGAGATGAGGAGTGCCCCAACTTTGAGGCTCAGACTTCTCTTGTAAAGACATGTTGATAGACTCAGCTATAATATGCCCTGTAATATATGAGCAATGGTCTAAAAGAGTGAAAAGGGGGGGATGTAGTGTTCTAGCTGCAATCAGTGGACTAAGGTTCCCGTGTAAAGGTTCCTTGCCCCAGGAATAACAGAAGAAGGCTTATGTTGCCAATAATGAGAGCATAGGGGATTTCTTTGCCACTGTAGTGGAACGACTCATCCTCAAAAGACTACCTCAGTGACCATCATAATGCACTGTAGTGTGTGGGGGCCGTTGTGGCAGCCCCTAAGGCCACACCCCTCGGAAAGGCCACGTGTGGGATGGGCCCAAGAAGTAGTAGGGTCTCCCCTGGGGCGGAGCGAAGGATGGTTAGCCCCGGGATGGGGTGTGATCTTTGGTGGGCTGTCTGCCCTCTCCCCATTTGTTTCCTGTTATGCCAATCACTTGTCAATCACCCCTAGTTTCTAGAATGTTCTCTTGTGTTCGGTAGTTGCTTGGTTTTCCCCCTTGTCCTTCTCTCAGCCCCCTCCCTGAAATATCCTTCATTGGTCCCAATCCCTTTGTCCCTTCCTAGTCCCTCCTCAGTGCCCCAATCCCATTGGTTGTTATGATTACAATAAAAGTCTGATGCACGCTGGGCTCTGGGCTCTCAGCCCTCAGAGCTCACAGAGCAGGGATCCCCTGATACTACCTTGCAGTGTCCTTACACCGGCTGGGGAGCCAGTTGCTACTGCTACAGTTTCAGCAGCCGTGGTAGCCTTTAGCCTGCCTGCTGAGGGAGGCTGCAGCCCACAGCTCAGAGTCCCAGGATTCTGGCGAGCGTGAACCTGGCTCACTCGTTGCCGCTCGGGTTACTGACCTTTACCCTGGCGGTCAGCCCTCGCCCTTAGAGACCCGAGGGACGCGGCAGTAGTGGTTGTGAGAAAGCTACTAGAGTGGCAGCGATTTTCCAGAACAAGCAGATCTTTTCCTTCCGGGTGGCTGCTTGTTGTGAGGCTGGAAACCATAAGAACTGTATTTCTTATGGGGGAATCAACATGGTAAAGCAAGCGAAAACTTCTTGTCCTTAATGAACTGAATAAAAAGACTATTCCACAGGTGGTAAACTGACTAAAAGTTGAAGTGGTTTTTTTTTGTATTGTCAGTGGCAAAGAAATGGTGAAGTGGGGGGGAATAAGGGTGTTCTAAAGGTTTTATTCTGGTTCCTGATTTTTATTATTCTTTTTTTTTAAGTTTGTTAATAAATTCTCTTTATATTCCTTAAAGTTTCAGCCTGCTTTGTCTACTCCTAATCCTTATCTCATAGCAAAATTGAGTAATTTAGTAAGTGTGCTGGTGGTTGACCAAAAACTCGAATTGATGAACTCAAGCCACTACATAATTGGTGTTTCAGCCCGGTTTCCCAAACCTCAAACTGCAACAGACTTGTTGGATGGGATGCCAGGCAGAACATTTTGCAAGCAATTATTTGTTTGTTAAGCTCAGAAAAACCCAGAGGCTCTTATTTGGTTTCTACTTTTTTCCCCAACAAGTCTTTTCTTTTAAACCTGTTTGGAAAATGGAAAGAATATACAAAGAAAGTGATTCAGAATCTAGACCTTGTCAGTAGACTCGCAGCATCTTTTGCAAGTTAGTTTTTGAGTAAATGGAGACATATTAAAGTTAAGGGTTAATCTTCAAAAGGCACTGCTGGAACACCAAATTTTGAATGTTGAACAACAGGTAGTTCAAGATGCACAGTCAAAAATGGAGGCAATCTGACTTGGAAATAGCTTTTTGAAATGTGTTTTACTTCTGTCTGCCTCAATTTTATATTTTTTTTAGTGTATAGAATAATACTTACCTCACATGGAGTAAATTATATCCTTGCCAACACACAATAGGTCTGTGGCAAAGATGGGGATAAAATCATGGACTGATAATTTGTGCTTTAAACAATAACTGCACTCCCTTTCATTTCTAACCTCAAGCTTTGGCTTTAACCATTGTTACTTTGGGATTTACTGTAGTTTCTTGCTACCATTAATGGACAGATTATTTCAAAAGTGCCTTTTATTCAAACTAAATTGACTTTTAAAAGGAGTTTAAGCCTGTTCATATGTTTTGTTTCCTTTTGCTTCTGTCTTTCTCACTTGTCTCAACACACTTCTAGCCATCCTGATTTGAAAGCAGCAGATATGGGTCTCTTGGCATCTGTAAAGATTCTCATTTACCAAAATATGAAAATACCATTTGGATAGGAGAACATCTAGCTCTGATTCAGCTGTTTGTAGCTTTAGTGTGTAGCTCTTTTATTGGACTTTGAAGGCTTACTATGGCAGGATTTGCTAATGGGGCCATAAGAAAGGATTCTGTATTAAATGTCATTGCCAACTCTGTTACTAATGTGACCAGATACCTTGGGCAATCCCTATGAGTTCTCTTGCTAGTCTTTCTATATTTTTCCATCTTGTATATTAAGTCTGTAATTCTGCAGAAACATATACCCACAAGTAGTTATTCATTAGAGTAATTAAATTTTAAAAGTTTACAGTTTGAGCAGGTATTTTTGTAGGGCATAGATGAGTGCTTCATAAGGGTTTATATGGAGTATAGAGCAGTAGGAGCCTAATCTTGGCAGAAGAATTTACACATTGTCATCATCCTGATACTAAACAGGTATCAACAGGTATAAATTGCTATAAACTGGATATAATTACACTGATTTTCTGTTACCTTATATATCAAAGTGGACATCTTATTCTCTATTAAGATATGCCATCATTAAGTTTCCATGTTAGTTGCATTTATCCATATTTACACTGCTGAAAATGATGCAAGCTTCTAAATATCCTTGCTGAGTTTTTTTAAATTTCAGCATTCCCATTGAACCTTTTCATCTTCCATTTTATGTTCTGTGAAATATATTTTGTCTTGCCTCTATGGCAGCACCTCATTTGTAGAGATACAGGTCTTACGTCGCCTCTTATGTAGAATTACACTGCTACTATCAATGGAGAACTTAAGCAAGAATGTTTTGCCATGATAAAAAAAGGGTATATGTTTACTGTATATTGTGCAAAATATAAACCCCCTCCAGTGTAAATTTTGTGCCATTGTAAATTCTGACTCTCTGATTTTTTTTAAGTCCTGGTTCTATGAACAAGGAAATATGCAGTTGCTCATGGCAGGAAGGTGGTTGTACTACAAAAAGAACTAAAGATCTGTTGTCTTCTTTGCTCAACTGTGAAGCCTCTCTCACTGTTTCCTTCATGGGGAATGGGATCTGAGAGATGACAAATGCTCACATTGAGTAGTCTCTTCCAGGAGATCTCTTCCTTTTCCTGCCTTTTCTATTCCTTCTGCAGTCATATGAGGAACATAGGCAGCTCTCTGGGGTGTGTGCTGGTGTTACATCTTAGCTGTGTCCCACTGTACAAAGCACAAACTGCATGGTCCCAGCTCAGTCTAAGTCCCAGGCATCCTAAGGAGTAGTGTCAAAATTAAGATTATGTACTCAACTGAGAAGTTCTGAGATTAATTTGAAGGTAATTGGGATTTTTTTGCTACATAAGTTACATACTAACAATATATTGACTCTTTAACAAATAAAAATGACAAAGCTAAGAAAAAGAGGCTTTATGAAAGTTTTTTGGGGTGTTCAACTGAAGTTCAATACAGAGAAAATAAAAAGGTATTTAAAAGGTCAGAACTTTAAAAACTCTAGTGAAGTCACATGAAATTACTAATTTTTTATATATATAAGCGCATTATTTTAAATCTCAATGTGCATAAAATCTCACTGATTAGTTCTAACTTTAAATTCCTGAATTGTATGGCTTTTTAATTTCTTTCCAGTATTGTTATTTTGGAAGTTGTCTTACTTACTCTTCCACGCATTTATGCAGACAGGACTGGTGCTAATAAAAGTCACATATACCACGTGCAGATTAGAACTCAGTTATCTAAAGAGTTCAATTTGAGCATGAAATGCAGTGAGAGCAAATATGGGATACATTAGGGATTTTGAGACTTTGCAAAGAGTAAGAATATGGTATTAGGATTTTGTTAACTGATAGGCAAGAAAATCTAGCTATCACAAAGTGATGTCAGGATGATATTGCTGTGAACTGGGAACACAGTAGGATTTTCTTACAGGTTGTCAGAGAAGGGCGGGGGAAGGGCTGCTCCCTGTGGTATACATTCATTTATTGACTACAGTCACAGTTATTTGCTTCAGCCAGCATGATCTGAAATGCATGTATAAAAGCATATAGGTATTGGAATTTTCAACTCAAATCAGAATCCTAATTAACTGTAAATCGTAAAGCCAGTAGCCTGAGGTATATTAAAATGAGAACTTTGTACATGAAAGGCTGCACATGCCCCAAAATCTAAGTATTTCCTACTTATAAACCACCAAATTCACTGCATCAGCTTCCATGACTGTAATTCTTCTCCTGAGGGATATACAAGGAGAGTTAACTGAAAACAAATATGAGTTTGCAACTCATAGAACAAGTCATTTTATGGAGACATTAAAAATCACTGATATAAGGAAAGACAACATAAAATATTTGTACTTAAGGTAAGAATATGACATTAAAGCCAGAAGTGAACTTAGTCCAATTGTACTTCATCAAATGCCTCTTTAATCTCTAAATGTGTGTGATTATAAAGACATTAATTTCAAGGGGAAAACCACATCAGTAAAGCACCACTGAAACACCTGGCACAATTGAATTTCACGCAGCACCAAATGTGGAGAAAAAGAGATGAAGTTGCGAAACACATTGAAGAGAACTGACACAGGACACCGTTCTCTCAGATACATAAAAGGTTCTGGTTATAAAGACCCAGTCCTGCTTAGGGCAACAGGGGTTATATTGCCTTTAACAGGAGCAGAATCAAGCTGTAACGGGATATTTGGTTGGTCCTTTAGTGTTCAGGAGCAAACAACAAAACAGAAGTTGCAGAGCCCTTGAGCATGAGGACCCTCTGCTCTGTTTCGTTATTATCATTTCACGGGGCCAAGTTATCCTGTGATCTTGATTTTAATAACAGCTGGATCCTTCCCCTTGCCACATGCTGAGGCCAGGGCTCGAATACAAGCTAAGGTGTTCCTTCAGCTACTTTATCACTATACCATGCATGTGTTCATGTGTGTCTTTCCTGAGGGGTGTAGCTTTTTCAAGAAATTGATCAGACTCAGCAAGCTCTATCTCTAGATTGAAAGCTATGAGAACAGACTATCTCCTAAAATGATTTTTATTATTGGCTAAATACCTATGAATCTCACTTTAGCTTAGTATAACTGGAAGGAATTTGCTTCTTTTTCTGTTTTCCTCATGGAAGACAGAGTTTAACAGTAAAGAAAGTCTTCTATGAAAATTGCAAAGTATATGATTGCAACAAGGAAAATTCTTACTGTATGAATTAAAGAGGTGACAGGAAGGATGTCAGAAGTGGTTTACTGTTCAAACATCAACTTTCATCAATTCCCCCCACTAAACAATGTTTCTACAATAAACAGTGGTTAAAAGAGGCAGGGAAAAGTGAAACTAATGCAGATTAAGGGAGATATGAATATTTGGGAGGATCTTGGGGGCACCTTGAGGTTAGATGAAGTAAATATATTGCCAAAAGCAACACAAAATGTAATACTAATCATAGAACATCTCAAGCTGGAAGGATCTATTAGAATCATCAAGTTCAACTCGTAAACACATAGCCATTCTGAATATTCACATTGAAGAATACTGTAGGACCCACTGCTGAAGTTGAAAAACTTAAACCAATTTATAGTGACTGTGCAGCTAGTGTTGCTGCTGTTTCCCACTCTCAGAAAAGCTCACTGTCACCCATGAAAGGGGGAACAGATACCACCTACATACATGCTAACTGAATGTGTTTATCTGAATCTGTCAACTACATCAGAAATCAAGTTGCTAAATGCTGTGTTCAAAAAATTTTTGTGGATTCATGACATTCCTTGGAAGGCTTTAGATCCATAAAGCAATGAATAAATTATAAGAAGACATAATTATGGTATTTTCATCCCTGACAGATATAATTTTACTCTATAAGCACTGAAAAGAAAGCTGCTGTTTTTCGCAGACCAACACTCCAAGATTAAAAAAAAAAAAAAAAAAGAAGGAACATGTCTTTGCTGAAAAATGGCATATTTAGTAAATATTGTCCAGGGTAATTGTTCCTGTGGGATCACAACAGAAGTATGTTTCAGATACTGTAACTACTGTATATCCAGAGTGTCTGAGCACTGTATATTCAGAGTAGATGATAATCCCTGTAATGTTTCTTATGAAGCTCCTTGTGGAGTCTCAAATGTAATTTTAATGGTATCCTCAAGAAAAAAAATAAAGAAGGTATAACACTCAAATTGGATTCTAGAGATAAGGTTAGTTACTGAGGGTACAATTTGCATCAGCTGAATTTAGCTGTCTAACATGCATGTATCTAATTTAGGCTCTCTTTGCAGTCCATCAAGGGAAGTACGTCCCTCCAAAGGGAGATCAATTCTCCTCATTCTGACAGCAGTTTTAGGACAGGATAAAGCCCCAACGACCAGAGAGGAAAAACAGATAATAACAATAGCAACCTGAATTAGAGGCAGGAAATACAGGGAAAGTGTATTGGATCTGGACTGATAGTACGCATTTGCACATGAAAACAGATGAATAAAATGTGAAATTTCCAAACCTCTCTAGGGATTTCACCCACATCTGCTGGAAATCACTAGGAGATGGCTCCGTTGAATGTATCAGTCTGAGGCTTCAAATCATCCCTGTATCTCTGTTCAGTGAATCCTGTACCATATATGTAAATCTTCAAGCTTAAATCCCATTAACATCAAAGGGATGTAAGCATGCACTTAAATGTTTTGCTGAACTGGTACCCTTGGCCCCACTCCAGCAAAACATGTAAGCGTGTGCTTAACTTTAAGAATGTTAACCCTGTTAACTTCTATAGAGTTGATTTTCTACAGTTTCCTGAAGTAAAACACAGATTTCAATGCTTTGCCAAGTCACTATCTTAATGAAGATGCAATGCCTGTATCTTATCAGCATTACAAGCCTCAGCTAAATTAGTCATACTTAGGCACAAAGAGTCGAGCTATGTATTCTGCGAGGAGAAGAAATCCATTAGAAATGCCTAACTAAATGGTAAGTACTGAAAAGTAAGTACTTAAAAAAATGGATTCCAAAGTAATATAAACCAAATTAAAGCCTTGGTTCATCCAGGACTCAAGCACCTGATGTGCTTTAAGCCCATTGTTGTTTATGCCTACATATAGGCATGTACTTAAGCACCATGATGAACTGGTCCATCAGTATACACCTTCCCTTTTATATGTAAGATAAAGTAAAATCCTCTGGCTTTTGTACACCACATTGCTTTGCCTAAGATACCACACAAGCTGCTCTACTCTGATGCTTATGTGTGTGTAATAAATCCAGACATAAAAATCAATAGAAACATTTAAACCTGAGAGGCTGTAGAAGTGCCCCTTGGAAAAAGTCAAATGTTAAAAAGAATCTCACATAACTATGGGATTGCTATAACAGACAAAGAATTGTTCATGTTCATGTGTATTCATATACTTTTCACAGGAAAAAAACTTAGCTAAAATAAGTGGTACACAATTTTTTAATGTACATTTCTTGATTTTTCACATTTGCACATTGCTATGCAAATCAAATTTTGTATGACTGTCTGCAGTATGCCACACAAGCAAGTTACTTTTTCTTCACAGATTTTGAATTTTATGGAAGCAGTGTGATTCACTTAAAAATTAGGCAAATTTAATATGTTCAGTACAAAGATTAATGATGTATATATTTACAAAATAGTCACAGGGCTATGTTTTGTTTATGCACGATGGCACTCTGCTAAATATATCATAGGTTTATGTTACTGTAATGATGAATCCTTCCTCAGCTATTAATCTAAACTGCAGAGTACATGTATTTTAATAATTTTCAGAAAGTCTGTAATACTTATTTACATTTTCTATCCATCCTGCAGTTTTAAAGACCTTCTAATATTGGCCACCGTTCCTATACTATCACAATGCTTTGATATATGCAAAAAGGATTAAACAATAGTATGGAGATGAGTGAAATCAGGTCTCAAAATGTCAATAAGGATGTTTTGCCCTTAAATTGATATTCTAAACCAATACTATTTTTCATCTTTAAAAGCACAGTGAACTGAAGTCATCATATTTAAAATACTTGAAGAGGTGAATATTATATGCTGATGTGTAATGGCATTTCACCCAGTAATCTGAACATCAAACCATAAGAATAAAGAAAAAACCCCCAGCAAAATCAGCAAATTGAATATAATAATAGTCCCTTATAAATAAATTTGGCATTTATTTGAAAAATTAGTTAATAGAAACTTAAAATACATAGTGTTATTTTCATCACTTGCAACATATGCTTAGAAATTGATAAATATTTATCTTTCTTTCATTATAATCCTTCACAACTCAGAAGAAAAACTTTAATTTCTTTAGTTATATTTTTTAATCCATATGGCATGCTACTAGAAACATCATTTGTAAAAAATATTTTATTATTAACAGGAATCTGATAAAAAAACCTAGGGAAAAATATGAAAATAAATTTATAAAAACATCAGAAAGGAAAAAAGCAGAGACATTTTAATATCATCATTGAGAATCTATGAAATGAAATGTATTTTTAAAGACAAAGTTAATGCCTCCCTTTGAAATCCTCATGTTAAAATCAAAAACACAACTTTAATGGAAGACAGACATAGGTACTGTATGAAGAATTACAGCTTAGAAAATTAATAAAAATAGTATCTAAAACAGTATTAGTAAGATATGAAGCTCATTCATTAATGGTCTCTGTGATAATATATCACTGAAAATGTTGCATGAAGGACAGTCTTTGATAGGATTATGTACAGTATAATAGCAAGATATTGAAATTAAAATTCACTGAGAAGATACATCTTGTGAACTGAAGGGTAAGAAGATAATAATGGTAACATTAATAATAATAAATAACAAGTATAAAATGATTCATATAAATACAATTTCCATCAGCTACCATTATTGTAATTATGAGAATGATAAAGTAATAATCTACAGTAAATAGCTAATTTTTATTGATTGGCTGTTTAATTTCTTTTTTTAAAGAGCTTTAGAATTGCTGTCAATAACAATAATGTGTACATAAAGAAAAGTTATGTAGAGAATAAATGATAAAAACAGTATTATGTAATCTGTTTCTAAAGAATCTTTTGGATATATTTATGTGGTTTGGTGTATGAAAAGAAAAATTCTTAAAAGAATTTCCCCACCTATTTCATGAGTGTTGTTGGATTTCTTCAGCAGATGACTATTAGGGTTCTGGAGGCATATTGGGAAAATTCAGAAGGTTCAGTACCTGGCTTTTTCTTTATGCATCTCTGGAAGGCATCAATGGCATCTACGAAGAAAAAACAGGCCATAAGCTGTCTGACCCTACAGCAGCCAAGAGCAAAATTAGTACAAAAGGCAATGAAAAGGTCAAGGCAGAGGTCGAATGGGAGGAATTCTAAGAAACTAACTGTACTGCCGAGCAAATATATTCTAGAATTTAGCATACATGTACCAAACAAACTTTCAGGGTGGCAGCAAGGTGTAGCTCAAATGTTAGGGCAGGCAAAAGAAAGACAGGATCTCATAAGAGCAACTGAAGTAATGATCATGTAATGCCATTGAATATAGGGTCCTATTTCAACTGCTTTTGAAATTATAGAAGAATATGGAATAGCTTGTGCTATGCCTCAAAAAAAAAGCTGAATAATGTAGGCCTGAGAGAAAGACTACATTTTAATTCATAAATATTTTCTCTTTAGTTTTTTAATATATTCATCATCGTAGCAATATCTTTTGATAATTAATAATGTAGAAGGCCTTTGATCAACCACATATGAGTATTTTTATAGTCTGTTTTCTTTCAAATTAAGAGGGATATTGGATAATATCAACCTTCATTGTACACTATGATTTTACTTTTGCCTTGCATGTTGTTGTCTGAGTTTTGTGGGCCACTGATGAAAAAAACATTTTGTATAGATGAATACATTCATGTTATAGGAGGGTTCTTCTTGTAAGCAGCCATCTGCCTCAAACTACATATATTGTAAGACTGAACAAGATTGTTTTCATTGTGTGATGCAGAAAATATTACAAATTTTTTTCCCTTTCCCTTAAAGGGAAGATGTAATTGGGAAAAAAAAAAAAAAAAAAAAAAGAAAGGAATATCAGGTTGACTATAAGAAAATAGCAGAAACCCAGTCTGGGTCTCTCTCCTTCTGACAGTTTAAATTCATGTCCTTCTCATAATGGCATATGGCAATACTGGCAGAAAAAGCAGAGCAAACAATGACTGTTGCACTCCAGATGTTCGATGTCCTGATGAGCTATGTTATGCCACCGTGGTGGTGGATTCAAAAATGGGTGGCCTGGCTAAAAATCTGCCCGTTATATTGTCATTATATCAGTTAGATAGGAAACACATAAAAGGTTCCTTCTTGAGTGGAAGAAACTGACAATAATTTGAAATGTTTGATAAAGTCGTAAGTGCAGCAAAAGGACACCTCACCTTGAGGGCAGATGTCAATGCTATGGTAAACATGTGGTAAAAAGCAAAATGTTCATATTGGCATGGAAAAACAACATGAAATATGCAGCAGTGGTTTTTTTTTTTTTTTTTGCAAGGGATTTGATATTCTCCCACTTTATCCATTCCCAGGAGGGGACAGTTGACACGTAATGCCAAGTCCTAGGAGAAGACAGAGTGGATTCTGTGTGCAGAGAGAGAGAAAAGATCTGTCTTACACAGTTAAGGAGGGAAGTGGGTACCTGGGATAAAAGTTGTGTGTGTCTGTGTATATATAAATATATGTCTGTACGTAAGCAAAAAAATATCAGAATGTCTATTTATCTGTGATACAATAGTAGTAAGATGGGAACTATATGAAATTAACAAGTGGTATAATTAAAAGCAATAAATAAAATTTTGGTTTTTGAAAAATGATTCATAGAAATCCTGAGGTATTTTGAGAGATGTGTAGAATCAGATTACTTAGATGAATTACAAAAAACACCACAGTAGCATTGCAATGGATAAAACATTGCAAAGAGCAGAAAATTCCATGTATGCCTTCCAGTGCAAAAACCAACTGATGTTGAGACAGAAAATTCCCTTTGGGGGTTCATGTTCATACCTCTTAACAGTAAGGAACTTCTTCCCAATATCTAATCCATCCTTTAAAGCAATCCCCCTTGTCCTGCCATTACACGTCCCGCCATGCCCCTGTAAAAAGTCCCTCTCCAGCTCTATTGGAGGACCCCTTTAGGTGCTGGAATGCTGCTCTAAGATCTCCACGGAGCCTTCTCTTCTCCAGGCTGAACAACCCCAATGCTCTCAGTCTGTCTACATCTAGAGGTGCTCCAGCCCTCTGAGCATCTTTGTGGCCCTCCTTAGGACTCAGTCCAATAGGTTCATATATTAATATTTGCTTTGATTTCCCACAAACTTAAAAGAGAATAATTCGACTCCAGTCCTATTAGCTAGCTCCTTTTAAAATTTTTATTATAATTTTTTAATCTGCTTTGTGGACATTTTCCTGAAGTAAGGTACATGGGACTATGACATTCATAAATATCTCTGCCAGGTGACAGTGATTGCTCTGATAATTATTCATTATTCAAGACTATAAGAATAATTGCTGCTTTCAAATACCCTGCAAATCATAAATGCCTATATGAAGGCTTTCCCTAGGCAAGCTTCCAGAATGGTTTTCTAGAATGTTATTTCCAAATGAAGAATTTTGATAAATTTGTTTCTTCCTGTCTTGAATTCAATTATCTTAAAAAAGTACAAGGGTGGTGATTCTTTACTTGAGTGAATTTTACCTTCTTTTCAGGTAGGGCATTCACTTATGAAGTGGGTGGGAGTCCAAGGACTGGGAGTCTATTGCGTCCAAGAGCTAATGGATGGAAAAGAATTAAGTGTGAATAAGTATGCAAGATTATACACGCTGTAAATGGGGCATGCAATTTTAAAATAAAAACCTAAAATTCTGCTGTTCAGGCTATTGTTAATTAGATCATTTAAATCTATTAAAAAATAACTACTGAATTCAATCTGTTCCCTTTTCTATGCTTTATTTCTGTTGATGATTTCTTGTAAAAATACAATGATCTCAGTTATATGATTGATCTACCCTTTAGTCTCGATGCATTGTGTAAAATATAATGCAGTACAGATGTCAACCTAAGAACTAAATAGCTTATATTTCTAAAGAACAATGAAAAAATATTAACACTATAGAAACAATGGTTCAGTAATTACTTTTTGCTGTGAAGTGAGGTTAGGCATTTATCCTTATAGATCCCTAATACACTTAAAGTCAGCACTGCCCCTGTGGTCCTTTTACCTTTGTTGATAAATGTATTGTACAGGATACCTTGTATGACCACTACAGTATTTGAGGTCATGCTAGGCTGTTAGCACAAATGGTGTGAACAATAGTTTATATGCCACTTAACTCCTTGGGAGAAACAGTTAACCTTGCCAGAGAGGACAGATCAGTCATGTATAGTTATTAAAGTCTAGAAGGTTTTGTTATGCTCTGAAATACTTTTATAGAACTACAATACTCTGGTATGAGCTTTATGAAGTAGGGAAGCAACAAAGTTAAGAATTATCTTTGTCACCTTTGAAAAGGATATTCAAAGTTTTCTAAAAAAATATTTTACCAGACCTACTTTTGAAGCACACAAAAATTTTGGTGTATTGAATCACTAGAATTTCTGAACGAGGTAGCAGTATATTAAGTCACTGCCTTAAAACAAACTAAGTTTGCAAAAATTAATTGTGAATTTGATAGCCTTGAAATGGACAGTCAACAAAAAACCCCCTAGATCTCCTTGATTACGGTTTTCCAAATAATGATGAAACATCATAAATTACACAGATGATAATCATAATCGAATTTTATTTAACTAGCAATTAACTATAAAAACATCTTCCAAGCAAATATCCTTTTCCAGAATTTCTCATTAATAGAAATGACAGAGTGAAGAAAGGATAAAACACAGTAGGAGATTACTGAGGACTTATCAGGTATTCTACATACACATGGCAATGACACTGCTGTTAACACAGATGACCCAGTTTCATGACATAATGTGTTGCTTCTACATTGTTGTTTACCCCAGAGGTCTGATTGTCAGATCCAACCAATTTTTTGCACTTTTAGAGAACACAAAGCTGAAGGCAGCCTCATCTATTTCCGGTTCAGGCACAGAAGCCTGTCATCCAAACATCATTAACCACCACTGAATCTTTACATTTTAAGGCTTAATTCAGAATGTTAGTGGAGCTGTCTTAGTCTGGTCTGCATTTTCGATTCAGCATACTCACATTAGTCACTTCCTCTCCTCGAGCTCTGGTTTAACATTGTATATGCAAATGAACAGGTGCTACCCTAGGTACGGTTTGAGGTTACAGGGGAGTGGTCTCCTCCCTTTGCCAACCAGTCTGCCACATGCCCCATGCCACATCCATGCTGCACTGCTTCCACCCCTTCTTCCCTCAGAGAGAGGGTGAACCTCTCTCTGATTCTACTTGGATTGTTGATACCCAACTCTGCACCTGAAGTGACAAAGACTTACTGAACCTTGTGGAAGCTCTTTCCACTGGCACACTGATGTCCTGTGCAAGCATGGGAACTCTTAGTGTGACATCAGCTTTCATGTCTCTGAGCAGGAAACTCTGCCATGGTCCAGGATAGATGGGAGCAAGCACATTCCAGAATGAGCATTTAGGAGAAGAAAAAACACTTCTAGGTGTGGCTTCAAATGCTCATCTTCATGGATAGATTTAATAGTCCATGTACATACTTTTCTACCAAGAACTATGACCTCATTAAGTAAGAATATTTACTGTGTCTTCAAGAGAAGGACATGAAGAGCAGCAAGAACAGGAAGAAATCAGATTGCTACCACTGCCTTTTAAAATCTCCTAACTAGCAAAATTAAACCATGTCTCTTTATTTATTTATTGCACTAGTAAAAAGATTAATGGGGATGTGATTCCTTCAGGCTTTTACATATAACCCCATCACACAAAGAACAAAATTACACAGTGCAGCAAACGATCTAAATTAGCTACATTTATTTAAATAACTGCTATGGAGGAAACAATAAATCAACAAGAATCCTCACAAAAATGTGTTTACAAAGTGTCTTATAATTTGTTTTAGCTAGGACACAGACTTCTAGCTCTTAGCTAAGCTTACTTCTAACAGTCTATTATCATACCAACTGTTAATGAGTATTTGCTATAGAAAAGCATTTCTTAGCAAAAATAGACTATGTGTAACTTCTGCCTTGCTGTCCTTTAAGATATGGCTGGCAACTCTACAAGAAATAGATTTTCCTAACAAACATTTTGTTAAAGGCATCTAATAACTTGGGAGACAATCAAAATTAACTGACAGTGCTTTGTTAAATCAGAAAAAGTGATTACTTGAATGGTCATAATCATGCAATTATCTTCACTATTTTTGAAGACTGTATCTATATCTACTCCTATATTGGGAGTGAGTAGGGGGAGCTCTAATGCTGAACCTGTGATGTATTCATAAATCAGTACTTTCAGAGCCTGTCATGGGCTCCATAATGAGGGTCATTATTCAGGCAGAGTGTCAAAACTACTATCAAAGGACCTTCTCAGAATCACAATCATTCTGTTTCTTGTTAAATAAGCAATGTAGTACACAAAAATGGCAAACAAGAAGCAGGTCAATTTGATAGAGTATGAGGGCACAGAGACCTCTAGAGTAATTTACCCTGTGGGAATTCTGATGGTTTGTGAGATAAATTATATACACCCTCAGAAATGATTAATGGTAATAAAATCCCAGGAATATTTTCAGAAAAAAAAAAAGTCCATATGTACATATGGCAACTTCAGTAACAAAGAAGACATTTTCTAAAGCGGAACACTTAAAGGAAATTATTATTAGAACTGCAAGTAGCTCTCGGGAAAGCTACTAAATCTTATTACAAAGTTGGCAGCATTTGCTGGAAATGCTTTATTTCCATTTGCTGAACGAGTTTTCTAAAAAAAAAAACTCCAAACCTAGAGCTTTTCTGAATTAAAAGGAAAGGAGATAAAGGTGGGGAAAAAAGTAAAGACAAACTGTAAAAAATAGATTTACTGAGACAGGCTATTTTTTACTTAATTTTATTATAACCCACATGAGATACAAAAGGAATTATTAACAGGATATCATCTGGACATTTGACCACATCGGCTGTTCATGCAAATTATTGGTAAGTGATTAAAGGCTGTATTCAAATCACATAGCATAGGTGCCTAAATTAGGGATTGGCATTACTTCCCTTCTTTCACTTTAGGGACAAGAATATAATAGCCCTACATTCAAAGTAGTCTGAATTGCTCATTCTCACTTGAATTAAAACATTACATTAGTAATGGGAAAATTAGGCACCAGTGAAGGCAGTCTAAATTCTGTCTTAAGATGACTTTTAGATACAGTGGCCAACCAGTTGAGGATTAATAGTCAACCTCTTCTGACACCAGTAAAGTGTCTTGGAAGATTAGCCTTCAGCAGAAGCTCTTTATTTTCTTTTGTCTATTAGATAACTGTGTTGAGTTTATGTATATTTTCATAATATATGAACACATCTATATATTAGACAAATGGATATACATATGTATACATGTAATTCCACAGGTATCAGTATACACAGCATAACTCTGAAACAGTAAAATATTGTAAGGCAGAAATTTTACTAAGGTCTCTTAATGTAGCTCTTATTTGACTGGTCTGAGGCTTCTCCTAAGGCTTTGTCTAAGAAACAGTAGAGTAGACCTGACCAGAATTTAGTGTGGTCCACCAAAGTATACAGTCACAGTCTTCATAGATGGATGTCAAGAAGTCCATCTGTAAGTGCAGATTCTGATACCACTTGAATACTACTTGTGGCACAGACTTTCTCATGTGCTCACACACAGCACTGCAGACGTCAATAGGGCTTTTCTGCAAGTGTGAAGTTTCCAGAGAAATGCCACAATTCCATCTAAAACCAATTGCAGAGTCTGAGACTTTCAAGTGTTTTTCAAGGTACCAAGAGCTTTTGAAACTATGGTTGCCCTATTATTGTGTGCCAATCTCAATCTCTTTTATTAAATATTTACAATATAGCCTTGTAGATGTTTGTACCCACGTGCATACTTATATGGTTTAACTTTATGATAAAGACTGGTAACATTTTTTGTATCCCCTTCAAAGTTAAAAATAAATTAGGGGTCAGATATAGGTCTGCTTCTTTGCTTCTTTTCCCATATTACCCATATTAAACAGCAAGGTGAAAAGTAGATTAAAAAACAGTCCCCCTAAGTGCCTCATAAATCCCTCATCTCCACTTTACTACACTGATTTTTGTCTGAGAACAGGCCCTACCTCATCTAGACTTATTGTTTAAGTAAATTTGTATCTGTGGAATAATCAAAAGCAAACCAATTATATTCAAGCATCTTTTTTATCCATCTGTTTGGATATAACTGTCTATTTAATAGTGTTTGCATATGAAGCAATGTTCTATTGTATGCATAGGTACTCAATTATTTAGATTATACGTTTGAATAAACTGTGCAGTTAAAGGAGTACCCTTGTAATGCAGGACAATTACATTTTTCTAGCACAGTTTACACGTTATTAAACTAATATCAATTTGGACAACACAGCTGGATATAGGATTCTACCCTTCACCTATCAAAGTTCTTTTTTTTAAGGGTACATTTTACCCCTACGATTATCAGTCGTTGTTAGTCACTTCAAATTATATCAAATTACGTAAAAAGGCTAATGTGAATAGAGATTACAAAAATAAAAATTCATTTCACACTGAAGACCATGCATTTAACTGTAGGTTTTTTTAATGCAGCTATAAAAGTCCTGTCTATATGCATAGTAGGTCAGTATAAAAGGTGTCTGCATGAAAAACACAGTCTGGACAGTGTAAGAAAATAATACTGGTTTTCTTACTGTGAAAGAGCAGTTCACTGCAGATCTCATCTTCCTGCTAATCAGGAAATGACTATCACATTTTTCCAAAGGAGAAGACAACTATGCTGAAGAAAAAGAAAAAATGAAATAATATTAAGCACCCAGACATAAATATGTGTTTGTCAGTCCTTGAAATAAGTTTTCAGTGAGTAATCATGAATATCTATTTTGAGTGAAATAGAGAAAGAGAGATAGGGAGAGAGAGATGTAATAAAATAATCTCACAGCTTCAGTCTTCTGGGCATTTTTGTCTGCCTTGTACCTTATGGAAGCAATACTTTGCAAATGTATAAATTGGCTTTAAAATGGAATCTGTCCTTTTGCATCTGTTACACACCTGTATGCTCAAAGGGGAAGAACAGATATTTACAGTGATAATCTATTAATGAAACCTTGCTGAGAATATGGAGCTGTTTATCTAGTTTGCATGTTTGCTAATGTTCTTCACTAAGTTCTCTTTCGATTTTTCCCTTTGATCTTCATTATTGTGAAATATTTTTCACCATCTTGTGATCAAAACAATTATCATGGTGCTGCTGCATATCACAGTACTATTCAATGAAAGGGAATGACTCTGTCCAGTGTGAAAAGTTGGCTTAACCTCAGAATACTACAGAGTTGTAAGTTTTCTAAGATGACACAGACTGTATCATCTGTTCAATGACATTAGTCGCCTGCCTAGAGTTGATGGCCATTTTACTTCTCCTGATAGCAACTGTTCTCCTTAGCAGTTTTCCTCCAGAAGCATGGCTTGCTGAATGCCGAGAGTGTTCATTGCTGCTGGATTTCATATGGGAAGCTCAAAAACCTAGAAAACAGTTTGCACTTCTTTTCAGGTTGATACTAGGAGCCCAGACTAACAAGACCAGTAAACTGCTTTGGAGATTGCAAGATGACCCCAGAACAAGACAGACTTTTTCTAATACTCGGAGCAACCTGTGAAGTTGCTGTATGAGCTAACAGTAGTTGTGAGAAAACAGATCCACCACTAAATTAAGCGTTTGTCTAGGAAGTTAAGAAGTATCATGTGACCACTTCCCCATTTCCTCCAGTGAGATGTTGCTCAAGCCTGTCACTTGGGTCTGGATCTGCTTGAAATTGTTTCCTTTCTGTCTTTTCCTGCTGGTTCCACAGAAATCTGGATATGCAGCTGCCTTATGGTCTATTCAGTAATGACTGGCTGCCAGCAGAGCACAGTTCAGGGAAGGGTAAGCTGTTGCTTGACCTGTGTTGGGAATACTGCACTGGAAGATGCGGTGGTGGTTTCAGCCCCCGAAGCCCTTTCCCCCCCTAGGAGCCTCTGGTTGAAGTAGTCCTGGCCACCCCTGGGGTGGAGTTAAATATGGTTTGCCCTAAAATAGGGCTGGATCTCCTAGGGGTGGGGCCCTTGTCCCCTATTCGACTGACCACCTGCCCATTCCCTGTCTATCATCCCCAGTTTCTAGTATGTTCTATGTTACTCGATAGTTGATTGATTTTACCCCTGTCTGTATTCCCTTCTCCTCCCCCTTTCCTTCCCAGTTGGTTCCTGTCCCTTTGTCCCTCCCTGGTTCCTCCCCCATGCTTGTCTGTGATTGGTTAGTTTGTTGTGAATAAAAGTCTGATGCTCCCGGAGCTCCGGGTCTTCTGACATTGGATGCCTGGAGCGCAGTTGGCCTGCAGTTACTGTGTCTCTTTATTCCTTGGCAGAGGATCCCTCTCTCGTCTCTCTGGCTTTAGTTGCAGTGTCTACCTTACTGGGAGGTATAGTGCAGTGGCAAGGGATACAAATTCCGGTAGCTGTGAACCTGAGCCCTAACCCCTTCCTTGGGCCAGGGACACTCGCTGAAGCTGCCGTCGGACTTGTCCTTACCCTCGTGGACAGCTGACTAGCCCCGACCACCGCGGCAGGAAGAAATGCTACAAAGACCAGGCTGACATCTGGCTAAATCCACAGCAATATCCAGAGGCAGATTTTTGCTCACTCATTTTGACTTTCTGCCATCCAGTGTGAAAACAGAAATACTTCGAAATCAGACTTTGATCTTCAATCACATTTTATCCGTTTACCTATACAGTCATGTCAGGGGGGAAGGAACCCTAGCAGTATCTTCCCAACTAAAGCCAGAACACAGCAAAACCAATAGGACCCTCAGGATCTAGGGAAAACTACCTTTTATGACATTAACACATATTTGCTGAGACCTTCAAAGTTATCAGGGCTCCCTTAGAGTTAGGAGTGCAGAGCCTACTCTCTGATGCCTGACATGAAGAAGAAAGTGTTGAACAAAGGGATCAAAACCTCCAAAATTCCTCCCTCACTGTGGTGGTGGGAAAGAAGATGGTAAGGAAACCTGGCACCAAATGCCAAGGTAGCGTGGCTCTCTGAGATGGTTTTGCAAATACGGGAAAGTCTTGTGAGGAAATCACGTCACAATTATTATGTGTCACTGAAGTGATGTTACTGATCTACCACCTTTCAAAGGCTGAATAGCATTTTGATGCTTTTTCAAATCAGAAAGAACTACAAAATGGTGTGACAATAATACACAATATATGGTTCTAAATAGGACTACGAACACACATATATACCAATTTTTGAAAATATTAGAAATTTTAATATTCTAAATGGGACTGAAAAACCAGTAACCATTGACTGGCCACATGTGGCTTATATATGCTTTGATTTTCACTATTAATGCTTTGAAATATGCCTTGGGAGGTGGTGAAATGTATTTGTTTTTCTTTTGTTTAGAGCTATGGTTTTTCATTTTTTTTACTTTTTTTTTCTTTCAGTTTTTAGTTCACTGACTGTATATAATGATTTAAAACTTGAAGGCTTTCTTTCACAGGTACATCTTTAGTTGTGGGTCCTATCTGAAAGATTTCTAAACCAGATCTATACCTGGAACACCTTAAAATCTCAGCTTCATCTCTCCTACAATTGAATAAGATAAAAATAAAAATATACACACTCTAATGAGTTAGGTGTGTCTGTTTTGTTAATATCCATGGTGCACAATTTACCCTTTTGATAGAGTTTTAGTTCAAAATTACCCTTGACTCATGCCAGCCATTCCACCATAACCCTTCAGACAGACATATATTTTGCTCCCCCCAGGTCACTTGTAATTGGCCTCTTTTCCTTTATGTTCTGTAACTTTCCAGTTTTCTGCAGGCCTGTTCACAACTGAATTGACACTGAAGAAAGAGCGGATAAAGGCAGACCTGAAGTCTGTGCAGAGAGTAGGTAGAGACTTGTGTTTCTGAATCCAAGTGGGTCAAAATATACATCCTCAGAAGCTGCCGAGAGACCTGATCCAGCATATTATACTTCTCCCAAGGAGTTGCACTTTTTGAAATATATCAGAAACTTTATGACTGTGAAGAGAATCTGGAAACACTCTGTAAACCAGCTGTGATAAACTTTCCTTAGTTGATACTTCAGATATATACGGGTAAAGATCTGCAGACAGGAGCCCCGTTGTTTCTAAGACCTCTTCTGTGAGAGCTGTTGGCAGCACCCCAACCCATCACAGTGCTATGCCGACCTTTCTGCCAAAGGGACTGTGTCACAGCTTGGAAGTAGCTTAAAAGCTGCAGATCTCAGGATGAACCTCCCTATCTGTGCTCCCCCCGCCTTCCAGACGCACACACTCTGTGCCATTTTTTTTACATGCAGTGGGAGGATATGGACTTTAGCAATTTATTAATTAATAACTTATACAATGTTTACATGAGGATTTTTAGGTAGTTTGCTTAGAAATGTTTTGAATTGGCTGTATGAAATTGGTACTCACCATAATGAGGTTTTCTGAGTGAAAAAGGACACTGCAACATATTGGGTTCTGCAGTCTGAAGGACCAGCCAAACAGCAGCAATTAAGCACGGGTAGGGAACAATTGAGCAGGCCAAATTGTTAGGAAGAATTTGAAGCAGTACGGGAAGCTTGGACAAAGTGGGATATAGAGTTATTCACTGTTAATTGTCCAAATGCCTTGGGTGTTGCTGGTTATTTCCTCTAAATTCATCCTGAATGTGATTTTAAAAAGTCAATCAGCAAAGAATGAAAAAAGTGCAGACCCAAATAAAGCAGAAAACATACTTGAAGACACTTAATTGAATCTTATCTTTCCTTTTTATCAGTGAGCTTTCTCGTACAGTGACAGTGTCCTCTTCATTTTTTTCTTACCTATGATCACCCTTATGATCCCCAGAAGGCATAAAATTCAAAAGAAACAAAACCGTGAACTATCTTTTCGCTTCTTTATTTTTTCGAAACTACAATATTTTTTCTATCTTGGGTTTTTTTTTTTCTGTTTGTTTATTTTCATTTTCACCTCCCACAATATTCATTCCATCCACCGCAAGAAGTGAGGTGAGCAGATAGGGGACAGTGGTGGGTGAGGTTTTGATTGCCAGAAGGCACAGCACAATATTTTCTGTGTCAGTAGTTTTTCCATGGAAGACAGTAAGCACTATCTAAAGTGAACAGAAGAGGAGCTGCAAAAGCTAAACCCATTTGCAACTTTTCATTTTCTTGTCTTCTTTTAGGCACCTACCCTGTGGTATCACAACATGTACATAAGCAAATCGCCCTCAAATATCCCTCCCACCTAGAGTAGTCATAATGAGAAATGTCACTTCTCCTCCTTTTGCTCTGATTTTGTTTCTAAGGCATCTTAGAAAACTGCTATGCACTCCAGAAATCTTGGGCAATCTTGTTAACTTTGGTAAATATGCTCTGAACACAGCTGAACTTCTTACATGTCAGTGAACACAATGTTCTCAAACACCATCTTTCATTTTGGTTAAAAATCAAAGAAGTTGCAAGCTGCATTCTATAAAATACAGCATTGATCAATGAGAAAAAAAAGTGAAAGAAAAAATATCAGTAGACTAAAAACTATGAAAAGTCTAAATATAGTGTGTATCTGTATGCTTCTTGGAAGCAGGCTAGAAAAACTGTTAAAAAGAGCTCAGAAAATTCCAGAAGTTGAAATTCTCAGTGACTGTGTTAGCAATTATAATAAAAAAGAAAAATTTTTAGTGAAAATAAGATGCCTTACCAATTCTGTGTTCAGTTGGGTTTGAGTCCTGAGACAATCTGAAGTCCAAGCAGAAAGGCTGTAAATTCAGACAAGAATTAAAAACAGCTCTTTGGACTCTGTAGAGAGCTGAAATAAGACCAAGATGTGTGTCTGCTATGAATACCTGTGCCCCATTGGAAGCAATCTTTAACATTTGCTATTTAACCAGGAGTTGAAAAGACTAGTCAGCTATTTATTTGAAGGCTGGAATGCTACTAACTATAAATATCTCCAGGCTTTTGTTTGCCAACAAGCATCTGAAATGGTGCCATTCACTGCAGCTCTCAAAACTCCAGTGTCACACATGTACATGTTGGAGCTAGACAAATATAAAGCCTGTCTGAAAGAGAACCACAGGGGGAAGTCCTCACATCTGTGTTTTAAAAAACAAAATGTATTAATTCTTTTATTTATGTGATGGAAGGCAAAAATGTGAGGAAAGCCTGTATGAAGAACATTTATAGATTTACTTTGGTTATTTTTCCAAAATAACATTTAAATCTATAGAAAAATTGCCCAGTTAAACACTATTTGTTAACAAATGGCATGGTATTCTACTTTGACACAGTTGCAAATACATTACCAATATTTACCCCTAAAGCAATAGCTCTGGGATTTAGCTGTTGCAATGTTCTGGGAAATGTCCTAAAGACCAAGGCACTTAAACTAATTTTCCAAAGAAGTTTTGTGATATAGAAAAAAAAAAATCTATTAGTGACTAAAAATATCTTCTCAACATTCTGTGCTATTACAACAGCAGAAAAGTTGAGCAAAAGTTCTGAAGTGAATTGCTGTGTTTCATAAATTGGAACAAAGTTCAGTCACCACAGCAAAAGTTCTGTCAAGTTTAGATGTTGATTAATACACGTGTACAGTGTTATAATAGTGCACTGTGATGCTAATAATAAATATTATTATTGATACTAATACCAATACTAATAATACTAATGCTAATACTACTACTAATAATAATACCACCAACATTAAAACACCCCCAAATCCCAAAACTCTAGAAACCAGATTTTTTTCACTTGCTTTGGGGAAGGGAAGGGAAGGGAAGGGAAGGGAAGGGAAGGGAAGGGAAGGGAAGGGAAGGGAAGGGAAGGGAAGGGAAGGGAAGGGAAGGGAAGGGAAGGGAAGGGAAGGGAAGCGAAGGGAAGCGAAG
>JAVTVJ010001986.1:195966-322665 GCA_034509425.1 Eopsaltria australis | reverse complement strand
ATTTCCAGGGTTGGGGCAGCCACAGCTTCTCTGTGCCAGGGCCTCCCCACCCTCACAGGGGAGAATTTCTTTCCAATATCCCATCTAAACCAATTCCCTGTCAGTTTGAAGCCATTCCCCATTGTCCTGTCCCTCCATCCCTTGTAAAGTCTCTCTCCATCTTTCCTGCAGCTCCTTCAGGCCCTGCGAGGCCACACTGAGCTCACCCCAAAGCTTCTCCTCTCCAGGCTGGACCATCCCTTCCTCCCAGCAGAGCTGCTCCATCCCTCTGCTCATCCTGGAGCCTCCTCCAGAGTCTCTCCAACACAGTGCACATGGAGAGCTCCTCAGGGATTTTTGCACACCACAAACCCCATCCCTCCAGTGCTCCCAGGAGGACACAGCCCAGCAGGATTTGTGCCACGAGGAAATCCTCCAGCTGTTGGCACTGTAGGGTTTGTGATCCCCAGATAGGGTTTGTGACCCCCAGATAGGGTTTGTGACCCCCAAATAATCACCACCACGTAGGGCAGTGGTACCCCTATGGAACAGCCAATCCATGACACCCTTTAATTGTGAAAAGTCACTTTTGATGTTCAGTGTTTTACGTCCCACGCATTGCAGGCGGTTAGGAAGTCGTAAAGAGCAAGAATTAATTAATCCTGGCCATACCCCCAAGAGATGTGCAGACAAACACTGATCTACTGATAGAAACAGAGCAGCCAAGGTTACTGATTTGTCCAAGGCCACAGTGGGTGTTGGAGCAGAGCTGAGATTGAAGCACAGAAACTCTGATTGCAAAGCCCAGGGCAACTTATTTCGAGGAGGAATAACCTTCAGAATAAATAATCCCTTTAGAGAAAGGCTTGTTTTTTTCTTCAGTACTTTATTAGTGCACTGCAAGTACATCCTGATCCGTGGGGTCAGGCTGTAAATATTCCCTTCGGCCCATCCTGGGTGTTTATTTGCACATAAATCCATATATATGAGCTCCATACTCTGTGTGTGAGAACAGGAGGCATCCAGAGAAAGAATTCAGTCCCAAACAGGCAGAATAACAAGCTCTGGTGTGTTTTTCCAAGGCTCCACCAGCAGACTGCTGGCTGGTGGGGACAGACTTTCCCACGCCAGCCCTGCAGCCACCCTGTTATGGAACAGAGTCACGTTGGATTTCCACCAGTTTTGGGATCTCACTGGGCAGCAGAAACCCAGAGGGAGAAGCCCAAATCCACGATTTCCCAGCATGGTTACTCCACCCTGGTGATAAAATACATCAACACCTACTTCCAGGAAAATTTGGAACTGCCTTCCACATTTCTTACAGCTTTGAGCGAATAATATTCCATCCCTCCCCCCAGCCTGACAATCTCAGGATGGGATGCTCAGGGAGTGCCCATCCCTGGAGGTGTCACCTGGAGATGGCACTGTGAGCTGGGGACAAGGTGGGGACAGGGCACAGGTGGCACTCCATGGTTTTGGAGCTCTTTTCCAACCTGATTTTGTGATTCTAAAATATCTTTGGCTATAACCATGTATATTCAGGCAAACTCCCATGTGGCCCTCAGATAAAATCTGAAAAAAAAAAAACCAACTTAGCTCTGTGTGGTTCCTTGATCTGGTTGAAACGCCTGCATAGACAAGGAATTTTTGCTTTTGTTGCAATTAGTGGGCATGTGCTCAGACTCTAATAATTGTCCTTTAGGCTTCCTTAGCAGGCCTGACCTTCCCATTTGGACCCAATAAAGCAGATGAGCTCTGTGCCTTTTTGTTCTCAGATGACAAAGTGCTCGGCATTTGGCACTCAGCTTATCTCATACGTTTGGGATTTTAATTATCAACACAAGAGCCTTCCCAAAGGCTGGCCGGGCTTTTGGTATGAAGATTACGTCGGGAAATTAATGGCAGGAAAAAACCGCCTTTGTCCATCCGTTCTTTTCACTGTGGTGGCTAGAAGCTCTACAAACAGCTATGCTATTTTAATTCCAAAAAAACACATTTGCAATGTCATCTTTATGGGGGGAAAATATGCTCAGCTTGAGTTTTGTTTTGTGCTGCTCTGTGTACGAGAACACGAGGCTGCCGTGTATAGCAGAGCCCAGAGCACAGTCTGTTACCAGGCTTTATTTTTTGCACTGTCTGCTCCCATTTTTCAGTGCTCTGACTTCTTGCTGATTATTCCAAGGCGCTCCAGTGCATCTGATAGTGATGGAACTGTAGCTCCCCGATGCCAGGGCAGGATTGCTGCCCAAACGAGATAACCCAGCTGGGCGTTAAGAGCACCAAAGTCGAACTTTTCTTGTCAGAGAATTTAAGCCTGCTTGGTCAGATTGACCAAAAAGCACCGGGATTGCTCAGTTTTTATTTCAAACCAGCAGTCTGATAACACAGGGGTGGGTGGCTGGGTAGTAGGGCAGAGATTTCTCTCTGAGTGTGGACTTTCTCTCCGTGTGCAGAGACAAATCACAAATTCATAGAACGGTTTGGGTTGGGAGGGATCATCTGTTCCATGGGCAGGGACACCTCCGGCTAGAGCGGGATGCTCGGAGCTCCATCCTCCAACACCTCGGGATGGTGCAAACAGCACGGAGGAGCTTCACAGCGAGCAGAGAACAAACACAGCCCGGCATTCCCGGGCTGGGGGCGCGGGAGTGGCTCCGCATCCCGGTGCCCGTGCTGGGCTGGTCCCTTGTGCCGGTCTCGGGGCGGTCCCGGTCCTGGGTGCCGGTGTCGGTGCTGGTGTCGGTGCCAGGGCGGTCCCAATGTCGGTGTCGATGGCGGGGCGGTCCCGGTCCCTGTGCCGGTGTCGGGGCGCTCCCGCGGGCCGGAGGCGATGCCGGTCCCGGTGTCGATGTCGGGGCGGTCCAGGTCCCAGTGCCGGTGCCGGAGCGGTCCCGCGGGCCGGTGTTGGGGAGGTCCCGGTGTCAGTGCCAGCGCAGTCCCGGAATCGGTGCTGGTGCCGGGGCGGTCCCGGTATCGGCATCAGTCACTGTGCGGTGCCGGGGCGGTCTCGGTGCCGGTGTCGGGGTGGTCCCGCGGGCCGGAGGCAGTGCTGGTATCGGTTCCAGTGCCGGTATCGGTTCCAGTGCCGGTGCCGGTGTCGGGGGGGTCCCGCGGGCCGGAGGCGGTGCCGGTATCGGTTCCGGTCATGATGCGGTGCCGGTGTCGGGGCGGTCTCGGTGCCGGTCCCGGTGCGGTCCCGGTGCCGGGGCGGTCCCGCGGGCCGGGGACGGTGCCGGTATCGGTTCCAGTGCCGGTATCGGTTCCGGTGCCGGTATCGGTCCCAGTGCCGGTGCCGGTGCCGGGGCGGTCCCGCGGGCAGGAGGCGGTGCCGGTATCGGTCCCAGTGCCGGTGCCGGTGCCGGGGCGGTCCCGCGGGCCGGGGGCGGTGCCGGTATCGGTCCCGGTGCCGGTGCCGGTGCCGGGGCGGTCCCGCGGGCCGGGGGCGGTGCCGGGCCGGGCGGCGGGCGGAGGCCGCGCCCCGGGGGCGGTGTTGCGGAGCGGGGAGGCGGCTCCGGAGCCATCGCGCCTGCCCGGCCGGCGGCGGAGCTCGGTGCAGGGGAGGGGGGCGGGGGGCGGCTCGGCGGCGGGTCTGCGGGCCCCATGGGCGGGTGTGTGGGCTCCCACCACGACTCCTCGGGCAGCCTCAACGAGAACTCGGACGGCACCGGAGGTGAGCGCGGCCGCGGGGCCGGAGGGGCCGCGGGGGGACCCCGGGGCGGGCGCTGCGGGCCGGGGCCTGCGGCGGGCGGGGGAGCCGCGCTGCCTCCGCCGGCCTCGGGGCGCCGCGTCCGGCTGCTGCCCCGGATCGGCCCCGGATCATCCCCGGCTTCTCCTCCGCCTTCTCCCCCGGATTCGCCCGAACTTTGCCGGGGCGGCGGGGCCGGGCGGCGCTCGGCGGGCGCTGCCCCCCGGGCACAGCCCCCGCCCCGGCAGCGCGGCCCCGCCGTGCCGGGGGTTCTGCCGGGGGTTCTGCCGGGGGTTCTGCCGGGGGTTCTCCCGGAGGTTCTGCCGTGGGTTCTGTCGCTGGGCAGTACCGGGGAGCCGTGCCGGGTGTGTCTCGCCGGGCAGTGCCGGGGGGCTCCGAGCCGCGGCCCCCGCTGCGATGAAGGCAGGCAGGGGAAGGGGCCTGCCCGCGGCTCCCGAAGTTTGTTTTCCTCGGGCTCCGCTCCTTGTGGTGTGCGGAAAAGGATTCCTCGGCTCGCTCGGATCCTGGCGCTGCTGCGGGGCCGGGGTTTGTTTTTCAGCCGGGAGAGGTGCTTTGCTCCAGCCTCAGCCGCCCGTTTGGAGCGCAGGGAGCGATTCCCGGCGGCTGGAGATGCTGGAGCAGCGCGGGGTCTGTCCCTCGTCTGCCCGACTTGGGGAGCAAAGCCGGCGTGCAGACACTGCTGCAGTGTCAGCAGCCTTTCACCGTCGTGTTTTTCTCCAGCTAAATGCCTGAATGATTGCTTTTTCAACGCTCTCAGGTTTGTGGACCCCTGATGTTCTCCAGCTGAGCTGTGTATGTTTTATAGTCATTTAAAGTCAGCCTACCCAACAGGACGCTTGACTTATAAGTAGTCCTTGCACATGCAGGGTCCACGGATTTCAGGAGGAGAATTGCTGACCCAGGTCTGTGTTTTCCCCTGTGTCTTCCAGAGTGTTATTTATCAGTCTGGTTTTATTTCGGATGTCCCAGCTGATGGGTGTTCCTTCTGTCAGGGACTTTGCTGTCATTCCATAATGTAAAAACACGCAGCACTTGGAGTTGTATCTGAACCAACCATCTGCTGATTAATGCCAGATACAGAGTTCATGGAAATACCAGAATTCCAGCTGCTAAGAGCTATGTGGGATTTCACAGAATCCCAGAATAGTTGGGGTTGGGAGGGACATCATGCAGTCCAACGCCCCGCCAAGGCAGGGTCATCCAGAGCAGGTGACACAGGGACACATCGGGGTGGGTTTGGAGCGTCTCCAGAGAGGGACACTCCACAACCTCCTGTGGATTTAATAACATCAGTGTCATTAAATAGAATTTTACAGCTTTGAGTAGTATGAGTCTTCTTTAGCCTATTAAAAATAGGGAGGAAGTGAGTTACCTAAAATGTGGCTGTACCAAGCAGTAAAAACCTGCAAGAATGGACTAGTCAAAGGAAAAGAGCAGCAGGAATCGTCACACAACCCAAAATCTTGACCAAAAACCAGCATTCAGAGCTCCCCTGACGCTCCTCGTGAGATGTGCTTTGGTGTTACGAGGTGAGATCATGTCACAGAAATAGGCCGGGTTTAATTTCCTCCCTCTTATCTCACCTGTGCTATCGGATGAATGAGATAGGAGAGGAACATTAGCAGGGTTTGGGTGATATTGTAAAACAGATTCCACACCCTGGAGCGGCGTGCGGGGTGGGCTGGGTCTGTGTGTCCCTGCCTGGCCTTCCCAGGGCATGGCACTCCGCAGCTCTGGGGTTAAATAACCCATTGTGCCTGCTGCATTACAACAGCAGCTGGGCTCGGGAGATGTGAGAGATGTGAAATGCGTGTCAGCTGGCTCGTGTTGATTCATGCTCTCAGGGTAACGTTCCTTAAGGTTGTCTCGCCGAAGTGAGAAGCGCTGAAATTTCACTTGAATTATGAGCTTCTTAGGACTGTCTTAAACAATCAGCTCCAGTGTGCAATAGCCTGTTTTGTAATGCTACAGATCTGTTCCTGTCTCTCCACAAGGAGGAAAGGGGGGGGTAGGTTGAGCTGGGAGAAGCTCTGAGTGTCTTCTCTAAATGCGACTCCCGTGATGTCAAAGTCCAGCCCGCGCTCGTTCGCAGCTTTGCAGATTCTGCCAACGTGCCCTCACCACGTCTGAAACCCGACTGGCTCTCTCAAGGGAGCTTCTGTCTGGAGGCATCAGCTGAAGCACGAGTGAACACGATGTGGAGTCTAGACCTGTGCAGAAAGATGACTTTTTCCTGTTCCCCAAGTGAGGCTCGTTTCCTCCAGCTCCGGGGTTGTGACCTGACCCCAGAGCTGCGCTCGCTTTCGGATTGATGTCTGTGAGCAGGGCCAGAACGTTTCGAAATCCTGGGAAGGTGTTTTGGAACAGAAATGTGATGATTCTGACTTGCCAGCGATGGCCTTATTTTGGAGAGGCTTTGTCTTTTCCCCAGAATGGAAAAGTTTCCTGGAGAATTGCGAGCGCTCAAGAGCTTGGTTAGACAGCGGCGATGCTGGGTGCAAGTGGGAGCCAGCTCTCAAGTCTGATTCATCCCAGTTCCAATCTATTCCAGGGCAGTGGGGAGTGGCGAAATCGTGCTCAATTGTGTTATTGGAGTTGAGAGGAGGATTTGTCACATCCCTGTATTCTCCTCAGTGTTTTTGTCCATGGCCGGCACTTCCCGTTACTCGTGTGCGGCTCGGCGGAGCTGACGGCATGTCCTGGCCACGTGTGCTTCCTTTGTCTCTTACTCTGGGCATTTTTCAAGGTCAGGAGAGCTGGTGTGGATCCTCAGGTGTGCCTGCATGTGTGAGATGGAGCTAATCAAAAGCCCAGCTTATTGCACGGTTCTGTTTGCACTGACCGGAGCAGGAGGAGGCTGTTCCTCACCAGGAATTTAACAGATGCTGCTCTGCCCATCGGGCTGGAGATGAAATGGGCTTTGCAGATTGGTACCAGCTGTTTCATTAGCACTGCTCGTTTTTAGCAAGTTTTCATTTCACCAGGATGTTTTTTGGCACAGGCAGGAAAAGTTCCTGTCTTGACGCTCGGTTTGTTGTAGCCCAGCAGAGCCAAATTGTCCTGGGTGGATTTATAGGGGACTCACTAAAGGAGATACCAAAACCAATAAAAGGTGATCATTAACTGCTTTATAGACACAGCTTTCCCCCCACTTCATCCCTTTAGCTCAGCTGTCTCCCACCTGATATTCCAAGGTTTCAGGAGCCAAGCACCACACCTCTTCCAGCTGTGCCCTGGCAAAGGTGACAGGGTTCCTGCAGGATGGTGAGACCAGGGGAGGAATGACTCTTCTCCAGGCTGTGTGACCTCTTCACTTGTGCTTTTGGAAGAGCTTTAGGCTTGGAATTAGCAGCTGGGAAACTCTGCCCTCGTGCCTGTACATCAGGTATGTTCAGTTGAGCAAAATCAGGAGAGCTGAGCCAAGCAGGTCCTTCCTGGAGGGCTCCTCGATTCCTTTCCTCTTTTCCGAGGGGAGCGGTGAGAAGGAAAAGGAGGGACCTGTTCATTCTCTGGTGGCGAACTCTCACCCCTGTCAGAAGCTGCATATTACTGTGTTACCTGGTGAGGTTCAGTGAGACAGACACTGGTGTGGAATGGGGGAAAAGCTGGGAATACAGTGGCTGGAAGCACGAGTCACTCCAGATTAAGGCTTTTGGCCGCAGCTGTCTGATCGCTGCCGAGCTCTCCTTGACGCGATGCTCGCCTGCCTGCTGCCGTTCTTATCACCCTTCCTTGGGAACAAAGATGCTGATGCTGTTTGAAATTTGTCTTCTTTCCTGCTGCCCCCATCACCCAGCAGCCAGAACGGGGCCAAGTGGAAGCAGGGCTGCCAGAACGGGAGATGATTCCAACTATCAATCCCTCCCGTGGAGTTGGATGCAGCGCTGGCGCTTCATTAACTCGCAGAAAAGCAAATATTGTGCCTCACCTCTGCTCCCAGCAACTGGACAACAGTTTCTTAAATATTTTCCTTGAGTGCTGAGCAGGGCTGCGTGTCACATGGCTAATTGCAAGTCACAATAACTGCTTTCATGGTGCTTCTCTGCAAGGCTGACCAGGGGAATTTGCATATTAAGCAGTGAGATTTGTCGCTCACAATTGCGCTGATGCAGCCCGGGCTCTGCTCGGCTGGCACGGCACAGGGGGGTTAAACAAGCAGCTCATGACTGAGCACTTAAGAGCATTTGGTGCCTCCCTTTTGTGCTGGAGCGCACAAAAAGTCTCCCAGAGGGATTTTTGCAGTGGGTTGGAGCTGTGATGGTTATTCCCGCGCACAGCACCTGGCTGGGTTTTCCGTCTGAGAGAGGCGCTTCTGGAGTTCAGGTAGTTCCTGCTGGTCTGGAGTACAGGGCTGGCAAAAATATTCATAAATCAGAGCTGGCTTTTGCTGTTAGGTCCTAGTGTGGGGTGGTTTGTATGGTTTGATTTGCTTTTGTTGGGTTTTTTTTGATAGAATAATCAGAAAAAGCTTAGCATGGCTTTAAAAGTTGCTCCAAATCCTTCCTGCTCTGTCCCTGGGTGTATTTAAAGGATGTGTAGATGGAGCAATTGGGGATGTGGTTTAGAGGTTAACAATGATCCTAAAGGTCTTTTCCAATCTAAATGAGTCTGATTTCCACAAGATGTGGGAGATTTGTGGATTTTATAGGAATCTGCAATAAAAGCAGCCTTTACTAACTCTGTTTCCTGAGGGCTGGGCACCCACAGCCTCCTGGAGATCTTTAGGATCTGGGAATTGGTGCTGACAACCCCTGACAGTTCATTCCCAAGCGTTCATCTCCTGCCATGTCACCCTGCTGCTGTGACACTTCTCATTTGTAAACGACGAGACTCGGTTTTGTTTTCCAGGTGATAACAAGGAGCCCTCAGAAACTGAAATAAGGTGTTATTTTTGCTGCTAATAAGGGCTGGCACACGAAGCTGTTTGGTTTCCTTTTTGGCTGGTTCTTCCGTGTAATTGTTTGTTTGTTTGGCTTCTAGACGAAGTGATTTATTTTAATTTCTCTGTTTGGGATTGCAGCGTTGAAAACGACAACATCCTCCTTCCCTGAATGTTAACTGCAATAAATTGAGCAGTCATTGTGCTGGGGAGATTTTTGATAAATGGAAAATATTATTAGTTGCCACTTTGAATAAACTCTACAAAGCAGGCATCCACTCTGATTGCAGCGGGTAATATGATAGCTATTATTTTTCATGTGGATGTTGAATAATGTAATTTATGAGTCACAAATTATAATACAGTTGAAGCCTGAAATACAGATTTGCCTGGCAGTGAAGTTGCAAATTCCTGTGAGTTTTCTTGCAGGTGCAAAGAAGGGTCGAGTTGGCAATCATTGCTTTGGTTACCTGTGAAAAAGAAGGAATATAAAAACCTGGCAAGTTCATGATCAAATGACTGTGATTGAGAAGGGAATGTAACTCCTCCTTATAATTTAGAGTGTGATGTAACAATTACCTTCATCCTCTTTTCTAGACAGACACTGTGGATAAATGTCTGATACAATTTGAAACTATTTCTTTTCAATTTGGCTTTCACTGCCTTAAAATTCATCCTCCTTTGATGCAGATCTTTCCATTGGGTTTTATCTCTAAATCCTTAATTTTTTTTTTTTTAATTTTTGATGTGTTTTTTCCCAAATAATTTATGGCTCCTACAAGAAAATGTAGGATTTTTTTAGGGGAAGTTCTGCCCCCTGGGAGCCAGGATGGAGCAGTGAAATGTCCATGGGGCATCTCCTGGGTGTGGGTGCCCAGCCAGGGAGGATCCTTTGGTTCATCTTCATTTTTGCTTTGGGTGGAGCTTGGGGAAGTTTGTGGGGTTTACTGGAAGCTTCTTTCTTTTGCAAGACTCACGGTAGGAGTGATGAGGTTCAGTCACCCAAAATCAGGAGGGAAAGGCTGTTCTGGGAGGGGGTGAAGGAATAAAAAAGCTGGAGTCAGGAGCCCTGGTTCCTGACCGTGGAATAAAACACTTTTCTTGCACTCTGAGGTTTCCTCTTACAGTTTCATCTGCTGCCTCTGTGTTGTCTGGCGATTTAGAGCTGAAAAAACAGAAATGTTCCACTACTTAGGAAGCAAATGAAGTGTGGGTTTTGTTGGGGTTTTTTTTTTGTTGGGTTTGTTTTCTTGGTTTTTAAGCAAACAAGGTGGTTTCCCCTCACGTGGGGGTTGTGTTTGCAGCGTAATTCAGAGTTTCAGAGTGAGTTATCAATATCAGAAGAGGTGATGGATCCAAAGCATCCTGCTGGGCTGCATCCCACAGCAGCAGGGATGCTCGTGGCATGGATGTGGAGAACACATCCATGAGGAGGTCAGCTGGCACTGCTCTGCTTGACCTGTGTGCAGGAAAAACATTTCTCATAGTTTATTTAAGGTTCAGCTGGAACCTGAACTCTGCATTTTCTGCCTCGTGCTGGCCCTGGCACACTCAGATCAGTGCAAACTGGACAAAACTTGGGGCAGAACAAACTGCATCAAGTATTTTTGTTCTGGTCCCCACCTCAGGAATAAATGAAAAACTGTCTTAAATGCTGAATGAAGCTGAAGTTTATCTTAGACTACCTTAAATATTTTAAAATGCCATCACTGTGATCCTGAGGCTTCCCAGCGCTGGGAAATGCAAGGGCACTGCAGGTAATAAATGCAGGAGCAATTATTGGATGCTATCAATTTGCAGGAGCTGCTCCACATCCACCTGACCTCTCAGGCCTGGTGGAAAACATTTGGAAATTGTCCTTCCTGAAGCAGAAACGCTGCTGGGATTGTGGATTAGAGCAGGTTTAGCAGCTCCTCCCTTCAGCCTTTTCTCAGTGTCCTTTTCCCTTCCCGTCTCCCCCTCTCCTCGGTGAGCAGGATTTAAAAAGGAAAATTCAAAGCCCTGCTTGAAAGCCGTTTGTGGGAGGAGATGGGCACGGCTCTCAAGCGCTGATTTTTTCGCTTCTGGAGAATCTCAGATGTGCTGGAGGATTTTATACATGGCTATCTATATATATTTATGTGTGTGTGTGTGAATAAAGACATCCTTGTGCTGCAGATCAGGTGGAGGGGAGGGGATTTGGGGAGTTTTTGCATGATCTGTCATGTGGTTTGTTTTTTTTTTTCCCCCCACATTCTCAGCCGTGAAAGCAGAGGCGCTTCACAAAAAGGGTAGTGAAAAATGCTTCAGTAGTTTGCAGCAAGAACAGGTAGTGCCCAGGGGGGAAAAGATTAGAGGCTAAAATGGGAAAATGCATCACACAGAGCTCTGGGCTTCCACGTGTTTAACAGGGAAAGTTTACTCTTAAAACACATAAATTCAGCCTAGCATTACCGCCCCTTTTCTAGAAATAAATTACTTTTCATCCCCTGGAATGATCAACATTTTATAGCTCCTAACAGCTCCCAGTTTATAATAATGTATAATAAATGCAGCAACTATAAATAATTCTCTTAGTTCAGACAACAGCTTCTGGAGGGGAGGCATTTTTCACCTTTCCCCAGAGGAGCTGTGTGCTCTTGGAGAGCACTCCCAGGGCCTGAAATGGCTTTGGAAGCAGCAGAGCGCAGCACTTTGGGATTGGAAGCTTTCTGCTACCTTTCTATTTTTAAAAAATTCAGTCATGAAGCTCCATCTCTGCTCCCATGCTGTGATGAAGGGCACTGTGGATTCAGCACAAGGATCTCTCCGTGGCATTTATTTTGTTGCTTTATTTCCTCTTGCCACGGAGCTCTCATCTCCTGGGATTTCCTGGGTAAATAAATAGAGTCTCTTTGGAAAAGAGCACCTACAAAATAGCAGAGGGTACCTGCAGCTGCCAAAATGCCATTTTTCTCCTCTCTGCTGATTGTTTTTTTGGCTGCTGTGGGAGCACCTGAGCCTGCAGCAGAGCAGCAGCAAGCACAGGGTAATGGCTGGCTGGAGAAAAGGGGAATTATTTCAGGAAAAATCCGAATTCCTGTGCACTGGCTGCACAAAGTGTTTCCTGGAAGAGCTGTCACCGAGCTCTGCCTGTGTCACACGTGTTGGATTCGTGCCTTCAGAGTGGGTTTGGGTGTGTTTTTCTCCCTCTCTGGTGCTCACAGAAGCTGGGTATGTCAAAGGAGAGTCTTTAATGCAGAATATTCAGCTTTCAAACGCTCCTGAGCCTCTCTGTCCCTCAGAGGGGCTGTGCTCCGAGTGGGAAGGGGACACTCCAATACACAAACCTATTTTAGATATTTTTGTGGTGCAGGTACAAATCCCGTCCCTACCCAGCACAGCTTTGGCTGCTCCCAGCTCGTTCCCACTCCCCAGGGTGGGAAGGCAGGGGAAGGAGCAGTTGGGAAGTGTTTTTGGGAAGCAGAGCGTGGCACAGGGTGGAAAGCACGGCGCTTATCCCGAGGTTGGATGCAGTTTCCCTGGCTGGATGGATTCCCAAGGAGGATATATTTGGTGGCAGAGGAGTCAAACATGTTGAACCAAGGCTCAGCACTCCAGTGCTTCCCACTGCCAAGGAGCAGCATTCCCAGATTCGCCTGAGAACCCATGGCTGGGCCAATCTCTCTTTTTCCCAGGGCATTTCCATCCTCCTGCTCCTTGGAATGACCAAACCTGCTCTTGAAACAGGTGGGAAATCACAGGTCCCAGCTGAGGGGAGGGTTGAAGAAGAGGAAAGCTGTCACAGAGCTATTTGAACTTTATTTTTCCAGCTTCCAAGGAGCAGCATTCCCAGATTTGCCTGAGAACCCATGGCTGGGCCAATCTCTTCTTTTCCCTGGGCATTTCCATCCTCCCAGTGCCTGGAATGAGCCAAAATGCTCTTGAAACAGGTGGGAAATCACAGGTCCCAGCTGAGGGGAGCACTCAGAGGGGTGAAGAAGAGGAGAGCTGTCACAGAGCTATTTAAACTTTATTTTTC
The DNA here is from genome assembly GCA_034509425.1 of Eopsaltria australis. Lineage (NCBI taxonomy): Eukaryota > Metazoa > Chordata > Aves > Passeriformes > Petroicidae > Eopsaltria > Eopsaltria australis. Next base: position 310,101 of record JAVTVJ010001986.1, on the reverse strand, counting down.
CCACTTCAAGGAGCAGCATTCCCAGATTTGCCAGTGCCCCCATAGCTGAGGGTGAGCCAGTCTCCTTTTCCATGAGCATTTCCACCCTTCCAGCACCTGGAATGAGCAAACCTGCTCATAAAACAGGTGGGAAATCACAGATCCCAGCACTTGGAGGGGTGAAGAAGAGGAGAGCTGTCACAGAGCTATTTAAACTTTATTTTTCCCGCTTCCAAGGAGCAGCATTCCCAGATTTGCATGGGACTCCATGTCTGAGCCAGTCTCTCTTTTTCCCTGGACATTTCCATATTTCCAGCACCTGGAATGACCAAAAATGCTCTTGAAACAGGTGGGAAATCACAGGTCCCAGCATTTTGGGAGGCTGAAGAACAGCAAAGCTGTCACAGAGCTATTTAAACTTTATTTTTTTAAGAGCTGGATTTCACTCATGAGCTGCATGTTGATGACTTGGCTCAGTGAGACACGTACCAGACTGATTTATTTTTTTCTTTGTGATTTTTTTTTCTTTGCTCTGTGCCCACAGAAGTTCGTTGAAAGCACATGGGTTGCTATAAATACCAGTGCTTCTGGAGCAAAAATACCTTCTGTGAAGTGCTGATCAATATTGGGTATTATCCTGAGACAGGTTTAAATGCTCACTTGAGATCAGTTCTCAGTCATTTGTGTGTTTTTTCACATCCACAGATCTCCACCGTGTGTTTATCCAGATCTAAAAGTAGTTCTGGTGCCAAAAAAGCTCGGATTTCAACAGCAAACCACATGATTCTTGCTTGACTGGAGTCACACACTTCCACTCAGTCACACATTGGATGGCCCCACACGCATCTTCCAGCAAAAATCCCGTTTTTTTACTGCCTTCCTGCATCCCAACAAATCACATTCCTCATGTGTATCCAGGGCTCTCCTTAGAACACAGCACTAAAATAGCTCCAAAAGCACTACAGGCTTGGCTTTAGCTGAAACTCCTGCAAAATAGAGCAGGGAATACAAGATTTGAGTCTGGCAGCTGGGAATAAAAAAAAAAGGAGCAGCAGCATTGTCAGAACAAGCGAGCGTGGCTGTTGTGGTTTGGAGTTACAAGGCAGAACCAGAATAAAAACCCTTTAGTTGTAAATAATCTTTGAGTTCTCGAGCTCTGCCTCGTAATAGAGAATTTCTAAACCAGTGTAGACAGAGATTATTTTCCTGTAGACCTCTAAAAACGCTTGAAATGTAGTTGGGGTATCCTTTTTTTTCTCCTAAATAATACAAACCTTTGGGAAATATAAAAGGTTGTTTTTAGAGGTGAATCTCAAGGGCTGTGCTTTGTCTCCCTGGGAAGTTTTGTGTCCGTTCTAATTCTCCTAAATATTGGTGTTGAAGAAATCAGGTTTAAGTTGAGGAGGAGAAGTCGTGGCTTTTGATTAAATTGTCACTCTGGCGGCTTGAAAATTGAAATTTTAGCTTGGAAATTGAAATAATCTGCTGGTTTTTGGAGTGTTGGTGCCCAGCAGTGGGGAGAACACAATCACCCACTTAAACAGGAACCCAAATTGCTCTTTTTTATCTTTAACATGACAGGGATGGGTGGGCTCTAAACACTCCCCAGCCTTCATCCATCCCAGGATCAGCTCTCAGGGGAGCAAATTTCCTCAAGAATTTTAAAGTAAACTTATTTAAATTGATGCTTACCACGACTTCTTCACAATATTGCTTTAGGAAATCAACAGGTTCCTTTATGAAATTAATTTTTCCTGCTTTATCCATCCCAAAGAAGGTGTTTTATCTTAGGACTGCCATTCTTTCCTACTCTGATCATGTTTTTCCTGATGGTTGGTGTGCTGCAGGACTGGGGAAGGAACCACATTAGCATTTTATCTCTTTGTGGTGGGAACTTATTACCAAGAGTTAATCATTTGCATTGAGCTGACGTTAATTAGGGAAATATTGGAGATATTTTGGGTGGGGGAGGAAGCATTTTGGTTGTCCTGCTTTAAGATCCCCTGGCAGCTCTGTCCAAAGGGATGCTGAGCTGCTGATCTCATCATCCAACCTGTTAAAAATCCATTTTATTAATTAGTGATAATTCAGCTTGAAGTTCTGCAAAGTCCAGGGTGGCGAAGGTTTGTGTGTCTCTGCTTCAGTGCTGTGTCAAACAGAGAATTCTCTCTCAGAAATTCCACCAACTGATCTCATCTTGTCTTGAAACTCTTCCCAGGTTTGCCTGCTCGAGGATTCTCTCGCTATCTGATTGCTCTGCCTGCCAAATTTCCACGCTGAATTCATCTCCCATTGATAAAGTGCATTTCTCTCTGCTCACTGCACTCACCCTTCCTTCTTTCACACCCCTCATTTGGTTATTATGAATTAAGAATTAATCAGGGGATTTTTTTCCAGCTGAGGGGACTCTTGCCATGCAATTCAGGTTTAGGGATCTGCACCATTTCTTTCCTTGTGTTTTCAAACTTGCCAGCTTTTGCTGGTTTCTGTTGAGGGTTAATAAATTAGGAGCCCTTTTCCTCAGAGAACATTTCCTGTAGAGATATTTCAGCAGAGATTATTGGGTGTTAAAGGCAGTTTTGGTGATAACAACGGGCCCCTGGGAATGTGTGGATGCTGCTCACATGGGAACATTTTGTTGTGCATTTTTCTCCTGCTCATCCTCAGCTTTTCCACAGGTCTGAGAGTAGCCCCAGTTCTGCTGCTCTGGGCTTGGAGATGCCTTTGTTCAGAGCTGTGGAATCAGCACTTCCTGGGCATGGTTTGCTCATTAGCGCACAGTAATTAGTGAATTTGCCATGGACTTGCATCCAGCCGTTCTTAGGAATTCTTTTAACTGCTGCAGTGTAATCAGCAGGTTTGGGTGTTAGATGAACACTTTCAGAGTTCCTTTACCTAAACCAAATGATCACACCTGCCCTGAAAACCCCTGGGAGAGGTGGGCTCTTGTTTTCAGATGGCTGAAATAAGAATCTCTTTTTAATAAAACATTCTCATTACCAGTCAAACTTCTCATCCTTCAATTTGAAACTGTTTTCCCTTGCAGAAAAGGGAGCAGGAGTGAGAAGAGGCTCTAATAGTGGAGAGCTCTGCTTGAACTCAAACTTTTCTAGCAGCTTTCACGCCCAGCATCTTCACACACTTACTTAATTATGTCTTAAATAATGGGGAGAAGCAGGAAAAGTCCATCTGTCCTGACAGAGAGCTCTGCTTGTGCTTTGGAGTGGGTGCCACAGGAGGAATGAACTCCTTGAGCTTTATTGTGAGGACTTATTTAATCTGTTATTACATCAGTTGTATCTTAAATAATGGGAAAAAGCAGGAAAAGTGTATCTGGTCTGACAGAGATCTCTGCTTTTGCTTTGGAGTGGGTGCTACAGGAGGAATAAACTCTTTGAGTATTATTTGAGTATTATTTAATCTTATTACATCAGTTATACCTTAAATAATGGGAAAAAGTCAGAAAAGTGCATCTGGCCTGACAGAGATCTCTGCTGTTGTTTGGAGTGGGTGCCACAGGAGGAATAAACTCCTTGAGCTTTATTGTGAGGACTTATTTAATCTGTTATTACATCAGTTATATTTTAAATAATGGGGTGGAGCAGGAAGAGTGCATCTGTCCTGACCAAGAGCTCTGCTTTTGCTTTGGAGTGGGTGCCACAGGAGGAATAAACTCTTTGAGAATTATGGTGAGGATTTATTTAATCTGTTAATACATCAGTTATATCTTAAATAATGGGAGAAAGTCAGAAAAGTGCATCTGGCCTGAGAAAGAGCTCTGCTGTTGTTTGGAGTGGGTGCCACAGGAGGAATAAACTCTTTGAGTATTATTTGAGTATTATTTAATCTTATTACATCAGTTACATCTTAAATAATGGGAAAAAGCAGGAAAAGTGCATCTGGTCTGACAGAGATCTCTGCTTTTGCTTTGGAGTGGGTGCCACAGGAGGAATAAACTCCTTGAACTTTATGGTGAGGATTTATTTAATCTTATTACATCAATTATATCTTAAATAACATGAGGAAAAGTGGATCTGTCCTGACAAAGAGCTCTGCTTTTGCTTTGGAGTGGATGGCACAGGGGGAATAAACTCCTTGAGCTTTATTGTGAGGACTTATTTAATCTGTTATTACATCAGTTATATCTTAAATAATGGGAAAAGTGCATCTGACCTGACCAAGAGCTCTGCTGTTGTTTGGAGTGGATGCTACCAGAGGAGTAAACTCTTTGAGTATTATTTAATCTGTTATTACATCAGTTATATCTTAAATAATGGGAAAAAGCAGGAAAAGTGTATCTGTCCTGACCAAGAGCTCTGCTTTTGCTTTGGAGTGGGTGCCACAGGAGGAATAAACTCCTTGAGCTTTATTGTGAGGACCTTTTCAGACAAGACAAGCACAGCCCACGGCCAAGCCCTGCTCCAGCTCCTGCTGGGTGTGCAACAACCGAGAGCATTGCCAGCATCAGCACTGCTCTGCCTGCCCCGAGTTGTGGAGAATTAAATGGGTTCTCAATCAAATTCTGTGATCCCTGCCTTTGAAAGGAAGTTACTTAAGGGCTGCTGTGTCCTTTGGAAACACGGAGCAAGCATCGCTCGGGCCATTAATAGAGCTAAAGCCTGGTGTGCTCAGGGACTCCTGGAAGAGATCAGATTAATTTGCTAAAGGTGGAAAGGCTCTGCCTGCTTTAATCTCGCTTCATTTCAGCAATTTAAATGAAGAGGGCAGCTTCCTGTGCTCCCCTCCGAGGTCCTTCCATCTCACTGAGAGCAGCAGAAGGTGCTGCCTGTGCTGGGCGTTTCTTGCAGGAGATTGGGTTCCTAATTTGGGGGTTTTAATTGCTTGGGGTTGGATTCAGTGGCACGGGGTGCTCAGAGAAGCTGCCCCATCCCTGGGAGGGTCCAAGGCCGGGTTGGATGGGGTTTGGAGCCACCTGGGGCAGTGGCAGTGTCCTTGCTCGCAGCAGGGGGTGGCACTGGGTGTCCCTCAAGGTCCCTCCCAACCCAAACCATTCTCTGATTGCATCAATAATCCTTCACCAGGGCTATTTTCTCCCCAAGTGCATCTCCAGGAGGATAAAAAAAGCCTTGAAAGGATGGAGTTTTAAGGTTGTTGAAGTTTCCTGTGCTCCCCTCTGAGGTCCTTCCATCTCACTGAGAGCAGCAGAAGGTGCTGCCTGTGCTGGGCGTTTCTTGCAGGAGGAGGCCTTGATTGGGTTCCTAATTTGGGGGGTTTTAATTGCTTGGGGTTGGATTCAGTGACATGGGGTGCTCAGAGAAGCTGCCCCATCCCTGGGAGGGTCCAAGGCCGAGTTGGATGGGGTTTGGAGCCACCTGAGGCAGTGGCAGTGTCCTTGCTCATAGCAGGGGGTGGCCCTGGGTGTCCCTCAAGGTCCCTCCCATTCTCTGGTTACATCAATAATCCTTGACCAGGGCTATTTTTTCCCCAAGTGCATCCCCAGGAGGATAAAAAAAGCCTTGAAAGGATGGAGTTTGAAGGTTTTTTAGGTTTCCTGTGCTCCCCTCCGAGGTCTTTCCATCTCACTGAGAGCAGCAGAAGGTGCTGGGCATTTTTTGCAGGAGATTGGGTTCCTAATTTGGGGGGTTTTAATTGCTTGGGGTTGGATTCAGTGGCACGGGGTGCTCAGAGAAGCTGCCCCATCCGTGGGAGGGTCCAAGGCCGGGTTGGATGGGGTTTGGAGCCACCTGGGGCAGTGGCAGTGTCCTTGCTCATAGCAGGGGGTGGCCCTGGGTGTCCCTCAAGGTCCCTCCCAACCCAAACCATTCTCTGGTTACATCAATAATCCTTCACCAGGGCTATTTTTTCCCCAAGTGCATCCCCAGGAGGATAAAAAAAGCCTTGAAAGGATGGAGTTTTAAGGTTGTTTTGTTCGCATGTTCAGGATTGGGTTGGTTTGGGGTTTTTTCCCCCTGGATGTACAAAACATCCAGATTTTTATACAAGTCACAACAAAGGCTTGCACATTTTTTTATTTTAGCTTAAATTGCTTTCTAATTATCTGAGCAATCCACCAATGTCCTTATCTGTTATTATTTGTCTCTAACTCTGGGAGAAATGCAGATTTCTTATCAAAATGTGTACTGGAAGGGGAGGAATTCCTTATGGCCAAGAGGTTGATCATGTGTTCCTACACCAAATTCCAGCTGCTGAGCTTTATCCAGCTGTGGCTGCTGGAGTTTCCTGGGGGATGACTGTCCAGGAGAACAGAGAGGAGTTGAGTTTCAAAACTGAGTGTGAAATATTAACATTACAGTGGAAAACTACCCTGTAAAGCAGCAAGGGCCATTCTGGGAAATCCAGTTTCTTAGATTCAATCTGTAAATATTTGTTTATGTGACTTTCACTTTTCTCTAAACCAAGGAATCGCCTTTCAGTTTTCCTCAGTAATATGGAAGTGTAAAATGAAATCATTAAGGTAATGTATGTTTGGTATGTGTGTCAGGTAAGGTTCCTATTTTCAGCTTATATTGAGCTCTTAATTAACTGATGAGCTTAAGCAGCTGAGATACAGTAATAGTGCATTTAGTTAATTGGCTCATGTGAAACTTTATCCCTGCCAATAACTGTGACACTGGAATAAATTCAAGACATGGTGTTAGATCCTTTAACTAAGCTAATTTAATCACTGGTCTTTGGAAAAACAGCCACCAACTTGGAGGTTTTTTTTTTTTGGGTCATTCCCTCCTGGAATTTGGGATTGCTGTGCTGCCAGGAGGGACATGGGAAATGTGGTTCAGCCAAATATTCCTTGGGAATGTGGAGCTGGCCATCTGTCCTGAGCATTATACCTTGAATTACCCGGATTTCAGGGGTTGCTGGAGGGTTTAAAGCAGCAAATCCAAATTAATGCTGTGCTGAGATGGGACCTGAGCACTGCTGGCTCCTGAGCTCCTGCTGAGGGAAAAACCTGAGAAAGGTGGAGAGGGATTTTTACAAGAGCATGGAATGACAGGATGAGGGGAATGGCTTCACACTGCCAGAGTAGGGTTAGATGGGATACTGGGATGAAATCCTTCCCTGTCAGGGTGGGGAACCCCTGGAATGGATTTCCCAGAGGAGCTGTGGCTGCCCCATCCTTGGAAGTGTCCAGTGTTGGGGCTTGGAGCAGCCTGGGATGGTGAAAACTGTCCCTTCCCATGGCAAAGCCTTAAGATCCCTTCAAATCCAAACCATCCCATAACTTCATAAATTCTGCGTTTACTTGTAATGAAATAAATTCCCTGGTGGCATCATCCAGAAGGTTCAGCCCCACATTTAAACCCCCTCTGCACGAGGGTCTGCCGAGGAGGGGGTCCTGGCTGGCTTTCAGCACTCTCACACCTCATCAGCTTTTCTTCAAACCTCATCAGGGTTTGAGGGAAATCATCAGCCGAATATTTTTTTTGTCGTTCTGTCAGGGTGAAGGATAAGGCTGCCTTTGATTATTATTTTTTTTTTCCCCCTGAAGATTTTGCTGATGTTGGAATCGCTCGTGGTGTGTTCAGTGCAGCCCAGATGTCCAACAGATGCTCCTGTGTCACCTCCCCAGCTCAGAGCTCGTGGTGGCCTCGTGTGGCCGGGCTGTGGCTGCGTGACAGAGGCCAGCTCTGCCCACAGCACTCAGGCCAACAGAAAAGCCAGGCTTTGTTTTAAACCCTGCTGAGCCAAACCCCAGCTTTGGCCTTGCTCAAAGCACACAGAGCTCAGCTGGCAGTGCGTGGGGAAGCCCTTGGGATTGGGATGTTCTTGGTGCTGCTCCTTTTCCCTGCAGGTGTCCATGGAAGGTCTGGACGTGGCACTCAGGGCTGGTGACAAGGTGGGGATGGGGCACTGGTGGCACTTGGTGATCTCGGAGGGCTTTCCCAACCTCAGTGATTCTGTGATGTCAGCCCCCAGTAAACTTTAAATCACGTTTTTAGCAGTTCGTGCAGCTGCTTGCTAAGGAGAGGTCAGAGGGAGAACATTCCCAAGGAGGAAGGGAAAGGTCAGAGGGAGAACATTCCCAAGGAGGAAGGGAATTGGTGAGCCTGAAGTGTTCATTTGTGGATGTTTCCTGGTGTTGAACTCGTGCTGCACACGATCCTGGAGCAGTGGGCAGTGCCCTGTCCCAGCCATGCCCCAGCACAGCTTCTCCAGTCAGGAATTCACCCTTTGCACTTTTATCTGATGTGTCTAAAGTTTCCCTGTGACCCGAACCCACAGCGAGACGCAAAAGCCTTTTAGTGCTTTAAAAGCCAAGTTGCTGAGTTGCATTCTTGCTCGTGCTGAGATACAGAAAGCACTGGGGTGGGTTTTTTTTTTCTTGCAGATAAGCTCTGTGCAGCTTCCCACTGCATTCCCACAGCTCTGGGCTCTGCTTGTTTTGCATGTGGGGCTGCCCTGGCTGCAGCTGAGCTGGAGCTGAAGCCACACGCTGCAGGAGTCACAACTGATGCCTGAAGGATTTTTCTGCTTTTCTCCTGAACCCTTCTCACACTGTTCCCTATATCCACAAGTATCAGCATGCACACTTGTGATGCTTTAGGTGATAGCTCAGCCTGGTTTCATGGTGTTTGTAGGGCCGGGAGACCAAACACCCCTGGAACCACGGAGAGTTAGAGACCAAACACTATTTTTGTAAATATTCAAGGTCCCCTAGCAGGACACATTCTGTAAACAAGAAGTGAGCCCACCCCAGCCCCTTATTGGGCCCTCTCATTAGATATGCTAATGAGTAAGGTCATTAATTGCACACTCGATTGGGGGACGGGGCTTTTGTGCCGCGTTCCACCCGGACGGCAGAAGCCATGGAATGGGATCCTATTAAAATCCCGAGGGAAACGACCCCCAACCCTCTGCCCCTGTCTGAGCCTTTATTTCCTAAGACCAGAAAAAGGCATCACAGCAAACAGGAGTCCCTGTGCTCTGTGCAGCCCATCCCAAACTGAATATTTTTCATGCTGCTGGCAGCTCCCTTAATGGTCCTTGTCATAGCTTTTAAAAAAAAGGTGCCGTGGATGGTGCAGATTAAAGGTCTTGGTGCACACTGCTGCGAGTTGGGAATGGGTAAATCTTCATCCCAAAACATTCATCTGCCAGAGATAGGAGCGGTTTAAATTCCAGAGCAAACGGTGCTGACAGGTAATTGTGTTGATAGTGTCTGTCCCCCGGAGCTGTTTCACCACGGTGAGCTTCCCTGGCAGGCTGGGGCTGACGCTGAGCGGGGTTTTACAGCTCCTGCTGCCTGGGCAAGCTCAGCTTAGGGCTCCAGGGTTATTTTTTGGGAAAGAACAGAGGCAGATGGGCATCCCCTGGGCTGTGCCCTGCCTGGCACCGTTCCTGCCCCATCCCTGCTCACCCCTTGAGGACGTGGTGACCCCACAGAGGTGGATGCAGTATTTACGTAAGGGTGTGGATTTTACACAAGCTGGAGAAGTGTCAAGATTTTTATTGTGTAGGGAAAATTTTTTAAATATCAGTGTACAAATAGGATACAACTTTAGAGTACGTCTTTCCTGTTTATATAGAGTGTCTCTCAGTCATTTGGGGTGTTGTCGAGATGTTCTTTATTATGGTAACAGGTAAATAATACTCTATAAGGTTATAAATGACAATATTCTCACACAATTGGTTAAGAAGGTCACAAACTCATAATACTTTTCTCCAGCTTATTTCAGGTGAGCTGGATGTGTTTCCATGGTCACCTCTCGGCCCAGGGAAAGGCCAATTCTGGGCTTTCCAGGCCTGCTTTTCTCTAACCCCCATGGTGTAACTCTACAGGTGGAAATATTTTTCTCTGTCCAGAGGAGCTTTGTGTCATGAGCTTCATCAAGATGCTTGAGAACCCCTCTGCTCGTGCTTGGCTGGGCAGGCAGGACTCAGCAGAGCTTTTGGAAATGATAATCGTGGAAACAAAGAGTGGTTTGGGTTGGGAAGGGACCTTAAAGATCTTCTTGTTCAGGGAAGGGACCTTCCACTGTCCCAGGGTGCTCCAAACCCCATCCAGCCTGGCCTTGGGCACTGCCAGGGATCCAGGGGCAGCCACAGCTGATCTGTGCCAGGATCTCCCCACTCTCACAGGGAAGAATTTATTCCCAATATCCAATCTAAATCCCCACTTTGGCAGCTGGCTCAGGGCTGGGAACGTGCCCATCACATCAGACAAAATGCCCTGCCCTGGTTTCAGTTCCTGTGGTGTTCAGGATATCCCAGAGCAGAGCTGGGCTCATCTGAGCACATCCTGCCTGTCAGGGATGAGGGGGGACTTTCGGGTCTGGAATGCCACCCAGGAAGCAGATTTAAAATGCTGGAGCTTTTATTTCTTGCTCCTTTGAGGGATGCTCCTTTTAATTAGGAGCTGGGTCTGTTTTCTGTGCAAATGAATCCTCCAGAGGAGGCCACCGGGATCGGAGGGATGGAGCAGCTCTGCTGGGAGGAAGGGATGGGAGAGCTGGGATTGTCCAGCCTGGAGAGGAGAAGCTTTGGGGTGAGCTCAGTGTGGCCTGAAGGAGCTGCAGGAAAGATGGAGAGAGAGGATTCCCAAGGGATGGAGGGACAGGACACAGGGAATGGCTTCACACTGACAGGGAATAGGTTTAGATGGGATATTAGGAAGAAATTCTTGGCTGTGTGGGCCCTGGATCCCTGGCAGAGCCCAAGGCCAGGTTGGAGCAGCCTGGGAAATCTCCTGCTTGGAAATCTCCTGATTTCTTCTGCAGTTCCTGTTGAAAATGATGGGAGGAATGGAAAGTACAGTGGAATAACTGGTGATTCGAGTCAGTTTTTCTCCTTGTCCAGCTCATTCACACACCCTCACCCTCCCATGGTTTATCTCCCGTGCTGAGAAGCCTCTGGATTGACTCGAGGAAGGTTCAATGTGTAGTCAGAGGAGGGATGAGTTGTGCATGGAGAACTTGCCTGGAATTACCAGAAGAACTCACATTTTACTCCCTGCAGCCTCTTCTGGGCAATTTTTTGGCATTGGATAAGAACTGAAGAGAGTCTGAGCGATGCTTGGTGACATCCCTGGTGCAGCACCAGGGCACAGCCCTGCGTGCCAGCCTGGGAGCACTGCGGTGGCACCAGTGACTGATTGTCCCCTTTGTCCCCAGAGGCACCACATCCATCATCCAGCAGCAGCCTTTGAGTGCTGCTGCTCAACCTCATTCCTGCTGCTTCTTCCCCCTCTCCATCTCATTTTTTTTGGGGTTTATTTTCTTCCTTTCTTCACCCCCTTTCAGGTGGGAGAAAGGGGGAATAGCCTTGGGGGTTCATTTCTGCTCTGCTGGGTTTGCTGCTCTGAAAAAGCTCCACAGTTTGTTGCTTGGCTCAAAATTAATACCTTTGCTACATTTTTGTAATATTGCTTTTGAGTCTGCAGCCTGGTGTTTTTAGTACACAGCTATTTCAAGATATAACTTGAATTTCTACCAGGGAAGTAGTGTTCATTTTAACCTCATAAAAACCCATAAAACTTAATTCCAAGCATTATCTTTCTGCCTGTCTGTATTTATTTGGCTCCCTAGAAATGTTAATTCATCTCCTTGTTAGGAAAGCCTAATTGTCCTAAGATTTCATTCTTTAAGTCTTTACCACTGTCCAGTGCCACTCCTGTTCTTGCATTGGAAAAATGTAACCACATTTGGAATAAAATTGCTGAAAATCAGCAATTAACAGATAAAATTCTGCCATTTTCCCGTTGTTGGGCACTCCTGTGCTACTTAATATAATTTAAATTGTGCAAGTCTCTGCTGCTTAATGTAATTCAAATTGTCTGCTGCTTAGATGCAATGAATTTTCCCTTTCTCCCTCCCTGTTTCCTGCACTTTTCCTTTGTGCTGGCCCTTCCAAGCACTGCTGTAATTCAGGATCACACTGGAGAACGACACAGAGGAAATGTTTAGGATGAACTGGGTGATATTGATACCAAATCACAAGGTCCCTTATGAGGAAATTGGAGCAAAATGGATTTAAAATGGGACTCATTTGATTAAGTAGAGAAGTGCTCAGTGATTGTGGGGAGGGGAGCCCTTGGGACTATTGCTAAAAGAAACTTTATGGGTAGCAAACTGTTATTTGCATTTCATTTATGATGGGAAAATACTTTGTTAGCAGCTGAGCCTCTACGGGGAAGCAATCTGCTAAAGAAAATGGTTTTGATCATTGGTTCTATTTGTAAAACATTTCTTTAGCTTCTCCTGGCTGGCTTCGAGTCGTTCCCAGGGTTCCTCCAGGGTGGAAATCCTTTCTCCTGCTGGAGCTGGGTGTTTGCAGCCTCAAACCAAACTGGACCTGGGTGTTCTCCTCACTGGCCTGAACCTCTGCAGCTCTTGGTCTGCGGTGTTCCCTTCACCTTCATCATTTCTGTCTCTTCAAAATTATCGTTTCTGTCCCTCCAAAGTTGTCATTTCTGTCCTATTCCCATGGACAGCCCTCAAATCCCATTTTTCCCACTGACAGCAGCTCCTGAACGTGTCATTCCCAGTCAGAGATTGTTGTGATGGTGTTTTATCCTTCTCTTGGGCATTCCTGCTCCTTTCCTCACAGGTCACTCCAAACCTTTTTCATCTCTCACCACTTCAGCAGTTGGCTTCGTCTCTTGGATATTTTCTTAATCAAAACAAAGAAAAAAAATTAAAATACTACCAGATCTTGCCAGATTCTCCTTTTCCAACATCTCAACATTTTGACCTTTGGAATATTTGCCTGTATCTGCTCTGACCGATGGAGTGTCCCTCCCTGGTGCTTTCTGGTTGTGTGTCCATCTTCCAACAAATCTCTTGGATATTTTCTTAATCAAGATAAAGAGGGAAAAAAAAAGAAAATATTACCAGATCTTGCCAGATTTTCCTGTTTCAACATCTCAACATTTTGATCTTTGGAATATTTGCCTGTATCTGCTCTGACCGATGGAATGTCCCTCTCTGGTGGTTTCTGGTTGTGTGTCCATCTTCCAACAAATCTCTTGGATATTTTCTTAATCAAAACAAAGAAAAAAAATTAAAATACTACCAGATCTTGCCAGATTCTCCTATTCCAGCATCTCAACATTTTGACCTTTGGAATATTTGCCTGTATCTGCTCCTAACTCGTGTTCCACTTATGGAGTGTCCCTCCCTGGTGCTTTCTGGTTGCGTTTCCATCTTCCCCCAAATCTCTTGGATATTTTCTTAATCAAGACAAAGAAAGAAAAGAAAACATTACCAGATCTTGCCAGATTCTCCTATTCCAACTTTTCAACATTCTGATCTTTGGAATATTTGCCTGTATTTGCTCTGACTGATGGAGTGTCCGTCCTTGGTGGTTTCTGGTTGTGTGTCCACTTTCCCAAAAATCTCTTGGATATTTTCTTAATCAAGATAAAGAGGAAAAAAGAAAACATTATCAGATCTTGCCAGATTCTCCTATTACAACTTTGCAACATTCTGATCTTTGGAATATTTGCCTGTATTTGCTCTGACTGATTGAATGCCCCTCCCTGGTGCTTTCTGGTTGTGTTTCTGTCTTCCCACAAATCTCTTGGATATTTTCTTAATCAAAACAAAGAAAAAAATTAAAATATTACCAGATCTTGCCAGATTCTCCTATTCCAACTTTGCAACATTTTGATCTTTGGAATATTTGCCTGTATCTGCTCCTAACTCGTGTTCCACTGATGCAATGTCCCTCCCTGGTGCTTTCTGGTTGTGTTTCCATCTTCCCACAAATCTGCAGGGATTGGGAAGCACAGCCAGGCCCTGTTCTTGTAACTCCAGGATGCAGCTCCTGCTGAATCCGTGGAGATCACCAGCCTGAAGTGGAGCATGTCCAGTCCAGGTGGCTCCTGCCGGGTTTGCCATGCCCTGGGTGGGTTCTGTGTGCCTGGAATTTTTTCCACCCCCAAACTGGGCCGTTTTTCCCCTGCTTTTTACAAAAGCTGCAAAAGACTAATGCTGCAAGCAGCATATGCTTGTGTTTCCAAGGGAAAGGAGGGAATTCACTGCGGAGCTCTTGGAGGGCTGGAACGGCCAAGTTTGCGTCCTGACTTTATTTTTGGGAATAGGTGAAAGATGTTTGAAGGAATGGGGTGGGAGGGAAAACTCACGTGAGGCAGGTGCCAGCAGAGGTGTTTCTACAAATAATTAAGATTTGAGCTCGGCTGTTTCAAGGCTGTTGCAGGTGTGGGGTCCCAAACAGGGCAGAAATTGGAGAGGAGGAAGATCCTGGAGATGAAGATCCTGCCCTTCTCCAGAGCTCTGGGCTGTCCCATGGCTCAGCTTTGCCAAGTTTGATTTGACAGGAAACCCTCTGAGGCTGAAATATTCCCAATTCGATGATGGAGCGCTGGAATTCAGGGGTGTATAAATTAGGGATTATGGATTTGGCTGGATATTGGCTTTTAGTATAAGGATTTTAATGTAAGAATTTTAATGTAGGAATTTTAATACAAGAATTTTAATGTAAGAATTTCAATGTAGGAATTTCAATGTAGGAATTTCAATGTAGGAATTTCAATGTAGGAATTTCAATGTAGGAATTTCAATGTAGGAATTTCAATGTAGGAATTCCAATGTAGGAACTTCAATGTAGGAATTTCAATGTAGGAATTTCAATGTAGGAATTTCAATGTAGGAATTTCAATGTAGGAATTCCAATGTAGGAATTACAATGTAGGAATTTCAGTGTAGGAATTTCAGTGTAGGAATTTCAGTGTAGGAATTTCAGTGTAGGAATTTCAGTGTAGGAATTTCAGTGTAGGAATTTCAGTGTAGGAATTTCAGTGTAGGAATTTCAATGTAGGAATTTCAGTATAAGAATTTCAGTATAAGAATTTCAATATAAGAATTTCAATATAAGAATTTCAATATAAGAATTTCAATATAAGAATTTCAATATAAGAATTTCAATATAAGAATTTCAATATAAGAATTTCAATACAAGAATTTGGTGGTAGCAGCTGCTCCTGCTCATCTGGTCCCCCCTCAGACGAGGCACCAGCGATACCCACGGTGATACCCACAGTGACAGCGACATAACAAACACAGCAGCTGTTAAAAGAGCTTCCACTGAGACATTTCCTGACATTCTGCTAAGAA
The DNA here is from genome assembly GCA_034509425.1 of Eopsaltria australis. Lineage (NCBI taxonomy): Eukaryota > Metazoa > Chordata > Aves > Passeriformes > Petroicidae > Eopsaltria > Eopsaltria australis. Next base: position 295,069 of record JAVTVJ010001986.1, on the reverse strand, counting down.
ACTGATTTAAATATCTGGGTTTATCTGCACAAGCTCGCTAGAAAGGAGCAGAGAGAACCTTACAGATTCATGGCTTTGATGGGAAGCTGCGGGGAAGGGAAATAAATTTACGATTCAGGTTATGAAACAGCCCCTGCAAGGATTGGAGAAAGACATTTTTTTTTTTTTCCTTTTAAAAATAAGACTTTGTAGTGTGCCAGGAGTTCAGTGGGGCAGGCAGGAGTTGAGGATCCCAGGGTAGCAGAGGGAAAATGGGTTTTGCTGCTAAATCCTACAGGGGCAGCCCGTGGATTGTGTGCCACTGGTTTGGGGACACTTTGAGCTCTTAAACAGAATCTTTAAGATTGGAGAAGAATTCCAGGAGCTCGTGTCCAGTCTTTGATCCATCACCTTTCCAGGCAGACATTGGAACTGCCCAGGTTTGGATCCCCATCCCTGGGGGTGCCCAAGGAATTCCTGGAGGTGGCACTGAGTGCTCTGGGCTGGGGCCAGGGTGGGGATGGGGCACAGCTTGGACTCGATCTTGGAAGGCTTTTCCACCCTAAATTCTCTGAATTTCTTGCACCTTTTTGGGATGCACAGCACCACCTGCACTCCTGGAACAAGAACCACAGCACTTACTTGGGAGTGTGGCTGCTGATATTTCACTTTTTGAAAAGCAGACAGGTACCTATTTCCATTTTCCCTTCTAAACAAATCCCTTGCCAAAAATACCAACCATTGCTCTCTGCTGAGAGGGTGACTTTGAGAATGGCTTCAGAGGGAACGTGCTTTCTTGGCGTTCAGAAAACAATTCCTGCTTTCAAGCAGGGTATTAATAATTTCTTACTCGTGTTGAAGTGATGTAAGATGAAAAATTCATGTGGATGCTGCTTTCTCTTCTGGCTGGTGCAGCCTGGTGGTGCCTCTGATGTGGATGGGCTTAAACGAAGTTAAAGTTTCCTTTCGAGCTCTCATTTCCTTCCGAAGTGAGGAACAGAAAACGGACTCTGTAAATACTTTCAAGTGGTTCAGACTGTTGATGTTTGTTTCTTTATCAGCCTTGTTAACAGAAAAGGGAAAGTCCTTTGATGTGGTCCTGAAGTTTGGTTGTAGAAATTCGTGTGTTTTGCTTTAGTGACTGAAACGTTGGCTGGAAAGAGAAATATTTGGGCCCTTTTTACACATTATTTTTTTTTTTTTTTACATATCCTAAGTTTCTCATCTATCCACAGAGCTAAAAAGATGAATATTTCTTCAGGGAAGGCATGAAGCTTTTTGGGGAATCCTTAAAACACTTCTAATAAATGATAAACACGCCAAAGATCTTTTTAAATATTGGCTCGTGCTGAAGCCAAGTTGTGTTTAAAGGCTGAGTGCTGGGATGGATGGCTTGGTAGAGTGGATTTGGCTTTGGAGAGTCACTTTGTTCCACCTCCCTTCCTTCCAGCTCAGGAAAAAGCAGAATTTATCACTGGGTTTATCATCTGTGGAGGAAGGGTGGGATCTCCAAGGAGGAATTATTGGAGGCTGTGAGGATCTGAGCCTCTGCTGGGGTGAGGAGAAATAAATCTGGGGAAGCAGGAATGGGAATGGCCTGCTGGATTTGCAGTGGGGCTGCGGGATTTGCCTTTAACCTGCTTCCATAATTGATATTTGGGGACAAGGAGAGGGCCCTGTGGGAGAAATCAGCATTCATTGAGGGGACGTGCAAACAGACGTGAGATAAAATGGAATGGAAAAAAAAGCTGCCCACTGACCCAAATTTCTCACAGTGCCATGTTCTGTCTGGCTGAAAATTTCGTGCTCTGGCTGCTGAGCTTTAATAAGGAGACAATTAATAATAAGGAAATTAATAATGATAGTTAATAATAAGGAGACAGTGCCTTGTTGGAGTGTTTTCCACGTGTGTTTTTGCAGTTTCAGAATGTACAGGGGTTAATGCAGTCACCAGGCACTGTTAGTACCATGGATGAGGAGATTATCAATCAAATCCTTTCATTTATAGACCCAGGAATGCAAACTGAGCTTTTCTCTGGGCAGGTGGAGCAAATAAACTCTCCTTGCTCTGAGGGACACCAAAACTTCTGAGGTTGTATTTGCAAAGAGCTGATTTTGGGTAAAATTTGGAAAGAAGGGGAAAGATCTGGGAGGAAATCCAGTGGTGGTGTCTGATCCTGGGGAAATTCCCTCAGATTTCCCCGTGGAGCTAAAGTGGAATGGAAAAAAAAGCTGCCCACTGACCCAAATTTCTCACCATATTCTGTCTGGCTGAAAATCTCATGCTCTGGCTGCTGAGCTTTAATAAGGAAACAATTAATAATAGGGAAATTAATAATAACAATTAATAATAAGGAAACAATTCGTTTTTGGAGTGTTTTCCACGTATGTTTTTGCAGTCTCAGAACGTACAGGGGTTAATGCCCAGCCCCATTGTTTGAGGCTGCCCCAGCATCATCTCCCAGGCTGGGTGTGCTCAGCTGAGCCTTGGCCTGGGAAAGGCTGGGCTCTGCCAGGAAACTCGGGTGTTTTGTAAACACTGGGCTTTGCTGCTCTGCAGTCTGCTAAATGGTCAGCACTCCTTTGAAAAGCAAATGGGAGCAACCCCGTGGAAAACAAAAAGCACAAGAAGCAATAAATGTTTGTGGTCACTTGAAAGGATTCAGCAGTTTATTGGTGCTGGGTTCTGCGTGGGGCACGGAGGAACAGCTGGAGCTGCTGGATGTGGGCCATGCAATTGTCATTTGCTACTTTTAATTAGGAGCTGGATCTGTTTTCTGTGCAAATGAATCCTCCAGAGGAGGCCACCGGGATCAGAGGGATGGAGCAGCTCTGCTGGGAGGAAAGGATGGGAGAGCTGGGATTGTCCAGCTGGAGAGGAGAAGCTTTGGGGTGAGCTCAGTGTGGCCTGAAGGAGCTGCAGGAAAGATGGAGAGGGACAATTCCCAAGGGATGGAGGGACAGGACACAGGGAATGGCTTCACACTGACAGGGAATAGGGTTAGATGGGATATTAGGAAGAAATTCTCGGCCCCTGGATCCCTGGCAGAGCCCAAGGCCAGGTTGGAGCAGCCTGGGACAGTGGGAGGTGTCCCTGTCCATGGCAGGGGTGGCACTGGATGAGCTTTAAGTTTCCTCCCAACCCAAACCATTCTCTGATGTTTTTTAATCCAAAGAAAGCTCGTTCCTCTGCATAGCTGGCAATGTCACCTCACGAGCAGGAATTCTTTCCAAAATCCTCTTTTCCATGATTTAAATGAGTCTGCCATCCTGAGTTACCAAAGGGAGCTGATCATTCCTTGCTCAGATTGAATAAGGGTGTGTGGCTCAACCTCCTGTGGGGTTTTTGGTCTCCTTAAAACCTCTGTGAGCTTGGAATCTCCTGCTGCAGCGCCAGGCACTGATGGGGAATGAGCAGGGAGTTTTAATCCATCAATTTTTATACCTGTGTGATTACCTCCAAGTGGCTATTACACAAAAACGGCTTCGTTTAAAGGGAAACAAATGGGTTTGTGTTTATTGAGGAGGAGGAAAATGCTCTTTAAACCTTGATGGATTCCTGGATTTGCAGGAGAAAGGAAAAAAAAAAGGTGCTCCAACCTGGCCTTGGGCACTGCCAAGGGGCCCCACAGGCAAGGATTTCTTCCTAATATTCCATCTAAACCTATTCCCTGCCAGTTTGAAGCCATTCCCTGTGTCCTGTCCCTCCATCCCGTGGGAATCCTCTCTCTCCATCTTTCCTGCAGCTCCTTCAGGCACTGGAAGGGCACAATGAGATCACCCCAAAGCAGGAGAAAAACAGAAACCAAGTCAGCTCCTAATTAAAAGTAACAAATGAAAACTCCACATCCACATCACCTCCTGAGCTCCAAGGTGGTTTGACCTCTTGGGAAAAATTGAGGAGTGTCTGAGTCTGCTTTTGACCATACAAGAGCCTGCTAAGAACAGAATTCTGCTAATAAATGAAAATTTGAACCATGCTCATTACATAAATAACACCCCCTTGCTGCATCTGCTGAACAAAAAGGGTTTTAAATTCAGCTCTGCAAACCCCAAACAGGAATTTTGTGCTGTTCTTTTGATTAATTCCCCTTTTTCTTTGCTACCCCAGTGGCTCTGGGTCAGGACCAACCCATGAGGAAGGAGAATTTTGTGCTGTTCTTTAATTCCCTTTTTCCTTTTCCCACCCCAGTGGCTTTGGGTCGGAACCAAACCCTGAAGAAGGAGAATTGGAGAATTTTGTGCTGTTCTCTAATTCCCCTTTATCTTTGCCCCCCACCAGTGGCTCGGGGTCAGAACCAAATCTTGAAAAGGAGAATTTTGTGCTGTTCTTTTGACTAATCCCCCTTTTTCATTTGCTCCACGCAATGGCTCTGGGTCAGAACCAACCCCTGAAGAAGGAGAATTTTGTGCTGTTCTTTATTCCCCTTTTCCCTTTACCCCCCCAGTGGCTCTGGGTCAGAACCAACCCCTGAAAAGGAGAATTGGGGAATTTTGTGCTGTTCTCTAACTCCCTTTTATCTTTGCCCCCCACCAGTGACTCTGGGTCGGAACCAACCCCTGAAAAGGAGAATTGGAGAATTTTGTGCTGTTCTTTAATTCCCTTTTTCCTTTTCCCCACCCCAGTGGCTCTGGGTCGGAACCAACCCCTGAAAAGGAGAATTTCGTGCTGTTCTTTAATTCCCTTTTTCCTTTGCCCTCCACAGTGGCTCTGGGTCAGAACCAACCCCTGAAGAAGGAGAATTTTGTGCTGTTGTTTTGATTAATTCCCTTCTTCCTTTGCCCCACCCAGTGTCTCTGGGTCGGAACCAACCCCTGAAAAGGAGAATTGGAGAATTTTGTGCTGTTCTTTAATTCCCTTTTTCCTTTTCCCACCCCAGTGGCTTTGGGTCGGAACCAAACCCTGAAGAAGGAGAATTGAAGAATTTTGTGCTGTTCTCTAATTCCCCTTTATCTTTGCCCCCCACCAGTGGCTCTGGGTCAGAACCAAATCTTGAAAAGGAGAATTTTGTGCTGTTCTTTTGATTTAATTCTCTTTTCCCTTTGCCCTCCACAGTGGCTCTGGGTCGGAACCAAGCCCTGAAAAGGAGAATTTTGTGCTGTTCTTTATTCCCCTTTTTCCTTTACCCCCTCAGTGGCTCTGGGTCGGAACCAACCCCTGAAGAAGGAGAATTTTGTGTGTTCTTTAATTCCCTTTTTCCTTTGCCCACTTCCAGTGGCTTTGGGTCGGAACCAACCCCTGAAGAAGGAGAATTGGAGAATTTTGTGCCGTTGTTTTGATTAATTCCCTTTTTCCTTTGCTCCCCCAGTGTCTCTGGGTCGGAACCAACCCCTGAAGAAGGAGAATTGGAGAATTTTGTGCTGTTCTTTTGATTAATTCCCTTTTTCCTTTGTCCCACCCAGTGGCTCTGGGTCGGAACCAACCCCTGAAGAAGGAGAATTTTGTGCTGTTCTTTATTCCCCTTTTCCCTTTACCCCCCCAGTGGCTCTGGGTCAGAACCAGCCCCTGAAAAGGAGAATTGGGGAATTTTGTGCTGTTCTCTAACTCCCTTTTATCTTTGCCCCCCACCAGTGACTCTGGGTTGGAACCAACCCCTGAAAAGGAGAATTGGAGAATTTTGTGCTGTTCTTTAATTCCCTTTTTCCTTTTCCCCCCCACAGTGGCTCTGGGTCGGAACCAACCCCTGAAGAAGGAGAAGCCCAAATGGAAGAGCGATTACCCCATGACGGACGGGCAGCTCCGCAGTAAGAGGGATGAGTTTTGGGACACAGCCCCAGCTTTCGAGGGCAGGAAGGAGATTTGGGATGCCCTCAAGGCTGCTGCCCACGCCTTCGAGAGCAACGACCACGAACTGGCACAAGCAATCATCGACGGCGCGAACATAACGCTACCCCATGGTAGGTGTGGCCTCCCAAAAGGGCTTCAAATGATGGTGGTTTTGCCCCAAAAATCAGTGGATGGAGTGGTTTAAAATATTGGTTTTTCAGTGTGGATGTGTTCCTGGTTGGAGTTCACAAGTAAAATGTTGGGAGGTAACAAGAGGTTGAAATAATGATGTTTTTACCCCAAAAATCAGTGGATGGAACGGTTTAAAATGTTTGTTTTTCAGTGTGGATCTGTTCCTGTTTGGAGTTTGCAATCAAAATACTGTTAAAATAATGGCATTTCAACCCCAAAAACCAGTTAAGATGTGGATGGAATGGTTTAAAATATCTGTGTTTCACTGTGGATCTGTTCCTGTTGGGAGTTTCCCAGCGAAATGCTGTTAAGAGGTAACAAGAGGTTAAAATATTGATGTTTCTACCCCAGAAATCAGTTGATATGTGGATGGAATGGTTTGAAATATCTGTGTTGCAGTGTGGATCTGTTCCTGGTCGGAGTTTCCCAGCAAAATGTTGATAAGAGGTAATGGGAGGTTAAAATAATGATGTTTTTACCCCAAAAATCAGTGGATGGAATGGTTTAAACTATCTCTATTTCAGTGTGGATCCGTTCCTGGTTGGAGTTTGCAATCAAAATGTTGTTAAGAGGTAACAAGAGGTTAAAATAATGATATTTCTACCCCGAAAATCAGTGGATGGAATGGTTTAAAATATCTGTGTTTCAGTGTGGATGTGTTCCTGGTTGGAGTTTACAAGTAAAATGTTGAGAGGTAACAGGCAGTTAAAATAATGATGGTTTTACCCCAAAAATAAGTGGATATAGTGGTTTAAAAGATCTGTGTTGCACTGTGGATGTGTTCCTGTTACTAGTTTACAAGTAAAATGTTAAGAGGTAACAGGAGATTAAAATAATAATGTTTCTATCCCAAAAACCAGTTAAGACATGGATGGAATGGTTTAAAATATCTCTATTTCAGTGTGGATGTGTTCCTGGTCAGAGTTTACAATCAAAATGTTGCTGAGAGTTAACAAGGGGTTAAAATAGTGATATTTCTCCCCCAAAAATCAGTGGATGGAATGGTTTGAAATATTTCTATTTCAGTGTGGATGTGTTCCTATTCAGAGTTTCCCAGCAAAATGTTAAGAGATAACAGGAGGTTAAAATAATGATGTTTTTTTCCCCCAAAAACCAGTTGAGACCTGGATAGAACAGTTTAAAATATCTGTATTTCGGTGTGGATCTGTTCCTGTTTGGAGTTTGCAATCAAAACATTGATAAGAGGTAACAGGAGGTTAAAATAATGATGTTTCTACCCCAAAAATCAGTGGATGGAATGGTTTAAACTATCTCTATTTCACTGTGGATGTGTTCCTGGTTGGAGTTTGCAATCAAAACATTGATAAGAGGTAACAGGAGGTTTCAAATAATGGTGTTTTTACCCCAAAAATCAGTTGAGACCTGGATAGAACAGTTTAAAATATCTGTGTTTCAGTGTGGATGTGCATCTGGTCAGAGTTTACAATCAAAATGTTGATGAGAGGTAATAGGAGGTTAAAATAATGACATTTCTACCCCAAAAACCATGGATGGAGTGGTTTAAAATATCTGTGTTTCGCTGTGGATCTGTTCCTGGTTGGAGTTTCCAAGCAAAATGTTGTTAATAGACAGAGGACCCAAGAAAATCTGCTTTTTTTGGTAGTTCCTGTAGTTGGAATGGATGATTTGGTCCATGGGGAATGCTCAGGTTGAGCCTGGGACTCAAACTTGGGACTTTCTGCAATCTCTTGGAACACCTGGATGCTCCCAGGCACCATTTTCATCACTTTTTTTCCAGCCTCTCTTTGTAAGAACACAGATTATTTTTCCCCTCCTGATTTTATGGGTTTTTTTTGGCACTTGAACTGTTGGGGTTTTTTGATTTTTTTTTTTTTTTTTAAACTTTCTCTTCTGAAGAGTCTGAAAAAAATTCCCCCAAAATTTAAGGTTGGCAGTGTGCTGTTAGATCCTGGGAGAGATAAACTGCAAGCTCATATTTTGGGTACTTTCCCCTTTGTTTTGTTGTTCTGAATTCTGCTGGGTGGGGATTTTTTTTATTCCAAATTCTATTCCCCTCACTCCACAACTCTGGAATTAATCACTCCCCTTTTTTCCCAACAGAAGTACAGTGAGAAGGGCTGGTAAAAATGATCATTTTAAGCCACCATTCAGAGAAATGGAAATAATTAATGACTCAGAAATTGCATTTTTGCAGATTTAAGGGAGTTGCTGCATTGTTTTGAGTTGGTAAAATGTCAATTTTAGATGCCAGGAAAATTCAATTTATATATGGGGAAGGTGGAATAAAATACAGGTTACCTTTAACTGTGGTGCATTCCTCAAACCAAGCTTAAAAATTGAATTTAATGTGGGAAAAATCCTCTCTGTGAGGGTCTGAGTGTGGTAAAAACACAATAAATGAAAATGTGGACCCAGGAGCAGCAAGAGGGGCATTATTTCAATAATGAGCTTGATGAGCCCCCATTAATGAGCTGCTTTTGGTCGTGCCTTGAGCTGAAATGTTGCACGAGCACAGCTGAGCTGCACTTGAGGGGAAAACATTCCATTTATTTACATTTTTTTGGGGGGAAAAAATTCAATTTATGGCATCAAATCATGCAAAGAAGGTGTTTTGGCACCTGGAGTGGCACAAGAGCTCGTAAATGCCAGGGAGGATTGGAATAAATGGCAAAGTTGAGGAGAGGAAAATAAAACTTAAAAAAAAAATCCCATTTTTTCTGCTTCCAGGCAGATCTGGCACTTGCCTGGTGTGAGGAGGACTCTCAGAGTGTGATGTTTTTTTTTCTCATGGATGCCTTTTGCTGGCTTCTGCTGGTAAAAATAGCATCTAAGGAGTATTAAATAAATAAATAAGCTCGTGGGATGGGCTTAGCACTTCTCATCTATCTTGGGTGACTCTGTGGGATGGAGTTAAAAATAGAAAGAACCTTATCACCAATTTATACTTTTATTTCCCCTCTCTCTCCTCCTCTCTTAAAGTAGCACATCCTCCCTATTTTATTAATGAGCCCATTTCAGTTTAATGAAGAAGAGTTTTCCATGCTCCTCAGCTGTCAAACAGGAAGTGTTGCTGTGTGTAGTATTTTTATTATAAAGATAATTTCGAGCTGAGCTCGGCCTGAAATTTATGAAGATTAATTGCAAGCTGGCTGGGGTTAAGTGGAGATTTTAAATCCCAGGATGGGCACTTCCTGTGCTGCAGCAGAATATTGGGGTTTAATATCTCAGAGATTGCATATTTGCAACCCTTGCATGCTTTTGCTTGCTTGCTAAAATATAAATTTATATTTATGTATTAGAAATGTCAGAAAAACTGAATTTATACGGGGGGAATTTGAAATAAAATGCACCTTTAATAATTAAATAATTAAATTAATAATGGTTACCTTTAAGAGGTGATAACATACAGGTTATAATAAAGGTTAAAATAAGGGTTTCTTTACCCTCAGAGCCTCTCAGCTTTGGGTTGGGGGTGTTTTTAACCCTTATCAGGCAATAAATTCCAGGATGGGCACTTCCTGTGCTGCAGCAGAATATTGGGGTTTAATATCTCAGAAATTGCATATTTGCAACCCCTGCATTGTTTTGCTTAGTTGCTAAAATATAAATTTATATTTATATATTTGAGATGTCAGAAAAACTCAATTTGTGCAGGGGGAAGTTGAAATAAAATGCACCTTTAATAATTAAATAATTAAATGAATAATAGTTACCTTTAATAGGTGATAAAATACAGGTTATAATAAAGGTTAAAATAAGGGTTTCTTTACCCTCAGAGCCTCTCAGCTTTGGGTTGGGGGTGTTTTTAACCCTTACCAGGCAGTAAATTCCAGGATGGACACTTCCTGTGCTGCAGCAGAATATTGGGGTTTAATATCTCAGAAATTACATATTTGCAACCCTTGCATGCTTTTGCTTGGTTGCTAAAATATAAATTTATATTTATGTATTAGAAATGTCAGAAAAACTGAATTTATACGGGGAAAAGTTGTAATAAAATGCACCTTTAATAATTAAATAATTAAATTAATAATGGTTACCTTTAATAGGTTATAATAAAGGTTAAAATAAGGGTTTCTTTACCCTTTAAGCCACTCCACCCTCAGTTTTGGGTTGGGGGTGTTTTTAACCCTTACCAGGCAATAAATCCCAGGATGGACACTTCCTGTGCTGCAGCAGAATATTGGGGTTTAATATCTCAGGGATTGCATATTTGCAGCCCTTGCATTGTTTTGCTTGCTTGCTAAAATAAGTGAGCAAATAATAATAAAATAATCTATAAATTTATATTTATATTTTAGAGATATCAGAAAAAATCAATTTATACAGGGGGAAGTTGAAATAAAATGCACCTTTAATAGTTAAATAATTCAATTAATAATGGTTGACCCTTTAATATATGGTTTATATAATGGTTTATAAAATTTTAAATAAATTTAAAATTTATAAAATAATGGTTTACAACCTTTAATAGGTGATAATAAAGATTAAAATCAGGATTTCTTTACCCTTTAAGCCACCCCACCCTCAGCTTTAAGGTTGGGGGTGTTTTTAACCTTTATCAGGCAATAAATTCCAGGATGGACACTTCCTGTGCTGCAGCAGAATATTGGGGTTTAATATCTCAGAGATTGCATATTTGAAACCCTTGCATTCTTTTTTTTGGTTGCTAATGTAAGTAATCAAATATTAATAAAACAGTATATAAATTTATATTTATATTTTAGAAATGTCAGAAAAACTCAATTTGTGCAGGGGGAAGTTGAAATAAAATGCACCTTTAATAGTTTAATAATCAAATTAATAATGGTTACCTTTAATAGGTGATAAAATACAGGTTATAATAAAGGTTAAAATAAGGATTTCTTTACCCTTAAAGCCTCTCAGCTTTGGGTTGGGGGTGTTTTATCTCTTGTAGTCAATATAAAAAGTTGCCCTTTGCTGTGTTGAAAGCTCCCTTTTTATTTCTGCTGATGAAAATCCCCATTTATTGAGCCCATTTATTTTATTTCATGTTTAAAACTGAGCTGTCAGCGTGAGCTCCCAGCCCAGCAAGCCAAGCACTGAAATTGCCACAGTAATTCAGAAATATCTGCCACAAAAATGCTATAAAACACACTTGGATTTTAACACTGACCATTCCATGGATGCCTCCTGGAAAATGGAGGAGCTCCAGAAGTGGAATTTTAATTTTGCAGTGCTTTTTGTGTGGTGCCAATATTTGGGCTTACCCTTATGGATGGATTTGGGATGGAGAGAAGCCGTACAGTGAATTTTGCTGGGGCATCTTTAGCATTTAAATGGAAAAGCCACCAGGTCCTTGTGCTTTTTCTTCCTCTCATCCCTGAAAATTGCTGGGAATTCAAGCTGTAGGAATTGCTTGCTTGGCTGAAAAGGCTTTTTAATTCTCATTAAAAACCATATCTTTAATGGGTGACATTCTCCACGCACATTTAAAACATTGCTGAACAAGGTGATTTTTTTTTGGTGAGGATACCAAACACTCGCTCAGGTTTCTCTAATTCCCCTTTAAAAGGGGAGTGAATGATATTTTGGTGACTGTGGCTGGCTAATTTTAGATTTCAGCAGAGTTATGAAAGCTTTGGGAGGTCTGGCTATCAAAGCCTGTCTGTCTTTATGATCAGCAGCAACACTGAGAGGAAAATTCAGGCCAGGAAAGTTAAGGAAACTCTAAAATCTGTAGTGAAAATCATAAAATTTACAGCTGAGCCTCCTGGTTTGTTGCTTTTTGGGGTTTTTTTTACTAAACTCTGCTCAGGAGACAGCAGTTATTAGTTCCAGGGAAGGTTTTTCTGGTTTGTTTTTACTTCAGTTAAAGAAAAACCCCAAAAGGCAAGGATTAAAACCCAAAATTGCTGCTGTCTTGTGAGGAGGCTGCTGCTGGCACTGGGGCCCTGTGTGCATTAGGAGAGTGCTTTTATTTTGCTTTTTCTTCCACACATCCCTGGCTATTTTTAGGGGTTCTTTAGGTCAGGTCCCCTCCTTAGGCTTAGCTTGGCTGGGATGGGCAGAGAATGCATCGAGCATTCCCTGAACCTGCATCCAGTGGGGGTAAATCCCTTCAGAGAGCCCAGGGATCCTCTGGAAAATTGGGAGCTGCAGCCCAGTTTTGCTGCTTGGTGTCTCAGCTTTGGCTCATCCCAAAAATCCATTTCCCAGAACTCATCCCTAAAATCCATTTCCCAGAGCAGGGGACTCCAACTCATCCCAAAAATCCATTTCCCAGAGCTCATCCCAAAATCCATTTCCCAGAGCAGGGGACTCCAACTCATCCCCAAAATCCATTTCCCAGAGCTCATCCCAAAATCCATTTCCTGGAGCTCATCCCCAAAATCCATTTCCCAGAGTGGGGGAGCCCAGCTCATCCCAAAATTCATTTCCAGGAGAGGGGGAGCCCAACTCATCCCCAAAATCCATTTCCTGGAGCAGGGAACTCCAGCTCATCCCCAAAATCCATTTCCCAGAGCAGCGGAGCCCAGCTTATCCTAAAATCCATTTCCCAGATCTCATCCCAAAATCCATTTCCTGGAGCTGATCCCCAAAATCCCTTTCCCAGAGTGGGGGAGCCCAACTCATCCCCAAAATCCATTTCCTGGAGCAGGGGACTCCAGCTCATCCCAAAAATCCATTTCCAGGAGAGGGGGAGCCCAACTCATCCCCAAAATCCATTTCCCAGAGCGGGGAACTCCAGCTCATCTCCAGAATCCATTTCCTGGAGCTCATCCCAAACCCATTTCCCAGAGCTTTTCTTTCAAGGATGTGCTTTGTTGTTGTGCTTCCCCAAACTCCTCCTAACCCTAAAAAAACAACTTCCCTCGACAGCCTCCTCCAGTGGAGCTGCTGCTTTCCATAATTTCTGCTGTGATTAATATTTTCCAAATCGATCCCAACATCCTTTGTGAGGGATGCAGAATTCCCAGTGTTTTCTTCAAGTGGAAGGGACGTGAATCAAATCCTCAGGATGTGAAGCAATTGTGGCTGGCTGAAGTATTTATATATCTAAGTGCAGGTTAGAAACTCTCACCCCTTCCAATAAAAACCTCATCCTCCAGTTGTTTTCCTTAAATATCTTTTAACTCCTGCCCTTGTGTTTTGGAAGGCATTTTGAGGAGCTTTGTCAACATAATTGCTTGGACTCTTCTCAAGTCTCTTCCCCTGGAGCTTTTGCCCCTCTATTTCCTGTCTTTCGTTGCAGTTTGTCTTTTCTGGTGTGGGGAGGATGAGGTGTGCAACACTTTTCAGAAATGCTCTTTTTAATTTTATTTTTTTAAACCATGAATCCGTGATTAATCCAGAAAATTGCTGCTAATTCCTTTAAGAAAAAAAAAAAAAAAAAAGAAAAGATAAAACCCCAAAGCAACAAACCCAAACTTGGCCATGAGATGCTCAAAATAACCAAAAAGAACATCTCAAATTCCTCATGTAAGAAGAATTGCTTGTTGATCTGGGTGTTGCAGATGTTCCAGACAGCTTTTGTGTGCTTGGGGTGAATTACAGCCCTGTGCTATCTGATAGTGGTCAGGACATGATGTTTGCTTTATTAAATATTCCCCAGGAGTGGACTTTTACTCCATTATTGGCTGCTTACAGTGCAGGAGCCGAGTATCAGCTTCATCTGCCTCGCTGTCTGCTTGGGAAATGAGAAAAAGAAAGATGAAGTGTTTCGGATGTAAGTGGAAAATGAAGTTTCAAATGTGTTTCTCCACCCGCTGAAGATTCCAGTGAGAGCCCTCTGAGCCTTGCAGGGCTGGCTTTGCTGCCTTCTGGGATTGTGGTTTGCAGTAAATTTGGTGTTTCTTGGGGAATTGGTGCCCTCAGGTTGGTGAATTGGGGCTCAGCCTTGGGTGACCCATCCCACTCCTCCTCCTCTTCCGTGATCTCCAGTTGATTGTGGCCAAAATATTTGGCATCTTCTGCTGGTTTGGCTCCAGGAATTTCAATAATAATGAGATGATAATTTTTCTCCAAAACCAAGGCAAAATAGTTGTTATGGCCAGAAGTGTCTGAGCCCCAAAAAACTTCTCCCTATAACATTTTAGGGACAGGTGGTGGCTGAGGAAATCCTGCCTGGATGTTCCACAGAGAACATGGGCAGCATTGATGAGATATTTCACTGTTTTAAAATCTTCCACACCATCCTTCAGTAAATACTCAGGCTGATAACTTTGAGTCATTCACTGGGTGTGTTACAGACAGCTTGACCTCTGGAAAAACCCGAATTTTAAAGAATTTTCTTGCACTTAGAGCTGGGAGCTGCTTTTTGCTGACAGTTTTGGGCTTTGCTTTTTTGCTGAGCCCAGCCCAGAGCAAGCAACGTTTGGTTTGTGGCTTCATTGCAAAGAAAACCTGCAGCAAAATGAACTCTGCGTTTTGTTTCCATCCTTGTTTTGACTTCCTTGAACCTTGCACAGGAGCAATGAAACCTCCCAGGTGCTTTTAATAATTCCTGAGTGATCAAGGAGGGTTTTTAGAGAAGGTCACAGCTACAGCAAGGCCTTGAATTTTTAACCTTTCTGGGCTCTCACCGTCTGTGAGATGCACACTCAGGGCACGAGGCAGTTCAATCTTCCACCTTTATTCTTAATCAATCGTTTTCCTCTTATTTTTGATTTTAAATAAGGCCACTCTGAGGGAGCAGCACCGTGGAGCTGAGCAGCAAATAAAGCAAAGCCGTGGCCTCAAATCTCCCCTGTGACCTCCTTTAATCCCCTCCACCCCCACAGCCTTGGGTTGTAGCTTTATTTTCGGATGTGGGCGCTGATGTGGGATCTGCTTGACCTCCCTGGAGCCTTTCACATTTTTGCTGGTGATCCTTGGAGACTGAGCACTCAAAGGAGTGATTTCCAGGCTCTTGGGATGTCGGATCCAGGGAATTCAGGAGCAGGCAGAGCAAAGGTGCAGGGCAAACCTTTGTGTGGCTCATCCTGTGCTTGCCATTGCACACAGGTGGGCGCTGGGGGAGTTGTTTGGTTTGAGGAGTTCTCCACCTCTCCACACTCCATCAAAGCCAACATTTGCTGTGGTGTCAGTCTCAGGGGTTGTTTTTGCTGCTGCTGCTGCACCTGGAGCTTTAATCAGCCCGAATTTCCTTCCAGATCCACTTGGAGCTCAGGTTGAACTGTCTGAAATCTCATTTTGAGCAGGCACTGCTGGGCAGGGAGGTGTTTGGAGGGTGAACTCCCTGCCTGGAGTGCACAGGAGCTGGAGCAGCTCCAGTTCTGTGCTCGCCAGTCGCTGATTGAACATCCCAACAAGTGATGGTCAGACTGTGCCTCCTCTCTGTGCAATTCCCTGGAATGAGACTGGAGCCAGGGGAGGATGGGAACAGGGACAGGAGGAGAGGGAACAGCCTCAGGCTGGGCCAGGGGAGGCTCAGCTTGGACATCAGCAGGAATTTCCCCATGGAAAGGGAGCTCAGGCCTTGGAAGTGCCCAGGGAGGTTTGGATCCCCATCCCTGGAGTGTCCAAGGAAGGGCTGGAGGTGGCACTCAGAGCTCTGGGCTCGGGACAAGGTGGGGATGGGGCACAGATTGGACTCGATGATGGGAAAGATCTGTGAAGAAATCCAGCTGTGGTGTCTGATCCTGTGGAAATTCCCTGAGATTTCCCCATGGAGCTGCTGTGGCAGGGAACCACTGGCACTTCTGAAATTCATCTTTTATCCCTTTTGTTTTGGTCTGGAGCTCTTTACCTGACCAGGCTCTGTCTTCTGTAGCAAAGTCTGGATGAAAATTCAGCCTGAGGCCGTTCCCTCTCCTCCTGTCCCTGTTCCCATCCCCACCTGGCTCCAGTCTCATTCCAGGGAATTGCACAGAGAGGAAGCACAGTCTGACCATCACTTGTTGGGATGTTCAATCAGCAACTGGCGAGCACAGAACTGGGCCAGGGGAGGCTCAGCTTGGACATCAGCAGGAATTTCCCTATGGAAAGGGTGCTCAGGCCTTGGAACTGCCCAGGGAGGTCTGGATCCCCATCCCTGGAGGTGCCCAAGGAAGGGCTGGAGGTGGAACTTTGTGGACTTCCAGGGCCAAAATCTGTGTGTGCCTGTGGCTGGCAAGAAAAGGAAATCTCCATCACCTGCACAATGTGAACCCACTGGCTCTCCCATTTAGCTGTGGGATTTGGGATGCCGAGAGCCAGGTGTTCACTCTGGGTTTATGGGAACAGCAGAGCGAAAAAATCAATGGTAACCAAGGCAGTGAGAGCTCTGTAAACGTGAGTTCAGCCTCACCCTGAGCAGGTGACCCGGGGACTCCAAACCCTGCCAGGGTGGCTGTGCACGGAGGGATGCAGGGCAGCCTCAGGCGATGGTGACATCCTGCTTTCCTTCTCCTCCTCCAAAGAAAAGGAGAAAAGCTTCTCCCGCCCTTGAAAAAGCTGGATAATGCACAGCATCGAATGCAAATGAGGAGTGTACACAGAGAAGCTCTTTTACCAACCATTTTATTTTTAAATTTCTTTATCCAAGGAGCCTGTCTAGACAGGCATCTATTTTCATGCCATGCAAAGCAGAGTAGGAGATGAATACTTCATTAGTAAAATGACTTGTCATCTTTGAACCCTGATGTAATATCTCCTGGAAGCTGCTACTTCCATGCAACGTTAGATCCAAGATTTTCCTGGGATGTGCGAGTGGCAGTGCATATGGTGCTGGTAACATGACAGCTCCCCAGCATTAATGCATAATTACTTGATTTATCAAAGGCAGGGATGGAAACCCAGTGAAGTGCACAGACTGGAGGAATGTGAGCTCTGCTGGAGCTGTGGTGGGGAAGGATTAGCTCGTGTGTGCAAGCTGCACTGCTGTGAAATTCGGAGATTCCTGGTGTAGCTCCCTCTTTCCTTGTTTTTTTCCCCTCTTTCCCTGTTTTTTTCCCCTCTTTCCCTGTTTTTTCCCCTCTTTCTCTGTTTTTTTCCCCTCTTTCCCTGTTTTTTCCCCTCTTTCCCTGTTTTTTCCCCTCTTTCCCTGTTTTTTCCCCTCTTTCTCTGTTTTTTCCCCTCTTTCACTTCTTTTTCCCCCTCTTTCCCTGTTTTTCCCCTTTCCCAGTTTTTTTCCCCTCTTTCCCTGGTTTTTTCCCCTCTTTCCATTTTTTTCCCCCTCTTTCCCTGTTTTTTTCCCGTTTCCCTGTTCTTTTCTCCTCTTTCCCTGTTTTTCCCCTCTTTCCCTGTTTTTTCCCCTCTTTCCCTGTTTCTTTCCCCTCTGGTTTTTTCCCCTCTTTCCCTTCTTTTTCCCCCTCTTTCCCTGTTTTTTCCCCTTTCCCAGTTTTTTTCCCCTCTTTCCCTGGTTTTTCCCCTCTTTCCCTCTTTCCCTGGTTTTTTCCCCTCTTTCCCTCTTTCCCTGGTTTTTCCCTCTTTCCCTCTTTCCCTGGTTTTTCCCTCCCCCCCTCTTTCCCTGTTTTTTTCTCCTCTTTCCCTGTTTCTTCCCCCTCTTTCCCTGTTTCTTCCCCCTCTTTCCCTGTTTTTCCCCCTCTTTCCCTGTTTTTTTCCCCTCTTTCCCTGTTTTTTCCCCTTTTTCCATCAGCTGAGCGAGGTGGGGTGGCAGATTCCAGCTCCTCTGACAGGATTGCCACTGCTGCTGCTGGCATTAGTGTGGATTTTGAAGAGGAATTTAGTTCAGGGCCCTTTCCACAAGAATTCTCCTTTCCAAAGTCTCCCATCCCTGTTCCCTGTGCTGATCCCTCTGCTCTCCCAGTAAGGGATGCACACCTAGGAACTGCTGAAATCTGAACAAAAGGGGCTCTTTTATCTACTGCAGGAATGTATTTATTTTAGGGGACTGTGTTAATTATCTTTCACCTTCAGCCTGGTTAATTAGTGCTAATGAATGAGGTGATGCTGCTGCTCTGCTGTGATAAAGGGGAGGATCGGCAAGCCCAGGGATGCACGTGGCACACACACAGCAGGCTTTTCCCAAAATTTGGGTTGGAAGGGACCTTAAATCTCATCCAGTCCCACCTTCCACTGTCCCAGCTTTTTCCAGCCTGGCCTTGGACTCTTCCAGGGATGGGGCACCCACAATTTCTCTGGATAACCAGTTAGGAACCTGAGTCGTGCTCAGTTGGAGCCAGGATGGCTCAAATTCACCTGAGGGATCTTGGGCTGGATTCTCCAACTGGGATTTGCTCTTTAAAGGTATTATTTTGGTATTAAACATGAGGAAAAACTTCTTTCCTTGGAGGGTGGCAGAGCCCTGGAACAACTGCCCAGGGAGGTGGTGGGGACACCCCAAACCCACCTGGATGTGTCCTTGTGTCACCTGCTCCAGGTGACCCTGCCTGGGCAGCACTGGGTGATTTCCAGAGATCCTTTCCAACCCCAAAAATTCTGTAATTGCAGGCAAAGCAGCTGGGTGGGATCCCCTGAGTTTGGAAAGGATGTCAGAGTCTCTTTTATTTTCCCCTCTTTTCCCTTGTAATGCTCCAAGCACAATTCCATGTGTGGCCAAGAGGGAATGAGCAGCTCCTGGAGCTCTGGGATCTCCTGCTGCCTCTGGGAGTTGCTCTCCACATGGAATGGAGCCAGACCAATAATGCTCCCATAATGGAAGAGCTGTTTTTCAGGCAGTTTGAAACGAGAATTATTAAATGTTGAACACTCACGATGTGCAAACCTCGTTCTTGAAGGAGCTGGGTAACAAAGGCAGGGTGGGGATGAGAGCAGGGCAGGGGTGCCCTGCCTTAGGATCCAAACTGCTCCTTCGTCCAGGAGCTTCCTGGCAGCCAAGATTTGCATATCCATGGAAATTCAGTGTGGAAGAAGCACTGGGGGTGGTTTGTTATCAAATATTTCCCCCCCACACACCATTAATCCTTGTTAGCTGCCTTATTGTCCTCTGGACACGGTGCCTGCACGAGCATTCCCAGAGATTTACCTCTGGAAAATGGGAAAACCGTGCTGGTAACAGCGCCCTTGGACACTTCCAGGGATGAACTGAGCACTTTGTGTTGGGATTAATTCAGGAAGAGCTTTTTTGGTGTGAACTCCTCCCAGTTTGGGCTGCGTGGAGGTGAGTGGAACAAAGCCCGGCGTGTCTGCTCCTGTCCCAGCCCTGCTCCCCTTCTGCAGGATCCACCCTCCACCTCCCCCACGTGCTCCTGACACCAGGAACAGGATTCTTCTCCTTACAAAATCTTGTATTTCCCACCTCAGACCTGGAAATCAGCAGCTCATAAAGATGAGGAGATAATTCAGCTTTTCTGCCTCATCTTTGCTCTCCAGGAACTGCTCTGCTGTTAAGACCCAGAGATCCCTTTGTTTTCCTGCTGAATTTCAGGCATTATTTCTCTCTGTTGGGTTCAAATCAATACCCCACAGGTGAAAGCTCTGCTATTCCCAATTTATTCAGCAATCCAGGCTCAGCTTGGCTTTGGAATGGAGATTTTCAGGGAGAAAAACAACTGAAGCAGCTGTTCCCTGAGTAAATGTGTTGTACACAGAAATCTCCTGGAATTAGCTGAGTCCCACTGCAATGCTGCATTTTGGGTTGTGCTGCCTTAATTTCTCTTCCTGCAGCAAATCTGTCTGGGGGAAGGGGAGGAAAAGATGGGAATCTACTCAGTTTTGGGTGTTTCTGAGCAATGCTCCTCAAAATTGCTCTAAAACTTAAAGTGGAAGGTACCTTATGAACAGAAAACAAGAATTTTCGTGCTTTTCCTAAAGAGAATATTGTGCAGCTTAAGGAAAATTCCAAAATACCATTTCAGATACGTTCCAGCTTTTCATGTTTTCAGCTGAGTGTGGCCGTATTTGCTTGATTTAATAACTCCTGCAAAATTTGACTTTCCTGTCACTGAAATCTCTTAAATTTCTAGAAGGCGAAATAAGTCCAAACTCTGAACTGCTGTGGGATGGAAGCAATATTTTAACCAGTCCTTTTTTAGAGTTTTCCCTTCCCAAATCCAGTGAAATATCCTAATAATCTTCATAAAACAAAGTTTTTGTGGCTGGCAAAGCAATTAATTTCAAATTATTGCCTTTCCTTCTGCTTGGTGGTCACATCTGCTTATTTTTCCCTCTGAAATTCTCAAGCTGTCTTATGAACAGAAAACAAGAATTTTCCTGCTTTTCCTAAAGAGAATATTGTGCAGCTTAAGGAAAATTCCAAAATACCATTTCAAATACGTTCCAGCTTTTCATGTCTTCAGCTGAGTGTGGCCGTATTTGCTTGATTTAATAACTCCTGCAAAATTTGACTTTTCCTGTCATTGAAATCTCTTAAATTGCTAGGAGGAGAAATAAGTCCAAACTCTGAAATGTTTAGGGGTGGAAGCAATATTCTAACCAGTCCTTTTTTTTGAGTTTCCCCTTCCCAAACCCAGTGAAATATCCTAATAATCTTCATAAAACAAAGTTTTTGTGGCTGGCAAAGCAATTAATTTCAAATTATTGCCTTTCCTTCTGCTTGGTGATCACATCTGCTTATTTTTCCCTCTGAAATTCTCAAGCTGCCTTAGGAACAGAAAACAAGAATTTTCCTGCTTTTCCTAAAGAGAATATTGTGCAGCTTAAGGAAAATTCCAAAATACCATTTCAGATACGTTCCAGCTTTTCATGTTTTCAGCTGAGTGTGGCCGTATTTGCTTGATTTAATAACTCCTGCAAAATTTGACTTTTCCTGTCATTGAAATCTCTTAAATTTCTAGAAGGCGAAATAAGTCCAAACTCTGAAATGTTTAGGGGTGGAAGCAATATTTTAACCAGTCCTTTTTTTGACTTTTCCCTTCCCCAGTCCAGTGAAATATCCTAATAATCTTCATAAAACAAAGTTTTTGTGGCTGGCAAAGCAATTAATTTCAAATTATTCCCATTCCTTCTGCTTGGTGGTCACATCTGCTTATTTTTCCCTCTGAAATTCTCAAGCTGTCTTATGAACAGAAAACGAGAATTTTCCTGCTTTTCCTAAAGACAATATTGTGCAGCTTAAGGAAAATTCCAAAATACCATTTCAAATACGTTCCAGCTTTTCATGTTTTCAGCTGAGTGTGCTCGTATTTGCTTGATTTAATAACTCCTGCAAAATTTGACTTTCCTGTCTCTGAAATCTCTTAAATTTCTAGAAGGAGAAATAAGTCCAAACTCTGAACTGCTGTGGGGTGGAAGCAATATTTTAACCAGTCCTTTTTTAGTTTCCCCTTCCCAAACCCAGAGAAATATCCTAATAATCTTCATAAAACAAAGTTTTTGTGGCTGGCAAAGCAATTAATTTCAAATTATTGCCTTTCCTTCTGCTTGGTGATCACATCTGCTTATTTTTCCCTCTGAAATTCTCAAGCTGTCTCCTACCTGGATAACAACCAACAAGAAGCTCTGCCTTGCAGCTCCTTCCAGAATTCCTCACTCTCCTAGCCCGGTGTCACTTCTGAAATATTAAAATAATCCCATCTGCTGTTGTTTTTTTTTTTTTGCATTCTATCTTCTGCCACTCTTCCTTCCTTCCTGCTCCTGGAATCTGCACCTTCCAGGGGTTTCTTTGGGTTGACCCAGCAGTGAAAATTCCAATCCTTGAGGATTCCTCAACCCTTTTGAGGCTTTGGCATCTGAACCTGCTCAGGTTTGGGGAAGGGAAGGGAAGAAGGGAAGGGAAATCAGGCTCAGTTGGGATGCGGGGTGGTTGTTCCCTGCACCCCTGTGCTGCCTTTTCCTCCTCTGGTTTAAGGAGGTTGCATCTTTCTTGTGCTGGAAGGATCTTTGTTTGCCTGAGGAACAGAAAAACCTCAAAAAAATATTTCTTTCTCTGTTGTTTTCCACTTTCTCATAACAGCTTGATGTTCTTTTAGTGTCCCTAAACCAACCAAGCTGATGTGTCCTGCAGGAAGGATCAAAAATGTGAATTTCAGTAAGAATAGCAATGTTAGGAAATGTTTTCTGGTTGGGATGTTTGATTTGCTGGGATTTTCAGTTAGAACAGCAGCATGGAGAAGTATTTTCTGATTGGGATGTTTGATTTGCTGAGATTTTCAGTTAGAATAGCAATGTTAGGAAGTGTTTTCTAATTGGGATGTTTGATTTTTTGGGATTTTCAGTTACAACAGCAACATTGGGAAGTGTTTTCTAATTGGGATGTTTGATCTCCTGTGGTGTCTCAGTGTCACCTGGCAGGTGACATTGGCTGTGGTGGCTGGGGGTGATTCCATCATTCCTCTTCCTCTCCCATAATTTGTCTTCGCCTTCATCACTTCAAAACTCTCACATTTAACTCCTGGATATCTCAGCCATCTCTTCCCTTCTGAGCTCCACCGTGACACCCCCTCGTGTTCTGGATGTTGGTGACCTCTGGGAGGTGGTGGCAGAGCCTGGTGCTGCCCAAAGGTCACTCCACCCACAGCTGTGGTGGCCTGAGGGACTGGGGTGGCTGCAGGGGACCAGGCTGGGTGTGCCCAGGTGGGAAGGGGCTGGAGCACAAATCCTGTGAGGAGCAGCTGGGAAAGGGGCTCAGGAGGAGAAAAGGAGGCTCAGGGGGTCCTTGTGGCTCTGCACAAGTCCCTGACAGGAGGGGGTGTCCAGGACAAAAGGGAACGGCCTCAGGCTGGGCCAGGGGAGGCTCAGCTTGGACATCAGCAGGAATTTCCCCATGGAAAGGGAGCTCAGGCCTTGGAAGTGCCCAGGGAGGTTTGGATCCCCATCCCTGGAGTGTCCAAGGAATTCCTGGAGGTGGCACTCAGAGCTCTGGGCTGGGGACAAGGTGGGCATTGGACACAGGTTGGATTTGATGGATTTGGAGAACTTTTCCAACCTCATTGATCCTGGGATTCTGTGATTGTGACATGCTGGGCTTGGAGGGCTTTTCCAGCCTCAATAATTCTGGGATTCTTTGGAATTGAGCACCAGCACCTCCTGTCCCTGCAGCTCCAGCTTGGCTTCAGCAGGTGCAGAGCGCTGGGAAGGAGGGGATGCTGGTCTAAAGTCCCTTCTGCTCTCAATAATCACATTCTTTAATCAATTTATCTGGTGCTAAAGCCATTGATTGGCAGCTGAAGGGCCTTGGGATTCACCAGGATGAATGGAGCACTGGGATTCCTGGTGAGCTTTGCAAGAACCTGTTCTTACATGAACAATTCGTTACAAACCTCAGTCAGGGTTGGGACTGTGGGGTTTCATTGCCAAGAGCTTTCCTCTGCTGTGTCTTCTTGCTATTTATTTCTTTATTTTCAGCTCCAGACCTCCACGTTGGCTGCTGTTTGAGGGGATTTGTTTTATTATTGCTTATCTGATGATGATTAAGGAATCCAGTGTTTATAGCACAAGCTTTGACCTCGATGTTAGCTCAGCTGGGCAAGGAGATGAACGATGAGGAAACTCCTCAGCCAGCTCCCCCCATCTCATTCAGAATTAACTCTTTGAGGTGTTTTTCTGAAGCTGATGCATTCTTTTTAAGGCACACGGCTTTTGAGGAAATTTTAGGTGTTTTATCTACATTAAAAAGCTGTTGAGGTTTGGAATTTGGCTTTTTTGTTTTTAGCAGCAAACTTGTTTCCATGTCTGGAATTGAGTCCTGTGGCATTCAGCAAATCAATGAGGAGTGAAATGAATGTTGTAAAACAAAACTGGACTGTGGGAACTGCAGGCTTGGGTCTGTAAATGCCAAAGAACCATAAAAGGGTTTGGGTCCAGCACAGCTTTGATAACAATGAATTCCTCTGAAATTCATTAATGGTAGAACACTGTCATGAGTTTATATAATTATATCATTTTTTTCTCCTTTTTTCTTGCTTTTTTCTCTCATAATTCTCAGGGCTCAGCTGCCTTGGTGCTACCTGTACAAACAGAAAGCCTAAAACATTGATCTTCTGATTGATTTCCTCTGTGTGTTTTCACCAACACAAATTATCCTTAAAAAAAGAAGATTCCTGTCCAAAAGATTTCCAGCAGAAGGTGCTGCTGTTACACTGGGTTGGGTGACACCACATTTCCCTGAGTTATAATTTTATATTGTGGTAATTTTGCTGATCAAACTTTAAAACAACTCAGTGTCAGCATGAAAAAAAAAACTCCAATTTAAAAAAAAACCCTTAATTTCTAGCAAGGAGCCCTTGGCTTTGGTGAGCAGAACTGAGTCAAAGAGGGTTTTAATATTCTGTAGCTCAAGGATTTGGCTGCTCTTCAAACATTCCCAGCTCCACGAGGATGGGGAATTTGGCAAAGCGACTGTGCCCCCTCTAGGGGCAAAAATGTGGAAATTGGTAAATTGAGGCATGGGGAGAGGGAGAAGCTGGGATTTAACCACAGTGAGAGGGGATTCCTGCTGGGATTTGGGATTTCCTCAGTTTCCCAGGCTCTGCTTTCTGCCTCCTCTGCCTTGAGTTCTTAAATCAGCGTGGCAAATGTGCTGCTGCTTCTCCAGGGTAGAAAACCCTGGAAATCAATATTATAAAGTAAAATAAAATTTTACAAAGTAAAATCTGTTTTATAAAGTGAAATCTATTTTATAAAGTTACACTGTGGAAACCAGCTTGGAACTCAATGTGTGTTAGAATTCCTGAGCACCCAGGTTTATCCAGATTATCCCAAGGGAGTTTAGGGAAATAAAAACTCCCTCCTGCCCCTCCAGGGCTTTGAATGTGGGAGTCAGAGCTGCTGTGGAAATGCAAAATCCGTGCTGGGCGCTGCTGCTGTGGCAGTGATGGAGCCCCAGCCTTGGGTGGCCGTGTTTGTTTGTTTGTCCTGGCAGTGCTCACTAAAACACGAGGCCTGCAAAAACCCTCTCAGCAGTTTGGGGATGGTGGAGAAGTTACAAAAGGAGTTACAAAATCCTCCTTTCACGGCGCTCTCCCGCGTCCCCGCGTGCTGGGATTCATCCAAGTGGCTCAGTTTGCTGGGTTGTCCTGAGCCTTGGCCGTGCTGCTGCTGGGAGATTCCTCCTTGAAGGAAGCACATCCCCATCCCTCCTCCCTTCTTTGGGAGTTTATCCTTTATTTTTGTCTTTTTAAAAAATGTATCTGGAGGGAGGGGAGTGTTTGGCTTTTAGGGGTTGCTTTTATCTCAAACCCCAAGTTTCCGCACGCAAAGATTTGATGATTTTTGTCATCGTGATTGTCATTGATGATTTTTGTCTTTAAGGCTGAATTCAGCCCTCACCTCTCAGGTGCTTGAACAGCAAGGGGGGAAAACTTCACTCCAGCATGAAAAATGCCAGGAATCCCCACTGATTGTCCCCTTTTCCTCTCCTCAAGGTGCTCTCACCGAGTGCTACGACGAACTGGGCAACCGCTACCAGCTCCCCGTCTACTGCCTCGCCCCTCCCATCAACATGATCGAGGAGAAGGGCGACCTGGAGACTCTGGACATCCCTGAGCCCCCTCCCAACTCGGGCCACGAGTGCCAGCTGCGCCTGCGCCTGTCCACGGGCAAGGACCTGAAGCTGCAGGTGCGCAGCATGGACACCGTGTTCCACATGAAGCGGCGGCTGCACGCCGTGGAGGGAGTGGAGCCGGGCAGCCAGCGCTGGTTCTTCTCCGGGAGGCCCCTGGCAGACAAAATGAAACTGGAGGAGCTGAAAATCCCAAAGGACTACGTGGTGCAAGTCATCGTGAGCCAGCCCTTGGCGAATCCCACCCCGGTGGAAAACTGATGCTCCTGCTCGTTTGTGTCGGTTCTCTTCTCCTCTCGTCTCTGTTGTGGGGTTTGCTCTCGCTGCCCTCTCTTCTCTTTTTTTTTGGGGGGTTGCCCTGTTTTTTGGGGGGTTGGCCTGCTCGTGGATGGGGTGCAAGGAATGACCGGCGAAAAATTCCATCTGTGATGGAGCTCTGCGAAAAACGTGGAAAGCGTAACCCTGGCCTCGGGGGTTTGCCTGATCTCGTACTGAACACCACAGCAGGAGGAACGGGGAAAGGAAAGGGAAAAGAGGGAGGGAAGACATTGTTCACTTCACACAGACACGTAATGATCCTGGAAGTGTCGGTGGTGTCCTGATCCACGAGGCCGGAGCAGCAGAGAGCACTTTCATTCACCAAACCGACTGCAAACAGAATCAATGTATCCAGTTCCATATCGGCAGCACACTCAGTTCCTGCAGGAAGGAGCCGCTCTCGGGGATCCCTCGGGCTCTGGTGAGGCACAGCCAGCCCTGGGCGGTGGAGCTGGGCTGGGCTTTGCCCCCTGGCAGCTCCTGGTGATGCTCAGGCAGAGCTGTTGTACATTCCAAGGTGGCAGAGCCAGCCCTGTGCCACTGCTGGCTCCGAGCCTCAGGCAATAACTCGGCCCTGGTACTCACTCTGTACTGTAATTGTGATTTCCCTGCTCCAGCACTCACTCAGCCTCTGTCCCTGCCTCCTGGGCACCTGGGTGTGTGCCTGCTGAGCTCCTGTCCCTCACATCTCACAGGGGCTGTGCTCAGGTGAGCCCAGGTGAGCGATGTGCAGTGAGTGCAGCCCCTCATCCCACGGCATCCCAGGTGACTCTGCAATTCCCAAAGGATTGCAGCTCCCCACGCTTCCCTGGAGCGTGGGAGATGCTGAGGATGCAGCAGCACACAGTTCCCAGCTTCTGGGGTGGCACTGGAAGGCAGTTTTGGAGCTCTGGTGGCTCCCCAGGACAGCTGGAGGTGCCCTCACCAGCCAGTGCTGTCCCTCAGAATGTAACAGGGACCTTTCAGCACGTGACAAATCCTTTTGTAGTCCCAAAAACCATCTTGGGGTTGGGGGATGCAGTTTGTTCCCCCAGCTGGAGCTGCTCTGAGGCTGCTCTGCACCCCTGCCTTTGGTGGAGACCAAGGCCCTGCTCTTCTCATCATCTTTTCTGTTTGCTTGGGGTTTGAGCCATCACTGAAATCTCTTCTTCCAAAGCTGATCCTGCTGTTAATGTGGGAACAGCAGATTTTTTTTTTTTCCCTGGTTTCCATCTTCCCTCTGTGAATTAAGTGAAACTGAGGGGTTACCTTGACAATTTTAAACTTCTGCTCCCTCAGTAATTCCATGGAAATCCAATTTTTGGCCCTCAGAAACTCCAAGGGAGTTTTTACAGAACGATCAGGGCAGGTGGAAGCAGAATTTCATTGATGGTTGGGAAACAGAGCCACGTTTTGTTTGCATTTCCCACCCCACCCCAAACTAGATTTTCTGGACTTTATCTTGTATCAAACCTGGGGGTTCCTGACAGCTCCACTGACCCCACTGGGTGCTTTTCAGGATGCCTGAAATGCAGTGGCAGAGCTGTGGAAAGGAAAACGAGTTCCCTGTTCTCCAAATCACCAAAGTGACTTGCTTTGCTTTGCTTTTTACTTCTTTTTTTCCCTTTATTTTTCAAGGTGAAAGTGAGCTGATCAATACTAACCTAGAACAAGTTTTCTGTTGTGGAGGTTTTTTTTTTAAAGCAAAAATTTGATTTGCTCTACTTGAGGGTTTTTTGGGGTTTTTTTTGCAGCCAATTCTTTTGCATTCCAGGGGAGGGGGGGAAATATTTGCTACATAAACAAAAACCTCTCTTGGGTTTTCTCTGGGCAAAGGATGGGTTCATGCCAGGAAGACACTACTTGTCTTAGAAAGAATAATTTATATTTCTGCATAAATGCTCTTTATGGTTTCATTTTCCCTCCTGGAAAAGGGGAGGAAAATTATGATGGGTTAAGAAGGAGCAAACCAGGAGCTGTGAACACTATAAAACACCACTTTTTTATTTTTATAGGATTTATTTTATTTTATTTTTCCTGTTTTCGTTCAGGCAATTGTCACCAGGTGCTGGTTTTGAGATGTAGGGGCTGGGATTGCTCCTTCTTTCCCTCTCCCCGCTCTGAGCTGGAAAAAGCTCAGTTTTATGACATGATCATGTTTTATATTAATTGCTTTTGTGGCAGGGAGAAAGGTGATGCTCTGAAGGCCGTGCTGTGAGTGGGTTCTGAGTAGAGCAGAGACTTTGTTCATGAAAATTCTCTCGAGCAGCCTCCCCCTCGTTAATCACATATCAAAACCTGCAAGAATTCAGTGGTAAAATGCTTTCAGAGGTGACAGTGAAGGCTTTGACCCTCTCTGCATGAAGTGACAGCAGCACTGAGCACATAACCCTGCAGAAACACAATTTCATGAGATTTCTATTAGGAGAGAAGTTTAAATTTCAAAATATCTGTTAAAAAAAAAAAAAATCAGTAACAATCCGTAAAGGCACGAGGCTGGCAGGGCCACGTGGAGAACTGCAGGTTGTGACACAACAGAGAACATTTGTGTCTCAAATGCCTCGAGTTTGCCCTAAAAGTTGGGGTTTGGTGCAGATTCCAGTGCAGGGCAGCAGGCTGGGAGTATGGGGTGAGGTTTGGGGCTGAGGGGATGTCCCTGGAGGGAGAGAGGGAGGATTGTTTGAGTGCAGGGCATGGCTGAAGTGCCACTAAGCAGGGGCTCACCTGGGAGAGGAGGGAGAACCCCAGAAGAAGAGGGAGGACCCCAGGAGAGGGTGGAGAACCCCAGGAGAGGAGGGAGAACCCCTGGAGAGGGTGGATAACCTCAGGAGAGGATGGATAACCCCTGGAGAGAGTGGAGAATGCCTGGACAGGAGGGATAATCCCCAGGAGAGATTGGAGAACCCCAGGAGAGATTGGAGAACCCCAGGAGAGGGTGGGGAATGCCTAGAGAGGAGGGAGAACCCCAGAAGAGGAGGGAGAACCCCTGGAGAGGGTGGAGAACTTCAGGAAAGGAGGGAGAACCCCAGGAGAGGATGCAGAACCCCTGGAGAGGAGGGATAACCCCAGGAGAGGTTGGAGAACCCCTGGAGAGGGTGGAGAACCCCTGGAGAGGAGGGAGAACCCCAGGAGAGGAGGGATAACCGCAGGAGAGGAGGGATAACCGCAGGAGAGGATGCAGAAGCCCTGGGTGGCAGCAGGAGGCTGCTGGCAGCGTGCCCTGGCTGGGGTTTGGCCCTTGGGGTGCTGTCCCCACCCTCAGACCCTGGGGTACAGATGACACACACCCCACAGACAGGCCAGGAGGAATCAGTTTGGGTTTTTTAACTCCCCCCCCTCAGCCCTGAGTGCCATTCCTGCTCAGCCCTGGCTGGGAGCTGATGCCACGAGAGCCTTTTTTTACCCTGTCACTGACAGCTCTGTTTGACACAGCTCAGATTTTTCTACTCTTCCTCGTCACTTCTGCCCGAGCCAGGAGTGAAAGTCACACTCCTGAACAGCCCGAAGGGCAGAGAGGCACAAACACCTGAGCCTGCCAGGGCCAGGGAGCCCCAAAAAAAAAAGCCCCAAGGGTGCTGCAGGTCCATTTGGGGCACTGCAAAAAGATGCTCAGGGTCTTCTTCCCCACCCCAGTGACAGCTGCTCCTTCAGAGCCCCCCAAATGTCCCTGCCTGCCTTGGTGCATTGCAGTTTTTGGGGTTTTCTGCACAAAACACAGCTTGGGATCCATTTTCTGGAAGCCTTTGCTATTCTGGAGCTGGGGGATATTTTGGCAAATGAAACGGTGGGGTAATAAGTTGGGTTTTTAACAGCCACCCTAAATTTGGGGTGTAACAACACCAAACAAAACTAAACCTCAGCCCAGGAGCAACCAAACCAAGCCCAGCTTTTCTTTGCCTTCCACAGAAAGTTTGGGGAGGAGAGGAAAGAGGGAATTTTGGAGCAACTGTGCATAATGTCTGGTGAAGGTCAATGATAACTTGATAAAATATTGCTGTAGTGTGATGTGCTTCTGCATATATTATCCATTGCTAGTAAATAATGTAAAATCCTTTTTTTTTAAAAAAAAAAAAAAAGAAAAGAATTATTAAACCCACAAAAATCCTCTTTGTTCCAATGGTGGGATGCTTTTAGCCATGGAGTTCTGGAAGCGTTTTTGCTGTGTAGGTGTTGACAAAGTGAATGCTGGACGTTTTTCTCCATGTCTGTGATGCTTCAGAAGTGGAAGGGGCAGCTGCAATTCTGGTTCTGGAGCTCTGCTTCCCAAACTTTTCCGTGTTCCTGTACAGACATCCCCGAGACCCTGCACCTTATGCAGAGAATGTTTACATGAAAAAAAAATTGAATTTTTTTTTTTTTTTTGTGGCTTTTTCCCTGTGCTGCTCAGATCCTGTTCCTTTGAAGTGAAAGTAGATTCTGTTAGAAAAAGGGGCTTTTTATTTCCTTTTTTTTTTTTTTTTGCCTTTACCCTTCCCTGTAATCAAACCCCTCCTGGATTGTGGCTGGAAGCTCTGGGACAGCTTGGACTCTTCTGGAGGTGTTTGAGAAAGGTGTTTTTTAAACAAAAACCTGCTCTGGCTGTGGGGATGAGCTTTTTTTTTCTCCTTGGAAAGCAGCAAACCCTTGCTCCAAACCCCCTGGATGTCGTGGCTGCCTTGCAGATTCCCTGGGAAGCCTCGGAGTTGGATTTCCTGGCATCCACGTTGGAGTTCCCTCCCCGAATGATGAATGTCCTGCTGTTCTCTCTGCAGCCACAAACCCTTCTGGTGGTTCAGGAGACACAAATCTGCTCCAAGATTTCCCTTCCCAGGAAGTTTTTTGGGGGTTGCTGTGTCCTGCAGGTGCCTCTCCTCTCCCCAGTTCCATCCGCGTGGATGCTCCGTGGGGATGGAGCCGGAGCTCTCCTTCCCGAGGGAGAAACTTCACTGAGCCTACAGCAGGCAGGCAGCTGGAAAATGAAACATTTGAACCAACAGGCTTCTTAAAAGTGGACTTTGAGACTTTTAACCCACGTGTCTGCTGGGTTTTTCCATGGGAAGTTGTGTCCCCAGCGCTGCGGGGGTGGCTCCAGAGGAACTCTGGATTTGGACCTTTCCCACATGGAGACCATTCACTCAGAGCCACGGGGCAAAGAGACAACTCCAAACCCTGACTCCTGCCTTAAAACCTTCCATTCATCTGGAGCTCCAGAAAATCCTGCACCTGCTCATTCCCAGCTCATTCCCAGATCCCTTTTTTACTCCGTGAGGAGATCGGAACCCGCTCCGAAGGCTGGGGACAATTTATGGCAAGGAAAAACAAAACAAACTGGAGCTGGTGGCTTTATTAAAACAACAAACTGGTCTTGGCTTCAAACCCCTATTTGTGCCTCTCAAGTCCAGGGAATGTTTCAAAAGAGGTGGATTTGAGCAATGCTGGCCAGGACTGCGCTGGTGGCACTCGGTGACACTCGGTGACACTCGGTGGCACCAAGTCCAAGCTCTGAGCAAGGGACTCTGTGTCCTCTCTGCCTCATGGGAATGGCTTTCAAAGATGGCTGGTACCATCAAATTTGTACTTCTTGAATAAATACCTTCATTTTTATGGTAAAACTCTCAGTGTGGTGGGTTTGTGACGTGTTTGTGACGTTCCTGTTCCGTGGGATCTGCTCCTGGGTTTGGGATTGCCCCAGGATGGGGCTGTTTCTTTCCCCTCTTAACTTTTAGAATCAGATATTTTAAAAATATTTTTTAATATTTTAAATGTTTTTATTATTTTAATAGTTTAATATTTTCAATATTTTCAATACTTTCAATATTTTAATTTTTAAATATTCTACTATTTTAATAATTTAATATTTTATAATTTTAATATTTAAAATATTTTAATATTTTTAATATTTTAATAGTTTGGTATTTTTAATATTTTTAATATTTTAATATTTTTAATATTTTAATATTTTACCATTTTAATATTTTAAATATTTTTTTATATTTTAACGTTTTTAATATTTTCCACTCCCTGGTCAGGGAAGAATTCCAGAATTCCAATTTTATCCTGCTTTGAGCTTCCAAATTCCTTTATGGGTTTTTATCTGGTGCTTTACCAGATAAAATCTGGTACCAGATTTACCAGATAAATCTGCTGGGTTTTGCCACCTCACAGTTTGTCTCCAGACTGATAAATTATGAGATTTTTAAAATTTTTCATCCTAGGGAAGATCTTTCACTGCTTTTAGAGCAAACCACCCTGAATTCCCAGTGGAAACGCTGTGCAAATTTCATGCATTTAAAACAAAACAAAACTTTTTAAAAATCTTAAAAAAATAAAAATAACCCTGGCCGTGCCCTGCCTTAAGAAATACACTCGATATTCTTTTTCCTCCTTAAATTTCCTCAGTGGGGCTTTTGGTTGGGAGCTGGAATTTTACAGTTTCTCCATTCAAGGGACAGGTTTTGATGTGAATTTGGGCGTGTGGCGATGTTTTATCTCGCAGACAAGGTGTGAAATCCGTGGGGAATGCAGGGCCTGGGGATCAGCTCCTCACTGAAGGAAAATAATGGATCTGGGTAATTGTCCTGTAATTACATTCCCTGACACTTTGTCTTAATTCAGGTCAGCACTTTTATAGCCTTGATTAACTACCAGAGCTATCAGAGGAGTGGGAATAATTCTTTGTAGGCCACAGTTAAATATTTTCATTTTTAAAAATATAATTCAGGAAATCAGGGTCATTTCACTGTGAATTTGGGATGTGAGTTACAAACAAACGAGGGTGTGATTTCCCTGGAGTTTTTCCCTTTACAGGTATAAAAACACATCATTTTTATTCCTTTTACATGGGAGTGTGTACGTAGAATGTCTTTAATACATCCATATTTCCCTTTTTTTAAATAGAAATTCATAAAATAAAAGGTGCAAAAACTTGAATGCAGCCATTCCATAAAATCACAGGATGGGTTGGGTTGGAAGGGACCTGAAAGCTCATCCTGCTCCAAACTTTTTCCATGGGCAGGAACATTTTCCCCTATCCCAGACTTGGGACATTTGTGGGATTCCACCCCCCCATGGAAGGCCCAGGGAGGCCCTTGAAGGTTGGAATTTCCTAATTTTAATTAATCCCTCCTGCTGCAGCCATTCCTCTTCCTTAAGGAAACTCCAGGGGCAGCATTTGGTGTCCTGGGAATAAATCCATGGGGTGAACAGTTAATATTTAGCAAGAGAGGCAAAACTGCCTTCTCTCCACGTGGCCTTAATTAGGTGGGCTCGTTAATGAAGTTTTCCTGTTGCTGGGCTGTCCCTCACTGCTCCAGCAGGAGCAAACCCAGGGAATTGCTGGGAGCAGCTCTGGGATTTATTCACTTTGTGAATTGATGCTCCTGCTGGGGTTTTCTCCTTCTTTCCTCTCTTTTTTTGTTGTTTTTTGCAAACGTTTGGGATTCCCTGCAGTTCAGCTCTTCATTTTGGACAGGAGACAATCCCATTTACAAGGCAGCCCTGCCCACCAGGAGTTATTCCAGAGAAAGACCCCAAATCCAGGCTCTCGCCCCCTTTCCAGCAGAATTTCCCGACTGATGGGGAGAAATCGATTCCAGCTGATTGCCTGGGGCTCATCCCGAGCATCTCCCGGCTCCCAGGGCACCTCCCTGGCACTGGCTGCTGCTCTGCCCTGGGAGATGAGCTGCAGATGTTGCAGTGATTCCCAACATCTGGACTGGGCAGCGGCTGGAGGGGCAGGAGGAGCCTGAAAGTGCCTTTTACCCAAGCAGCATCGACACAATTTGGGGCTGAAAAGCCTCGTTTCAGGTAAATCCTGGGAGGGTTTTAGGGTTGTGCAGAGGGTGGGGGGTTTGGTACCAAACCCCACAGGGCAGGGGCTGCAAACCCTGCAGGGCTCACAGGTACAACAACAAACTGATGAGGAGACTCTGGTGGGACCCAGAGGAGAATTATCCCAGGGATAACCATAAATAAAAATAAATAAATACATTTTAAAGATAATAATTCAGAGAGCTGGCAGCAGAAAGGAGGAGCAGGTGAGGTGCTGTCCCTCAGTTCCTCGTGGCCCTGGAGCAGGTGGGGATGCTCTGCTCAGGGCAGGAAGGTTCAGGAACATCATCAGCACTGATTTCCTGCCTGGAAAGGGCACGTGGAGCACCAGGCAGTGCTCTTGGAACACCCACACAATGAAGGGGAGCTCCTGCTTCTCCCACCCGCAGGAAATGCCAGAATCCTGCTGCTTCCTGCCCTGGAGCCTCACAGCTGCTGCTGCTGCTGGGTTTGGGATGTGCTGGGAGAGGGAAGGGCACCAGCCAGGCTCCAAAGCTGCTGCTACAGAGTCATGGAATGGTCTGGGTGGAAGGGACCTTAAAGGTCACTGAATTCCATCCCCTGCCATGGGCTGGGACACCTTCCACTGTCCCAGACTGCCCCCAGCCCCGTCCAACCCGGCCTTGGGCACTGCCAGGGATCCAGGGGCAGCCACAGCTTCTCTGGGCACCCTGAGCCAGAGCCTGCCCACCCTCACAGAGAAAGATTTCTTCCCAAAATCCCATCTAACCCTGCCCTCTGGCAGTTTGAAGCCATTCCCCCTTGTCCTGTCCCTCCATCCCTTGTAAATCCTCTCTCTCCATCTTTCCTGCAGCTCCTTCAGGCCCTGCGAGGCCACACTGAGCTCACCCCAAAGCTTCTCCTCTCCAGGCTGGACAATCCCAGCTGTGCCAGCCTTTCCTCCCAGCAGAGCTGCTCCATCCCTCTGCTCATCCTGGAGCCTCCTCTGGGCTCTCTCCAGCAGCTCCAGGGCCTCCTCTGAGAGTTCCTTTCCCATCCCTCCCATGTCCGTGCTTGGCTTCTCCCCTTCCTCCCCAAATCCCACAGGGACCCCCCCCAGTGTTGGGTTCCTGCCCCAGAGCAGAGCTGCAGGTCATGCCCAGCACCAAAGCTGAGCTTTAGGGCCAATCCTGGCTTTACCACCCCCCTCTCCATCCCCACAGCATTCCAGCCCAGAGGGTGGAAGAGCAGCAGGATCTGATCCTGACTCAGGTCAGTCCCATCCTGGAGAGAGCCATAAAACTCCCCCTGAGGAGAGCAGGGAGCTCTGAGGCATCGCCTGCACGGAGCTGAGAGCAATAATTAGCAGGATTTATTTCATTTGAAATGCCCACTGCTCCCAGTCAGGCTGCACAGGCAATTAACAGCCAGGAACAGACACGAGGTGCTGCTCAGAATTCAGCATTAATAAGATGATTTATGAGAGAGCCACGTGTGATTCCTGCCCAGAGAAAATGTGGAAGTGCTCATTGCTGTCTGCCTGTCTTCTCTTCCTGTCTTCTTTTCCTGCTTCCTTTTCTTCTTTCCCACCCCACCACTGGGGGAAAAAAAAATAAAAATACTTTTCCAACACACCACAAACACTGGGGGGAAAAAAAATACACATCTTTCTTATGAAGGTGTCACTTTTAACAATTCTTTTCAGTCCTCTTTAATCTCCTCCAGCGCAGTGCAGAGGAAGAGCTGAACCAGCTCCAGAATTTCAAACTTCCCAAAGTGCAAATACAGAGGACAAAGTGCCCCTGCTAAAAAAAATATAATAAAATCTGCAGCCTGAGTTGATTCTGCCACCCTTAAATCTGTGCCAGTGGGGAAAACCTGTGGGAAAAGGGATCCTTGGAGCTGGAGCACCAAGGGGGGCTCACAAGAACATCTTGAAAATATCTTCAGATACATTGAAGAACTGCAGCATGAGGTGGGGAAGCTCTGAACCAGTGGGTGAGGGGCTGAAAAAATCCTCACGTGGAGGACTCTTGGCAAGAAACCAAAAAACTGCTTCCAGACATGGAGCACGGCTGGGTTTGGGGAAGGATTACAGGAATTAGCTCCAGTGAGCCACAAATCCCCTGTTGCCCTGTGCCCCTGGCATCTGGCACAGCTGGGAGCATCTCCTGCATCGCTGCCAGGGCTTTTCCCTACGTGGATTCTGGGCTCCTCGTGCCAGGACCTGGTTATGGTGTTTGGAGAGCCTGGCTTCCCACTCTGCTGGGACACAGGGGACAGGAGGGACAGAAATTCCAGCAGGGTGGGGGCTCTTGGAGCTTTGTCTGTCCCATGAACAGGAGGAGGCAACGGAAGGGGGATCTTCAGGCAGGGCTGAAGTGGATCCTGGTGGCTCTGCCAGGTCCCCTCAGGCCATTGTCACCTCCTGGAGCAGCCAGGAAGGACACGGAGCTGTGGCTGAAAGCTTTTTGGGGAATTGCCAAGCCCCTGAATTAACCAAGCTGCTGGCTAATTAATATTGCAGAGGGCTGCCGTTGTTGGAACATGCAAAGTGCAATATTTGTAATGTCACTGATCCCTGGTTTGAAACCCCAGGTGACGCAGATTCCTGTGAGTCCCCTCCCAAAACACCACTCAGGGGCTGGAATTTTAGAGCATTAATGCCAGCCTCGTTTTTAGGAGCATTTCCTGCTCGGCGGATTCTTTCAATCAACATCCAGGAGCTGGAAATACTCTGCCAGCATTTCTTTTAACAGCAGGGACGGGGAAAGATGACAACCAGCCGGATGTTTTGGGGAATTACGTGTCTGGGAGCTCGCAAGAATCGCTAAGATGAGATGTTTTCAAGGAGGATGGAACGTGCAAAGTCCCCCCCGTTCCTGTGCCCCCGGCTGGGCGGTGGGATGCGGATTTTGGGGTAAAACACAGGATGTGCGGGTGTCACCGGGGCGTGCAGGGACCGGGGAGCCGCCGGGACGGGGCTGCACCGCCGGGGGGGTCCCCTAGATGTCCCCATTCCACTCGGGATCGCGAGGGACTTTTCCAGAGGGGTTGAGATGCCACCACGGGGAGGATGCGAGCTCCCCACAGGACACCGGCCGGCTCACATCTGCTCCAAAACCGGAGCCTGGCGAGTGCGGAGTGCCCGGAATTCCCGCTGCTGGGAGCTCGGGATCAGCTGTGTCCGCCTGTTTTCCCGGGAGAGGGAGCGGGGCGAGCAGGAAGCGCGGCTCTGCTGCCGGGACAGGGAGGGATTTTCGGGTTTTCCGTGCGGGGGTCGGACACAGCCCCGGGGATGCGGGGGCAGGGCTCCTTCCCTGCCCGGCTGTCCCGGGATTCGCTTGGTTTGGTTCGGGATTTGCGGGGCCGAACCGAGCCGGGCGGGGCCATGGCGCTGTGCACCGGGACGGGCAGAACGGGGCCGGGCTGTGCCCCCACTGAACCGAGCCGAGCCGAGCCAAGCCAAGACAACGGGGCAGAGCGTACCTCGGCTGAGCCGTGCCGGTCAGGGCGGACCTTGACCCGGCTGGGCAGTGCCGGGCCGTACCCAGACAGAACCGGGCCGTGCCAGGGCAGAGCCGTGCCCAGGCTGAACCGTGCCCGGGATCAGCCATGCCGGGATGAGTCGTGTCAGACTGGGCGGGCCGTGCCCTGTCTGTGCCGTGCCCTACCCGGACCGTGCCCTGTCTGTGCCGTGCCGTGCCCGGACCGAGTAGAGCCGTGCGGGGCTGTGCCGTGCCAGGACCGTGCCCTGTCTGTGCCGTGTCATCCCCGAACCGAGCCCTGTCTGTGCCGTGCCCGAACAGTGCCCTGTCTGTGCCGTGCCGTGCCCGGACTGAGTAGAGCCGTGCGGGGCTGTGCCGTGCCCGAACCGTGCCCTGTCTGTGCCGTGCCCGAACCGAGCCCTGTCTGTGCCGTGCCCGGACCGTGCCCTGTCTATGCCGTGCCGTGCCCGGACCGATCCGAGCCGTGCGGAGCTGTGCCGTGCCCGAACCGTGCCCTGTCTGTACCGTGCCGTGCCCGGACCGATCCGAGCCGTGCGGGGCGGTGCCGGCCGGGCGGGCGGAGGGCAGGGGCGGCCAATGGCTCAGTCTGGGCAGCCCAGCCCAGCCCAGCCCAGCCCAGCCCAGCCCAGCAGGTGGAGCGGCTCGGGCTCCATGTGCTCGGCTGGAGGCGGTGCCGGTCCCGCCTCGCCGCTCCCCGGGCGCTCAGCGGCTCCGTCCTCCCGGGGCCGGAGCGGGCGCGGCGGCTCCGCAGCTGCCGGGGCCGCACTCCGGGATGGCTTTCGCCAATTTCCGCCGCATCCTGCGCCTCTCCGCCTTCGAGAAGCGCCGCTCCAAGGAATACGAGCACGTCCGCCGCGACCTGGACCCCGGCGAGGTGTGGGAGGTGGTGGGCGAGCTGGGAGATGGAGCTTTCGGCAAAGTCTACAAGGTGGGTGCTCGGAGGGGCTCCGGGAGCTGCTGCGGTCCCGCAGGCCGGGCTGGGAGCTGCTCCTCCCCGCACACCCCGCGGCCGCTCCGCATCCCGTTAGCCGGGAGCAGCCGGCCGGGCACGGCGGCCGAGCTGGGCTGGGGAGCGCAGCGCTCCGGGAAGGCGAAAGGAGGGAGGAAAGCTTCTTTCTTTTTTTCTTTCTTGCCTTCTTAAAGTTTTGTGGGGTTTTTTTGTCGCCTTGACTCGGCCGTTTTCAGAGCGGCTGTTTTGTGAGCAGCCCCGGGCGCTCCGTGCCAAGCCCGCCGGTGCAATGAATGGAAGGAGCTTTCTTGGAAGTCGGCACTTCCAGGGCTGTCTCCAAGTTTTTGGAGCCTCCGGGGGTGACACGGGGTTTGTAACCCCGCGGTTGTCGCCGGCAGGGAGCTCGGAGGGCGAAGAGGAGCCGTGTCCGGCGCTGTGAATGTTTAACCCCGGGGTTTAGGGACGGGGGTTTTAAAGACCGAAGATTCCCCGGACTTTGCACCCCAAAGCAGCGGCGTCCGTGCTGTCCCCGCTCTGAAAGGTCCCATCCCCTGTGCAGGGGGGGTTTCGGGGTGCAGGAGCAGGCTGGGCATCCCGAGGCTCCCGGGCACACCTGTGTGACAGGCGCGCTCTGGAATGGGGGTGGGAGTTGCCTGTTGGGCTTTGATGGCCTCCTTCGATCCTTTGGGAAGGTATTGCCTTTGGATAAATGAGAAATAAATAGGCCGGGAAGGGAGGGAGGGGACTGCAGGTCAGGACAGAGAGGTTTGGTGTTTATTTCTTGTCTCTATCACGTTATTTGACAGAAACTCTGTAAAAAACGGAGTGCTGAGCACCCATTGAGGGAAACTTTTTAGTGTAGGATCCCATCCTCTAATAAAACACAATTCCTAAAATTCATGTTAAAATCCCCTCTCCATTTATCCTTCTGAAAGCAGCACCAGGAGAAATTCTGTGCCGTTTTTCTCTGTGAGGTGCATTGGAAACCCATTTGTGTGTTAGCAACACTCGCTCCTGGCTGATCCCCTGCTTTTATTTGCTCAGGTTCCTCAAGCGGTGACAGGAACCAGGTAAACACTGTCAAACAACTTGACTGGCCTCGGAGAGAAAGGAAAACTTAAACAATTATTTAAATACTTTCTATTTTAAACTGGTATAATGTACCCAAAGTAGGTGACTCCGAGAATAAAGCGACTTTAGAGGTGGCTGGTTTGGTTTCTAGTCTGTTGTTGTATCTGAATGCCTCAGTTATTGACCCCAGCCTCACACCAAGAAAAACCTTGTCAGAGGAACTTTATTGCCTGTCAGGCAATAACTCCTCATCTTCAGCTCCTTTCACCCCCACTTTGACCCAAACGAGAACAAAAATGTCCCAGTGGACACCAGGTATTTACAACCAGGAGTTTTCCTTCTATAGCTTGAATATTCAGGCAAGTTTCTGCTTTTGTGGAGTTTTAACTCTGTAGAGCAGGGTGAGGTTTAACATCGTGCCAGAAATCAAGGGCTTATTTTATTGGATTTAGCAACATTTCACTTCTCCCTTGCTTTCATCTCTTCTCCACCTGTTCTCCGTTCTGGCTGGCAAATGGACATGGTTGGGTTTGGAATTCTCATCCAAGAGTTTGTTTGTTCATTTAAGAATCCCAAATTATTTGGGTGTCCTGTGCTATAAATCCTTATTTTAGGTAATAGAGACAGAGTTTCTCTTAATTTAAGGGGCTTTTTGTTGCCTTCCTTTGGTTTTTTTTGTATCTGGGGTAGAAGGTGGGATGTGAAAGAAGAGGTTTACCCTTTTGTGCTGCTCAGCTGCCAGAAAACTGCAGAATAACCCACCAAAAACTGCAGAATAACCCACCAAAAACTGCAGAATAACCCACCAAAAACTGCAGAATAACCCACAAAAGAAATCAGCTGAATAATCTAGGAGAACGGAGGTGCCCAAAATTCAGGCAAAAATTTGACTCGTTCTCTTGTAATCACCTTAAAATCCATTTGACCTTCTCACTGAAGGCACTGCTGGGAGCAGGGCTGGCTGTTTGCAGGGCCCTGAGGTTTTCAGGATGTTGGAGTGAAGTTCCTGCCCGTTTTCCGCCCCTTTTCCACGCCCGGAAGCGCTGGGAGGTGACGGAATCCTGAGCCTGCATCCTGCCCCGTGTGCCATCTGCTGTGTCCCCTTGGAAAGGGCTCGCAAATTTGTACTCTGGACAATTTTCTGGGAGAAATTGAGGTGTGGAAAGATGGAAAAACGGGGCTGGGTTTAGTAGGATTTGGTTTAATGGGGCTGGGGTGTTTGGGGTATTCCTGCCCTGTGGAATCCTGCCTGGAGCTGAGCCTGGCTTTGCACACGCAGCGTTCCCAAAAGTAGGACAGGCTTCGTTTGAATGTATATTAATTAAAAAGAATGAAATTTACAGTGGAGCCTGGCTCGTAAGCAGCAGACCTAAAGAAACCTGCGGCCAGCAGAAGCTGCTGGGATTTCCCTGCTTTTATAGAAAGTCTTTTTGCAGCAAAAGAGGATCTGCCTGCGAGAGGAACCAGTCGAGCAGAGGGTAATGAAGCTGAAAAGCAGGAGGGGGTGGGGAGGAACTGTTTCTTTCCGGCTCTCGTTCTATGAATGCCATGGTTTTGGCAAGGCCAGGGGTCCAGTGAGGACGTGGTGGCAGCAAGCAGGTGACAGAGATTTGTCACCGCCTCATCCAGAGCTCGTTAATGATAATCTGAAATCCAGCAGTGGGGAGCTGTGGTCAGGGGAAAGCTGGAACCCACCCAGGGCTGGGGGCCTGGAAAAATTCCTCACTCAGACCCTTCCTGAGCTGCTTTAGAAGAAAAGCAGAGTTATTTTTAATGGAAAAACACCTAAAATACCACTCATAAACCCAGGGGAAATGTGTTGTCACTTCAGAGCTGGCATCATTTTGGAGGGACGAGTGGCAGTGGCACCCCCTGAGCTCTCAGGGAAGATGCTCAGGGTGAAACCGGAGCCACTGCATCACCTCTGAACCCTCCAAAACCCAGCATTTTCTGCTCCACCCTGCAGGGAGCTGCATGAGTGCCAGCAGCGAGGGATGCCCGGGCACTCTCGTGGGCACGGAGAGCTCCCACGTTGGCAGGGGCTCCTCCGGCTGCTGGAGGCTGGCCAGGACCTCTCTGCCTTTCTCGTGGGGGGATTGTTTTGCTGCTCCCGAGCCTCTTGTGCATCGCTATCTGCCCTCCCCAGCGCCGCTGATGGGGACAGCGGCTCCCCGATAAGGCAGGGTGGGGACAGGCAGCCCGCAGCCCCCGCACGCTGGAAAAGGGGGTTTATTCACTTGATTCCCTCCAAACTGCCTTCAAACAGCTCCATCCCGCCGAGCCCCGGGGCCACAGCGAGTCCCCAGCGCATCCTTTGTGCCGCTGTTCTCCTTTCTTCTCCGAGCCGCGCTTAAAAAAAAAGGCGGATTTGGGTTATCTGATGTGCCGTGCCGCTATCGGTGCTGCGCATGCTGAGGGCTGGAAATTGGGATAATAAAAGGCTGATTGTTGGGTGCTGTGCAGCTGCCTCGAAGCAGCGGGGCCGGTTGTGGGCACTCCCAGAGTGACCCTGGCACTCCCAGAGTGACCCTGGCACTCACGGACCCCTCTGCTCATCGCCCCAACCTGCACCACTCGGGTTCCCCCCAGGTGATTCGGGCTCAGCTCTTGGTTTGATCCATGAGGGAGCAGTTTTAGATGGGAAATTGGGTAAAAATCCTTCCCTGTGAGGGTGCCCAGGGAAGCTGTGATGCCCCTGGATCCCTGGAATTGTCCAAGGCCAGCTTGGAGCAGCCTGGGACAGTGGAAGGTGTCCCTGCCCATGGCAACCAAATGATCTCTAAGGTCCCTTCCAGCCCAAATCGTTCTGTGATTCTGCAGTTGAATTTAAAGTGTAATTCCTGGAAAGGGTGACACGGAGAGATGTTAATCTGCCGAGTTAGCTCTGAAAAAGAAAAGGGAAGGTAACCAAAAGCAAGGGAAGTTGGAGCTGATTGCCCGCAAAAAAATGTAGGTTCAGATCGTGGTCTTGTCCTTTAGAACAGCTGAAGGGTTTAAAAACGCTTTAAATTGGGAAAGAACAGTAATAGGAAGGTTTAATGTTAAACCTGGCTGAACTTTAAACTGGATGTTCACTTTAAACCGCAGGAAACGCGGGATGCCCCATCCCTGCCGCAGCCCTGAGCTCCGTGCCTGTCTCGGTGTGACAGGGGACAGGGACAGCTCTCCGTGGCCTAAATATTTTGACAATGACTTCAGTGGCACAGCCCAGATCTTGGCAGTGCTGCTGCCAGTGGGAGCTGTGGGCAGCTGCCTGCAGGGGAGAGCTCAGATGAGCCTCGAGCACGTGGCAATTGTTGCTGCTCAGAAAAGCCCTGCCCAGCACATCTCGTGGGTTTTTTAATGTTTTGCCTCCTGACAGCCCAGGTTCCTTGGAAAAACAGTGATTTTTCTCGTCCGTGGGGTGCTGCTGTGAATGTGGGGTTCTCCTTGTCATTCTCAGGTCAAACCCCTGTGCCTGGAGGTCCCCAAGGGCTCTGGGGGTGGCTGTGCTGTCCCCTCAGCACTGGCACTGCCAGCCTGAACCCAGAGGGAGCAGGGAT
This sequence comes from Eopsaltria australis, assembly GCA_034509425.1. Lineage (NCBI taxonomy): Eukaryota > Metazoa > Chordata > Aves > Passeriformes > Petroicidae > Eopsaltria > Eopsaltria australis. The sequence continues at coordinate 252,705 of JAVTVJ010001986.1, read as the reverse complement.
TCAGCACGGAGAGCAAAGGCACACTCTGCTCCAAGGGGCAGCTCCTTCCAAGAGCAGTGTGGGGATGTGCCACCCTTGGGATTGGGGCTGGAAGGGGCAGAGTGTCCCTGGCACAGGGCAGAGCCGTGGCTCTGCTCCTGCTGGAGCTGCATCCTCTGATTTCTGAGCTGCTCTCTCTGATTTCTGAGCTGCACTCTGATTTCTGAGCTGCTCTCTCTGATTTCTGAGCTGCTCTCTGATTTCTGAGCTGCTCTCTCTGATTTCTGAGCAGCTCTCTCTGATTTCTGAGCTGCTCTCTCTGATTTCTGCCTCCTGGCTGGAGCAAGTCACCTCAGTGCCACCTCCCAAACGTCTGCCCTTCCCAGGCAGCACCCAAAAACCTTCCTGACGTTTCTCTTCTCCCTGTGCCCCTGTCCCTGGTGCTCCCTCCAAGAGCAGCGTGGGGATGTGCCACCCTTGGGATTGGGGCTGGAAGGGGCAGAGTGTCCCTGGCACAGGGCAGAGCCGTGGCTCTGTTCCTGCTGGAGCTGCGCTCTCTGATTTCTGCCTCCTGACTGGAGAAAATCACCTCAGTGCCACCTCCCAAACGTGTGCCCTTCCCAGGCAGCACCCAAAAACCTTCCTGAAACCTTCCTGACGTTTCTCTTCTCCCTGTGCCCCTGTCCCTGGCGCTCCTGTCCTTACCTGCTCAGCCAAACTCTGTGTGGTCTTTGGGGAGGTGGCAGAGGCAGAGGAGGAGGCTGTGCCCAGCAGAGCCAGCTGGGGTTGGCTCTCCCCAGCACCTGGATGTGCACCTTGTGCTGCTCCTGCCCTGCTTTCCTCTCACCCTGGGGACGTGCCAGCACTGCTGGGCCACCCTGGCCTCTGGAGACAGGGAGGGCTGAGCTCTTCATTCCCCCACCAGGGCCTTGCTTGGCTGATTTTCAGCCCAGTGTGGGAGGGCTGCCAGCCAAGCCAGACCTGCCAGTGCCAGCCTGACCCCATTCCCTGCCCCTGGGCTGTCACAGCCATCCAGCCCCTGCTCCCACAGCCCTCTCAGGACCACATTTGTTGCAGGAAGTTGCTAGGAAACTCAGACCTGGCTGAAAGGCTTTTCCCCCTCTATTTCTTTAATTTTTTCAATGTTGTGGCACTGTCTGAATGAATACCAGGCCAGGAATACCCATTTTAAGCACCAGTTGGCTTTTTCCCCTCTATGTTTTCATTTTTTCAGTGTTGTGGCACTGTCTGAGTGAAGACCAGGCCAGGAGTGCCCATTTTAAGCACCAGATGGCTTTTCCCCCTCTATTTCTTTATTTTTTCAATGCTGTGGCACTGTCTGAGTGGAGACCAGGCCAGGAATACCCATTTTAAGCACCAGATTGCTTTTCCCCCTCTATTTTTTCGTTTTCCAATGCTGTGGCACTGTCTGAGTGAAGACCAGGCCAGGAATGCCCATTTTAAGCACCAGATTGCTTTTCCCCCTCTATTTCTTTAATTTTTTCAGTGTTGTTGCACTGTCTGAATGAATACCAGGCCAGGAGTGCCCATTTTAAGCGCCACATGGCTTTTCCCCCTCTATTTCTTTATTTTTCCAATGCTGTGGCACTGTCTGAGTGCAGACCAGGCCAGGAATGCTCACTTGGAGCATCGTGCTCCTCCAGGCACAGTCGATCTGGAGGATGCTTGGCGTTGTCCCGTTTTTGGCTGAAGATGCTGGCTCAGGGTGGAGCTCCCCTCTGCCCAAACCCTGCCTGTTGATGTGCACGTGTCTCACCCAGGCCAGGCCCACGAGCTCTGCCTGGTTTCTGTGGGTGGCTCTAGCACAGCACAGCGCCCCAAACCCTCTCTGTGCCTCTGCCTCTGTGGCTCTCTGGGTGCAAGGGCTGGAACATCCCGTGGGGCTGGGCTGCTCTGTGTTCTCCCCATCCCTGCCCCCCTCTGCTGAGTTTTTGGGGCCAGAGAGGAGGTGTTGGTGCTGTGCTTTGGTCACGCTTTTGTTTGGCAGAAAACGAGGCCGTGGCTGTAGCTCTGCTGGGGCTGCTTTCCCTGCCCTGTGCTTGTAAAACCAAAGGAAGGCATTTCTGCTTTTTTTTGTAATGTTTTTTTTAACGGTTTTTTGGGGTGTTTCACAAGCCACTTCCCCTTCCCTCTTGCTGAAATGTTGCCACAGCTGCCAGAGCAGCAGAGCTGGTGCAGGCAGAGCCCTGCTCGTGTGGGGGCTGAGGGAGCAGGGCTGCTGGGCTGCTGTCCCCACGTGTCACCAAGCTGCTCTGCGTGGTGGCACCAGGGCCTGAATCCAAAACCCCAAACAGGATTCATTTGTGGTGACAAACTGAGGTGGTTCTAGGGGGCTTGTTAGGCTTGGAAGTCATGGAATGGTTTGGGATGGAAGGGACCTTCAAGATCATTTTGTTGTCATGGCCAGGGACACCTTCCACTGTCCCAGGCTGCTCCCAGCCCTGTCCAGCCTGGCCTTGGACACTGCCAGGGATCCAGGGGCAGCCACAGCTTCTCTGGACACCCTGTGCCAGGGCCTGCCCACCCTTACACAGCAGAATTTCTTCCCAATATCCCATTTAACCCTGCTCTTCCAGTGTGAAGCCATTCCCCTTGTCCTGTCACTCCCATTCCTGAGGAACAGCCCCTCTCCATTTGTTTTGTAGCCCTTCAGGCTCTGGAAGACCACAGTGAGCTCACCCCAAAGCTTCACTTCTCCAGGCTGAGCAGCCCCAGCTCTCTCAGCCTGTCCCCGTAGGGGAGGCGTCTCCATTCCAGCTCCCGTCGATTGTTTGCCACCACCACGAGCCCTGACTCAAGCCTGGGCCATTCTGTGTTTGTTTATTGAGGCACAGAGCTCGGGCCAGGTTCATCAGGAGGCAATTAATCATTATGTAACCCCAGAGAAATGTGTGAGGGAGCAGTGTCGGACACAGAGCAGGACACAGTGGGGTGGGGCAGGCCCGGCTATCGCCCCAAAAATGCAGCATCCCTGGAACCTCCAGGCTCTCATTTGGTGATATCTGAAGGATCAGCTCTGCTGGCGTGGGGACAAGGCTGGCAAGGAGGGGGAGAAGAGCTCACACCAAAAACCTGGTGGCACGATAGCCTGTGGAGGGTGATGCCATGGCCTGGGGTGATACTGGGCGGGATGGAGCAGCTGGGGAGCTCTCAGTTCTCCTTTTTGTGGCACTGGGAGTTCAGGCAGGGCTTTCCTCTGCCTCACCTAGAAACTGGCCGTCCTGAACCATCCAGCCTTCCGGTAATGTGTTCTTAAAATAGTCCCCGTGTTTGTCACACTCCGGATTTCACAATAGCTGCGGGGTGAGTCACAGGCAGAGGCCAAACAGCCACTTCTGTCACCTGAGCGGGCACCTCTCACCCCTCAGATCCATAAACCCAGCCGTGCTTCCCCTCTCTGCCTTCCAGGAGCAATCCTGCCCATCCCCTGTTTCCTGGTGTTCATTCCCAGGGTGTTTGGCAAGAGCAGGGCCAGCACCCGCTGTGCCCCAGAGTTCTCCAGGAAAATCTTTGCATTTTTTCCCTGCCTTGGCTCCTGGCGTGGCTCTGTGGATGTGGTTACTGAGTAACTTTTATGTGACATTCGTGGAATGCACGTTCCAGCCCCGTTCCTGCACGGACCTGTCACCCTTGGCTTGCCCAGGAAGGGCTGCTGGTGGCCACCAGGGGTTTTTGGGGTTTAAATGACTGTAATGAACCCCCCTGGAGTTCAGCAGCACCTCCTGGGCACCGCGCTGGCAGCTGTCTGCTCTAATTTTCTTTGGTGCTAATTAGCAGCCCAAGGACAAATTATCCGTGGGATTGAAATGTCCAGGAGTGGAGGAGCCAAAAGGTGGAACTGGCATGGAACATTTCTTGGGATGTGACAGCCTGGGAGGCTGCTGGGATGTGGCTGGAGCCTGGTGTCAGGGCTGGGGGATGAGCAGATGCAGGGAAAGGGAAGGTGGAGAAATGGGCAGAAGATCCTTGGAATTCCAAAGCTTTGGCAATGACAAAGGTGACTTGCTGGGCTCAGAGCAGGAGTGCCTGGGCATCTCCCTCTGGCTTGGGTGGTAGGAACAGGACAGCTGGAATTTGGGCTCGGAGGGGCCGTGGGCACCTCAGGAAGGGATGAACTGTCCAGCCCATCCTGGTGTTGATCCTCCCAAAGCTGCTGTGGGGGTACCCAGTGTGGGGTACCCAGTGTGGGGTACCAAGTGTGGGGGTACCCAGTGTGGGGTACCCAGTGTGGGGGTACCCAGTGTGGGATAATGAGTGTGGGGGTACCCAGTGTGGGGTACCCAGTGTGGGATAATGAGTGTGGGGGTACCCAGTGTGGGGTACCCAGTGTGGGATAATGAGTGTGGGGGTACCCAGTGTGGGGTACCAAGTGTGGGGGTACCCAGTGTGGGGTACCCAGTGTGGGGGTACCCAGTGTGGGATAATGAGTGTGGGGGTACCCAGTGTGGGGTACCCAGTGTGGGATAACGAGTGTGGGGATACCCAGTGTGGGGGTACCCAGTGTCTTCTCTGCCCTACAGGGCAGGGAATTTTCCAGAATCTCCTGCTCACCCCATGCTCTCAGGTCTCCTTCCTGCTCCAGCTTCTCCTGCCATCCTGAGGGTCAGGTTGGTCCCTTCTGGGAAGTGCCCTGGGTGGCAGCAGTGACATTATCACAGGGTTGTGCCCACACCACCCCTGTGCCACCCCTGCCCATGTCAGCTCTCTGGCACCCCAGCTGCTCATTGTCACATCGGGAGCTGGTGATGTCCTGAGCTGATTCCTCCTTGGAGATGCTGCTCTCATTTCCTCTGGGGTGCCCCAGCTGTGACCTCCCTGTACCAGCTGGGGGGACGTGGGACACGGGAAGTGCTCCCTTTGGAGCTCACGGGGTTCCTTTGGAGCTCAGGGACAAGGAAATGGGGAAGTGGGGCGTGGACACTTGCTCAGGACAGCTTGGCATGGTGGAGAAATGCAGAGGTGACTGCTCTGGCCACCTGTAAAGCTGAGCACCAGGCAGGTGCAGGTGGGCAGGGGCTGGTCAGTGGGCTGGTCAGTGGGCTGGTCAGTGGGCTGGTCACTGGACTGGTCAGTGGACTGGTCACTGGGCTGGTCACTGGACTGGTCAGTGGGCTGGTCAGTGGGCTGGTCAGTGGGCTGGTCAGTGGGCTGGTCACTGGACTGGTCAGTGGGCTGGTCAGTGGGCTGGTCAGTGGGCTGGTCACTGGGCTGGTCACCCATGGGATGCAGGAATGACCGTGAACGAGGCCAGGCTGGGCTGTGCTCACTCCCCCACCCCAATCTGCAGCCTGGTTTGCAAACCCTGCCCCCAGCCCAGCTCCCTGCTCTGCTCCTGGCTTTTTCCAGGTGCCTGCAGGGCCCCAGCATCCTGCAGGGGCTGAGCTGGCAGGGCCCCCGCCGGTGGGAAGCGGAGCTCCAGGGGAAGCCCCACCTCTTCTCACAATATTTACTTCCCCTCCTTGGAGCTCTCCCAGCTCCCTGAGTGCAGAGCAAACAGTGGGGCACTTCTTGCTCCTGTTTGGAAGGGCTGAGCTTCTCCCCGTGCTCCTTCCAGGCCTCCCCCTGCCCTGCTCTCTGTGTGACAGCATCTTGGTGGCAGCTTGGTGAGAACCCAACCCACCCGAGCTAAAGAAACCCCCTCATTTCTCCTGAAAGCAGCGGGAGCTGCTGTCCTGAGCTTGGGCAGCGAGCCCGGATGGAAATGGATTTGTCCCCTGTGGTAAGGACACGGCTGTCCCTGCCAGCTCCTGGAATGCAGCAAGGCTTCAAAACACAGCAGAGACTCTGGGATTCCTCATTTTCCCCCCTCTCTTTCCCCAATATTCCTCCCTCCCCTGCCCAGCCTGTCCCTTGGGACACAGTTTTTGTGTCACCCAAGCTGTGTAAAGCTGTTCAGAGGGGTTTGTGAGACTCTGGGATTCCTCATTTTCCCCCCTCTCTTTCCCCAGTATTCCTCCCTCCCCTGCCCAGCCTGTCCCTTGGGACACGGTTTTTGTGTCACCCAAGCCGTGTAAAGCTGTTCAGAGGGGTTTGTGGTGTTTACAGCAGGGATTAATCCTCCTGCAAGCTCCCCTGCAGGTTTTCCAAACACGGAGATGGAAACTGGAGAATGGGAAGAAAGGTCACAAGCAGAGCTTGGCCGGCTCCTCCAGGGATTCCATCCTCACTGGGAATTGTTTCCCTGGGGGAGATGGAAGGAAAATGAGGGAGCAGCTGGAATTGTGGCAGCGGGGAGCAGTGGGTGAGCTGGGGGGAATTCTGTGCCCTGATCTGCTGACTCAATGAATTTCTGGGAATGTGGGGATGCTCCTGAGTCAGCAGCTCCTGTCTCGCCCCGCTCCCACCTGTGACACATCTGGTGCAGCTGGACTGGGAATTTTACAAAGTCACAGAATCACAGAGGTTGGAAAAGACTTTCAACATCATCGAGTCCCAGCTGTGCCCAATCCCCACCCTGAGCTCTGAGTGCCACCTCCAGCCCTTCCTTGGACACTCCAGGGATGGGGATCCAAACCTCCCTGGGCAGCCCCTGCCAAGGCCTGAGCTCCCTTTCCATGGGGAAATTCCTGCTGATGTCCAAGCTGAGCCTCCCCAGGCCCAGCCTGAGGCCGTTCCCTCTCCTCCTGTCCCTGTTCCCTGGGAGCAGAGTGCAATCCCCACCTGTCTGCACCCTCACATAGGCTTTATCTGCTATTATTTATTTATCTGTTTACTCAGAATTTCCAATAATTCCCCGTGATACCATCAGAGAGCTTCCATCCTTTGAGGTTTCCTTGCTTCCTTTTTATTTTTTCATTCCCATGGATCCATCTCCTTTCCTAGAAGTGATGGGAGGTGGAGTGGGCTTTGGAGCCTGGGGGGAGGAAGGAGGATGTGGGCACCTTTAGGAAGCAGAAATCTGCAAGATTCCCTCCTGGTGTGATGGCTGGGGCCGAGCAGGGATTGGAGTTGGAGCAGCAGGGATTGGAGCAGCAGGAATTCTGTTCTCCTCACTTTTCCTGGGCTCACCCTGCGTTTTTTTCTTGCAGGCCAAGAACAAGGAAACGGGAGCTTTGGCAGCTGCCAAGGTCATCGAGACCAAGAGTGAGGATGAGCTGGAGGATTACATGGTGGAGATCGAGATCCTGGCCACTTGTGACCATCCCCACATCGTCAAACTGCTGGGAGCCTTCTACTGGGAGGGCAAGCTCTGGGTAAGGCTGGGGCTGGGCCGTTCTCAGCTCACAGGAAGGGGCTGATCGTGGTGAGACAGAGCCTCTGGAGCTGCCTGAACACCAGAAATGAGTCACGAGCTCTGCTCTGCTCACTCTGTGATCAGGGCCTGGATTTTCCCCGCTGTCTCTATGACCAAACTCTCTCCTGACTGAAGCTGCTTGGAAATACCCAAGGGAGCTTCACAGGGAAGTTGGAGTTGTGTTTTCTGCGCCATTTAAGGGTCTGTAAAGGCAGAAAAAGCATCACTAAGAAGTTCCTCTCTCTTTTTAAGTCCCCCTTTTAGAACATCAGCTGACAGGGTAACTTCTGTTGGGTTCCACTGTGTGTGTTCTGGAAAATCAGCCTGGAATGCTCAGAGGGAGCCTCTGCCCTGGCCCAGAGGTGCCCAGGAAGCACATCCAGGGCACCAGGGATGGCCATGGCAAAGAGGATCATGGCTTTGTGGCCTCTGCACCCATTGTGTGAGAGGATTGTAGGGTGTGACCTTCTAGGGGATTGTTTATCTTTGCTGTTTATGGGATGGCACAGCCTGGGGGTGGGATGGGATCAAGGGAATTTTCACTGTGAAGTAGTGAGCAGTGGCCATGGGGCAGTGACCATAGTGCAGTGGCCATAGGGACAGTGGCCATAGGGGCAGTGGCCATGGGGCAGTGGCCATGGGGCAGTAGCCATGGCAGTGGCCATGGGGCAGTGGCCAGGGGGCAGTGGCCGTGGGGCAGTGGCCATGGGGCAGTGGCCATAGGGCAGTGGCCATAGGGGCAGTGGCCATAGGGGCAGTGGCCATAGGGCAGTGGCCATGGGGCAGTAGCCATGGCAATGGCCATGGGGCAGTGGCCATGGGACAGTGGCCATAGGGGCAGTGGCCATGGAGCAGTGGCCATGGGGCAGTAGCCTTGGGGCAGTGGCCATGGGGCAGTGGCCATGGGGCAGTGACCATGGGGCAGTGGCCATGGGGCAGTGGCCATGGGGCAGTAGCCATGGGGCAGTGGCCATGGGGCAGTGGCCATGGAGCAGTGGCCATGGGGCAGTAGCCATGGGGCAGTGACCATGGGGCAGTGGCCATGGGGCAGTAGCCATGGGGCAGTGACCATGGGGCAGTGGCCATGGGGCAGTGGCCATGGGGCAGTGGCCATGGCAGTAGCCACAGCAGCAGCCATAGGAGCAGTGTCAGCAGCAGTCCCAGAGTGATCTGGAGCAGTCTCAATCTCTGTGTGCACAATCCAGAACCCTGCACAGCAGCACAGTCTCATCAGAGAGCTCCTTGACCCTGTGTTGAACACTGCACTCTTCCAACTGATTTTTTTTGGATTTGGGGCTGATTTGTGCCTCAGCAGAGGCACCTGATAGCCGGAGCTGCATTTCCCGTGGCTGTGGAGGTGCGGGGACATAAAATGCAATGGAGTGGGTTGGTGTAGGGGCTGGAACAGCAGGTTCCTGCAGCTCTCTCCCCCAGCCCGGCAGGTTTAGATATCATTTTTTATTTCCCCTGCCTGCTGCTCTCTCTGAGTGCCTGGCACAGGGGAGGCTGAGCATGAAAGGCACCTTCGTGTGCTCTGTGCAGGGGATGGAGAGGCTGAGGGAATGAGCCCTCAAATAATAGGATGCTCAAATAACTCTGTGCCTGTGTGAGGATTGTGGAAATCACAGGAGCATTTCCAAACCCATCTCCTCAGCCAGTTCATCTGCTCCTCCTTTAACTGCAGCAAGTCAGGAGAGTGGTAAAGAGTGCGTTCAGCACCTCTGGTGCTTTTTCCTTCCTGTTTTTAACATCTCAGATGCTTTTGTGGCCTCCCCTGAGTGAATTTAATAGAGTTAAAGAAGAGATCTCATCTTTTGGGACTTACACTTGTGTGAGCTGAGCTGTTGGAGCTGCCTGTGATGCTGAGAGCTGAGCTGGGATAACACAACCCCAGTCTGGTTCTTTCCTGGGCTGAGCAATGCAGGAGAGGGATGTTTTACTGGGCTCATTCAGCAAGCACCTTCTGCAATGTCAGCACATAAAAATCCATGGGTAAAGCCCCCAAGTTCTCTGGGACACCCAGCTTGGAGGGCTGGCGTGTTCCTGCTGTTGTGTTCTGGTCTCGAGGGAGCTGAGCTGTCCAGTTGGTGTTTTGGATGGATTCTGAGCCCTGGCTATGTTAAAGAACAGAGTAAATATGTACCTTGCTAAGGAAGGGAATGACAAACATCCCTCCTAGGAGGGGACTCGGGATTTGGATGGATTGCAAGTGCAGCAGGATTAATCTGGGCTAAAGTAAAAAGGCAAACACCCCCTGAGCCGGGCTGAGAGATGAGAACGCTCTGTGTGCCAGCCTTTCTCTTGCTTCCACCTCCCTCCCCTCCTGCCTCCTCCACGTGGGCCTTGTTCCTTCTCTCAAATGTCAGCCCCCTCCCCTTCCCTCTCCCACCTCCTCCCTGCCGAAGGAAGCTTTGCCTTCCTTCCTCCCTGGAGGGAAAATGGATTGTGCAGTTCCTTTGTCCAGGGAGTGCTTTGTGATGTCAAGTGCTCGCCGACCTACTAAAATTAAACAGCCCCTGTGGAATCTGCAACAAGAGCCTCCTGTCCAGGGCTGTCCCACGAGGGCAGGATTGGGATTCTGTCAAATCCACGTTCCAGCCCCAGCCATTGTTCTGGGAGCAGGATCCTTCTCTTTATTTAATTACTGCAGCAGCATTTGCATTTCATTGCTCAGGCTGGTTTTATTAATGCTCCAGTGTTTTCCTGGCTTGGAGGGCAGTCACTGAGCCAGGCTGTTTTACTTCTGCAAGGCTTTTAGTCCCTACCAAGTTTTCCCTAAAGTCAGAAGCTTCCTCTTCTTGGTGACCGGTGCTGCTGGGGAGAATTTGCATCCAAATATAAACACCAGCTTTTATTTATTGTTCTGCCCACATCCCATCCTCATTTCTGTCTGTGCAGTTGTTTGAAGCAGCATTTTCCTGGATCATTTGCATGCTGGGTGCCTGGATTCCCAGAGTGGCTCTGGCTAAAATCTCTGGGGGTGCCTGTCTGGCCAAGAACCCGCTGTGCTTTCCTTGCTCCTCACAGCCCAGCTGGAAAGGCAATATTCCAAGAGAGCAGCTCCAGATGTGCCCGTGGATGGCAGCAGCTCTTTGGCTCTTGAATAATTCACAGCTCAGAGCCACCAGCAGGCTGGGCCTGAGTGAGCTCTTCCTAAATCAGCCTGGCTGCTCTTTCCTTGGATTAACAAGGAGAATGTGTGAGGAATCCTGGCCCTCCTCATCCCCTGAGCTGTGTCAGGTCCCCGTGGCTCCTCTGGGTTTGCTCTCCAGCAGTCGGGAGGGGACATGAAATATTTATGGAGCCAAAGACCTTTCTGTGCTCATCCTGGGGAATCCACAGCACTGAAAGGAAAGCACAAAGCAGAGAATTCCTCTGGGCTTTATACCTGCTTGAAAAGGAGGAAAAACCCAGGGATGGAGAGGTGGAGCAAAACCCACTGTGAGCAAGGGTTTGGAGAATCCCAGTGAGCCCCCAGGAATAAAACTGGTGGGGTAACAGCATCCAACATGAACTTTCCTGGCATTTAAATCCTCTGCAGAGAGGCTGTGTCCTGCCAGCAGCTCCTATCTCATTCCATCCCCCTCCATCTCCTTTTCTTTGCTCGTGGCAGAGGCCAGGAAGGCTTGTGCTGGTTGAAAACAGCCCAGGGAAGCTGCAGAACTGCCCTGGTGGGAGCTTTCGGGATTTTATTTTGTTTTTATTACAAGCCCCGTGGCATTTCGTGTTCTTTTGCATAAATCCTGGCTGCTGGAAATGGGGGCACCAAATGAAAGCTGAGAATCTCATACTTTTTTTAAAGTTTGAGTCCTTGTGGCTGGGACACATTTCAAAGTCTCTTTTCCTGCGGTGTGATGCAGGACTGGGAAACACAGAAGCAAATCCCCCTCACCCAATATAACACAGCTTTAAAAATGGACTTTTCAAAGCTGCTTGTGGCTGAGGAATGGGACTGAAACAGGGCTTGCTTGCTTTGAACAGAATTTCCCTGATAATTATCACAACGTGGGAAAGAAAAACAACAGCTCTTGTGTTTTGTGTCCCTCTCGAGGCTGCGAGTTTGGGAGGTTTGTTTTTTTTTTTTCCCTTTCCAAAACAACAACAACAAAAAAAAGCCTGAGCCCTCAGAGGAAGGGAGGAACTTTTGATCAGCTGCTGCTGCTGAATCCCTCTGCTCTTTCTGAGTGTCTCCTCCCGCAGCCAGAGCAGTGATAAGATGAGCAGGGGAGGAGAGTTTTGTTTGTTGTGAAGAACTTGAACTTTCCTGCAGGAAAGCTCTGCTCCCAGGGGATGGTGGCTGTGTCCAGCCAACCCAGCAGGATGGCAGCAGGGCAGGAAAGCCAGGAACCTGATGAGATGCTCCAGCATTGAGTCTGCAGGATTCTCTAGGAATTAATTAAAATACCATTTAGCCCCAGGTGTTGAGCCACCGTGCTGGTGGTGGGACAACTTTTCCAGGGAAGCCCTGGGGAATTGTCTCCCCCTCCCTCCCTTTTCCCTGCCCCACGGTTGCCATGGCAAACGGGATTTGGGATAAACAGCGTTTTCCTGGAGATCAAAGCAGGGGTTGCTGAGTGCAGGTAACCCTGCCTGGCTGGGCCCTTCGGGGAATGGTTCATTTCATCAGCTTAGGGTTTCTCTGTGTGGCTGCAAACTCCCACAGCTGGCACAGAGAGACACCAGCTCTGTGCTGCTCTTTGTACTCACCTCAAAAAAAACCCCTTTGCATTTTCTGCGGGCAGGCCCTGACCTGTTCAGCTGGGGACTTTTGGGCTTGCTCCCCCTTTGATATGGATGTTGAGTGGAGATTTGGGCATTCTTGAAAATCCTGTAGCATAAAGAAATGTTCATTATCCCAGGCACTCGACTGCTGGGCTATGTAAAGCATGTGCTGCCTTTCGCTCCCTGGGGTTGGCAATACCTTTTCTTTCAAACAAACAGAACGGGGAGCTGAGAGCAGGATCGGATTCCCCACAGTTTTCCTTAGCACAGGGAGGTTATCCCAACTCGCAGGGATGGCTTGCAGGGTGAGCAGCCCGAGCTTGGCTGGATGCCCGTGGGGATGTGTTTGTGTGAGTGCTGGAGCACAGCAGCTCTCCAGGCTCAGCCCTCTGTCCCTGAGGGCTCTTTGTGTCCCTTGAAAACTCCACTTGGCAGCAGAGCTGCAGCCCTTCCTCCTTGGCCTCCAGCTCCTGGAGCTTTGTACCAAACTTCCCCCAGAACTTCTTGAACTTTGCTGTTCGCAGCTCGCCGGAATTGAGGGAAAACCCAGGAAAACAAAGTGATCCCAAACTTCGCTGCACGGCGTCCTAGAGGAACAACAATCCCTCCCCTTCCTCCCTGCCCCACAAATCCCAATCCCTCCCAGCTCTGGCTGTGCCCTGGGACACGCAGGGCTCGGGAGCTGCCGCAGGATCAGCCCCGCTGGGAAAACCAGTGTGGGAGTGGGGTTTGCTGGACCGGTTTCCAAATTCCTACCAGTCCAGAATTCGGGCAGAACTGCAAAACACCCCCAGGAACTTCAGGGTGGGTAGGAGAGGAGCAGGTGTGGGCAGATATCAGCACCCGTCGGGACAGGGCATTGCTGGGAGCTGGGAATGCAACAGGGACATCACAGTGTCCTCCCCCTGTCCTGAGGGGCAGCTCCTCATCTTGGCCACAGCTGCAGTCTGGAAAAAGTGATGCAGCCCAGTGGTTTTTTGGCACTTTTCTGCGTTTCCAGGGTCAGCAATTTGCTGTTCAGAGCAGCGTGATTGAAGTGGGGGGTCACTTCTGCCCCAGCTTTGGGATTGTGTCTTTGCCAGCTGGGATGCTGTGGATCAGATATCGGTGACATCCTCCTTCCCTTCTCTCTGCCTGGCCATTCCCAAATGGAAATTTGACCTTGGAGGTCTGAATCTTCTGCTGGAAATCCAGGCAGCAAGTTCCACCAGCCCCCTCCATGGTGTGAATGTGAGCTTTAGCACTCAGCCTCCTGGCAAAATCACTCTAAATCCTATTCTGGGTAAAACTGGAGGGGTTTTCCCTTCAAACAGATGGAAACCAACTGATTTTTAGCAGCCCCCAGAAGTGATTTCTGTATCAGGCAAATTGGCACGGCCCAGCCGAGTTCAAGAGTGATCCTGCAGGATCAGATATTTGTGACATCCTCCTTCCCTTCTCTCTGCCTGGCCATTCCCAAAGACCTGGAGGTCAAAATCTTCTGCTGGAAATCCAGGCAGCAGCCCACTCCATGGTGTGAATGTGAGCTTTAGCACTCAGCCTCCTGGCAAAGTCACTCTAAATCCTATTCTGGGTAAAACTGGAGGGGTTTTCCCTTCAAACAGATGGAAACCAACTGATTTTTAGCAGCCCCCAGAAGTGATTTATTTATCAGGCAAATTGCCACAGCTCAGCCAAGTTCCAGAGTGCTCCTGCAGGTACCAACACGACAACCCCAAAGGGGAACAGAAACCTTTGTCTGCCACCCTTTGCACAGGATAACGTTGCATGGAGAGGTTATTGAAGCCGTAATAATTCCAGCCTTGTCATCTGAACACCCTGGAATGCTCCATGAAAGGCCTGCTGTCATTATCCTGCCTCTGAGAGTGGAGGCACAGACAGGGATTTGCCTAAAGTTTCCCCAGGGGGTGAATGGCACTTGGGAATGAGTCCTGGGTGCTGAATCCCAGCCCAGGGTTATGACACGAGGCCGGAGTTTCACCAAGAGAAAAGCAGAGCAGACAAGAAGCCTCGTAGGCAAATCAGTTTTCAAAGCACTTGAAAACTTTGTTTAGGGCTGAATTGCAATAAGCCACGTTCCCACTTGGCTGCAGCTCCAAGGGAATGCTAAGGAGCAGGGTTTGCATAGGAAGGAATATTTATGAACTCCCCGTGGATAGGAGACAGTGCCTTGAAACCCGAGTTCAGCCTAAACCCTGCAGTGAGGGATAGCTCGCAGGTTTAAACTTTATTCTGTTTCAGATATAGCCTGGAAGTTGTCATTTGGAGGGAGGGAGGGATGTCCTTTTGCAGAGCTCGTGGCCTGGAGTGACCCATTGACTTCAAAGCCCTCACTGGAACAGTTAAACAGCAGCACTCAGCTTGTGATGGATCCAGGCACCTTGTGCTGGGGATTTGGGGATAGGGAGATGTCAGGCAGGAGTGGAAATCTTGTCAAGCCACCCCTCAGGAGAGGCTTTGGGGCTGTGCTGGAACTGCTGACTTCACAAAAGCCCTCAGGAAACTTATCCTGGGTCAAAGTCCAGCTCTCCCAGTGAGCTTTGCCCTTCTGCAATGCATCACCTCTTTCTGACGCTGACACACACTCGGGGCACTCGAGGTTGGGGAATCTTCCCACTGAAGCAGCAGCTTCTTCCTTTTTTTGCTATTTATATTCGAAATTATTCTTGGAGTTTTGCTTCCCATCCTGTAACAAAGTGAACTCAGTGGCCTCGAAATGCTGATAACTTGGTGAGAAAAGGGATCCCACTCGCAGCCCTCCGAGCAGCAGAAGATGCTTTTTGCAACATCAAAACCGTTCGGTCGAACTTGAAGGAGGGTTTAATTTGTTCTGCCAAAATTGCAGGAGGGATGGGAATATTTCTGCCAGCCATGGGGGGCAGTCCAAGGAAATATTTTGTCATCTTGCAGTGATTTAAATGTGCAGAACTCGTCCCCAGTTTCCTGAAGATCAGCAGGGAGCTCTGCACTTCGCCAGGAGTATTGACTTTGTTCTCCCTGAAGTTTTCCTGCTCTGAAACTCCCCCAAAACTTTGTGTCCCTCGTTTCCTGCCCTGCGTCTTCTTCCCCCCACCCCTCATGGGGACAGCCTTTTTTTCACTTTTCATTTCAAATATTTTTCTCTGTAGGTTATTTTGTCCAGAAAAGGGGGCAGAAAAGGTTTATTATATTTAAAGTCTCTGAATGGTCTCCTTGTCCACGAGGGGAAAATTGGCAAGCTTGGAGCCCTCTCTTACAGGGAGTGAATTATTTCACTTCCACCTACAGCATACTTGCCATGTCAGGCCAGCTTTTGACATTTGTGCTGCTCTGGGGCAGCCAAGAGGCTTTTGGTGGCTTCTGGATTGTTTCGTGCCCTCTCTGGTGGCTGCTCAGGGCCGCCTGGAACTGGTGGCTTTTGTGGGTACTTGGGCGTTGTCCCCCTTTGTCTTGGTGCTGCTGTGGCCTCGTGGGGCTCTAGGAGTGAGCTTGGGAAGGATTTTGTGCCTTTCCTTGTGTTCATCCCCCCAGCAAGGAGCAGGAGCAGCTCAGCCTTTCTCTGGAGCAACGCCGGGAATCCGCTCCCCGTTTTCCCCTTTGGCAGCGTCTCCTCCCGGCCCTTTGGCATGTGTGGGGTGAAGAGCCCTGGGCAGGAGGCTGCTGGGGAAGTGCCAAGAGCAGTGGGTGTAGGAATGTGAGCCACCTCCTCCCTCCAATCCCAAATGTAAACTCAATCCTTGGACTTCGGTCGGAGCGGGGAAGGCTGGGGAGATAACGGGAGGCTCGGGCAGAGCTGCTCCAGCACAGCCCGGCTGGGAGGGAGAGAGGAGATCTGGCCAAATGGGCTTCAAAAGGCAAGGGGGTGCTCCCCAAATCCACCCAGCATGGTCCTGCACTCCCCAGTGCTGTTAGAGGAGAGGAAACTGCTCCTGGAAGGGTTGATCCAGCTCTGGTCTGCTCCTGGAAGCTCTGATCCCACTCTGATCTGCTCCTGGAAGCTCTGATCCCACTCTGAGCTGCTCCTGGAAGCTCTGATCCCACTCTGATCCACTCCTGGAAGTTCTCATCTCACTCTGAGCTGCTTCTGGAAGTTCTGATCCCATGTTCCTTATCCTGCTTACTCCTGGACAGCTCTTAACCAGCAGAGCTTGGGTTCAGATGTCACACAGATAAAGGATGTGCCTCTTGACCCTCACTAAATGTGGTTCCTGTGCCTAAATATATCCCTGTGTCCTTCCCACCAGCGAGGAATGGCTCTGTGTGTGGTGTCTGTGTCACTCAGAAGCTGAAGCCCCTTTCTCAGTCCTGGGAAGTAGAAAAGTGTCCCAGATTTTTCCTTGGGGATGTCATGGGGACAGGAGATGGAGCCAGGTGACTCAGGTTTGGAGGTGCTGGGAGCAGATGAATCCCTGACAGATGAGTGGGGCTGGCTGTGAGCTGTTCACACATCCAGGCCACAGCCGGGCTGTGGAGAAGCTGCTGGAATCTTGGAGGCCACCAGAGATTGCTGCCAGTGTGCCAGTGGCCACTCTGTGTGCAGGACTGGGCCTCTGCCTCAGGATGGGGCCTCGAGTCTGTGTCCATCATTTATCTGGGAGGATTCTGGGCAAACATCCCTCTGTGTTTTGTGCTGTGCTCTCTGCTGGCCTGGAATCATCCCCTCCATGGGATTTCTGTGGATATTGGCCCCTGCTCCAGATGCTCCTGATTGTCAGAGCCCTCTCAGTGCCACGGTGATGTGCAGAGTGTGAGAGCAGAGCCAGCAGCTGCCTCTGCCTTTCTCTTCTGTTCTGTGGGGCTTGGCAGAGGTGAGGGAAGCTGCTGGGTGCCACTGATCCCGAGGAGCTGGATGGGAAAGCTGGAATTCAGTAGCCACTGTGGCTAACGGGGCAGGGAGGTCCCTGCATTGCTCAAGCCAGGCCTGAGGGCTGCAGGAAGATGCTGCTCAGTCTGCTCTGCCTCTGAGTCAAGACCAAAAGCCCTGGAGACTGTCTGGGCTCTCTGAGCCCTGTCTCTCAGGGCAGGGAGCCTGTCTGGTGGCCCTGGAGTGATCCCAGTGCTGGGAGCAGGGACAGGCCTGGCTGTGACTCCTCTGTCGCTCACGGGCAGGTCTGGACCATTTCCTGCTGCTCCCTCTCCTTCCCTCACAAGCTGCTGGCTCCCAAATGAGGCAGCTCTGGAAGCATCACCTGGATGTGATGGATGGAAGGAAGGGTGGGATTCAGCTCACGGCAGAGCTGGCTCAGCAGACTGAGCCCAGGCAGGGGGGGGACAGGGACAGGAGGGTAGGGACAGGAGGGTGAAGACAGGGACAGGCTGGTGAGGAGAGGGACAGGCAAGGTGGGGACAGGGACAAGAGGGTGAGGACAGGGACAGGAGGACAGGGACAGGAGGGTGAGGACAGGGACAGACTGGTGAGGAAAGGGACAGGCAAGGTGGGGACAGGGACAAGAGGACAGGGACAGGAGGGCAGGGACAGGAGGGTGAGGACAGGGACAGACTGGTGAGGAGAGGGACAGGGACAAGAGGACAGGGACAGGAGGGTAGGGACAGGAGGGTGAGGACAGGGACAGGCTGGTGAGGAGAGGGACAGGCAAGGTGAGGGCAGGGTGAAGGCAGGGACAGGGACAAGGACAGGCAGGGTGGGACAGGGACAGACAGGATGAGGGCAGGGTGGAGGCAGGGACAGGGACAGGCAAGGTACAGACAGGGACAGGAGGGTGAGGACAGGGATGGGGACAGGCAGGGTGAGGGCAGGGACAGACTGGTGAGGAGAGGGACAGGCAAGGACAGGGACAAGGTGACAAGGGACAAGGACAGACTGGTGAGGGCAGGGTGAAGGCAGGGACAGGAACAAGGACAGGCAGGGATGGGAACAAGGACAGGCAGGGTCAGGCAGGGTGAGGGCAGGATGAAGGCAGGGAAAGGGACAGGCAAGGTGGGGACAGGGACAGGAGGGTGAGGGCAGGGATGGGGACAGGCAGGGCGAGGACAGGGAAAGACAGGGTGAGGGCAGGGACAGGGACAAGGACAGTCAGAGTGAGGGAAGGGTGAGGACAGGGCCAGGCAGCCTGGGCAATGCCAGCACCTGGAGCAGGGAGGTTTTGCAGGTGGCAGTGCCTGTGTCTGTTCTGTGCCACCCTCACACGGGCAGCTCATCCCAGTCTGCAGCACCAGCCAGGGCCCCCCGCTCGCTCTGCCTCTTTCCCTGTTCCCTTTGTTGTGTTTTTGCTGAATGTGAAGGATTCCTGCCCCCCTGCACCGCGGGTTCTGCTGCATTTTGTCCGTTTTTCCTGTCAGTGGGTGGTGGTGCCAGGAAAGCCTGGATGCTCTGCCCTGCTGGGCACCCACGTGGGCACATCTGGCTCCTTCCTCCTGCCTCTCCATGCCAGCTCAGCCCAGGGAGCTGCTGCGGTGTCCCTGCAGTGCCAGAGCAGCACTGAACCCCCTCAGCGTGGCTGGTGACCCCTCTCCTTTTCCATGCCCTGCTCCAACCTGGAGAACACCCAGGTGGAAATGACTGCAAACCCCCGGGAGCTCTGTGCCAGCCCCACACCCTGGAGAGAGGGAAGGTGAGCCAGGTGAGCTGGGTGGCACGGAGGGAACCTGGCAGCGCTTCCTTCCCCGGCTCTCTCCCCAAGCAGAGCGCAGTTTCCTTTATCAAATTCATTTTTCTTATCTCCTCAGCCCCTCTGTGCCAGCGCCAGGCTGTGCCGGGGGGGGTTCCTTCCGCTGTGGGTGACAAGGACACCTCAGAGCTGCCCCAGAAACGCGGCAGAGCCGCGGGGCCGCGCGTGGGCGCCGGAGGTGGCCGTGGCAGCAGGATGCTGTGGCTTCCAGCAGCTGCTCACACAAACAGCCTGAACCCCTCTGCCGCAGGGCTGGGGGAGGGAATTGCTGAGGTCTTTGGGTTCTGCTGCAGTTTCTGGGCCAGGCAGGGAGGATCTGGGGGCAGGGACAGGTCCCTGTGCCCGCTGGTGCTGATGCTCAGGGCTGGGTGCAGTTCTTGTCACGGTGTCCCCACACAGGAACGGCTCTGGGAGCTCTGGGGCGCCCCTGTGACCCCAAACTCCTCGATGTGCCCTGCACGAGCAGCAAAGTCACCAAAAAACCCTGCAGGCAGCCCTCACCTGCAGTGCCCTGGCAGCCACCGGGCTGCCAGCCAAGGGCTGCTGTGTCCCCAGGGCACCTGGTGGCCTCCTGTGCCCCCGAGAAGTGCCTGGCGCCCAGGGCCACCCCGGCAGGAGCTGTCCCCAGCTGTCCCAGCTGATGGCTGCTGTTTTCTGTGCCCCTGTCCCTTTGTGCCTGCCAGGGAAGGGTTTGTGGGCAGTGCCCTCTGAGTGCCAGCCCGGTGAGTAAGAGCTGGGCTGAGGGCGAGTCCTCCCCTCTTAACTGGGCTCAAATCAAACCCTGCCCAGGGCCAGCAGCTGTCCCACCCCTGCCGCCTGGGCAGTGCTTTGGTGACATTATCTTTCCAGATAAGCGCTTTGTGTGTGGTTTTGCTCTTTTTGTTTCAGCGTCATAGAAAGTTCCAGGCGCTCAGACACGCCCGGGAGGCAGGAGAGGTCCTGCCCAGGGTGGGGGTACCCGGGCAGGAGATGCTGGTCCTGCTTTTTCTGACCCAAAATGCTTCCAGGTCCTGCTGTGGATTAAGATGAGCCATGGGGGAAATCGAGGTGTCCAGCAAAGCCCTTTAACTTGAGTGGATTTTCTCTTTCAAATTTAAATTTATTGCTGCCCGTGGCAAACGTTTTTTTTTTTTTGAAAAGGAAAGATTTTGTGACTCCTTCACGCAGACCTCGGCATTTTTGTTTTGTTAAAGGTGTAGGGAGAGAAGGGCCCTTTTAATTTAAACTGTCACAAAGGTTTTCTGAGGCAGTGAGAGCAAATTCCCTTCTCTTCCAACCCAGCTGCCCAGTTCTGTTCCTTGGATCTGGGAGTTGTGAGTTCCTTGGCTGGGGGCTGGGTTGTGATTTGGGGCTGGGGGCTCTGCCTGTGGCTGTCCCTCGTTTGTGTCGCTCAAATAACCCAGAAACGGAGCTACCAGTGAATTTTGGGCGGGTTATAACGGACTGGAAACGTTGGTAAGTGTGTGATCCCCGATTTGTAGGAGCTTTGGTGTGGCACAGGAACCCCGAGTCCCCCCAGCAGCCATGGGTGAGGATTTCTTGTGCAGAGGAAACCATTATAAACAGGATGTTTGCTCCAAGCCCACTCCAGGCTGCTCCCTGCACACCCCACAGGGCTCAGGAACCCCGAGGAGGAGGAGGTGTGGGTGCTCCCAGCTCTCACACACGGATTCTGATGTCACCAGGCCTGCCTTCCTACTGCCTGGATGGCAAAACGTGTTCCAGGCTGGCCCTGCTCCTGGAGGAAATGTGCTTGGAGGATGAGCTGGGACACTGCCAGCTGTGTTTGTTTAAGTAGGATTTTTTTGGGCTGAAACGAGCTCGTTATTTTTTTAGCTGCTCGGGACCATCTGGCCACACCCTTAATTATTCTTTGGCATCTCTGCCCTCGTTGGAAATGCATATTTGGAAGTTTTCCGTGTTTCCCGTATTCCCAGTGCCCAGCTGCAGCCTGCTGTGCCTGGATAAACACACGGGGTCACAGAGACTGATTCCCTCAATTTTCTCATTGCCAGGCTGCAAACCTGACTGGAATTTTGTGGGGTTTGCTCTGAGGAGCCCAGGAAGGGCTGGTGGCCGCTGGTGGTTTCAGTCTGTTCTGATGAACTCATGTGATGAGGAACACCACAAAAATACAGGGTTGAAATGCTGCTCCTGGAGCTGCTTGGGGTGATGATGGGGCTCAGGGTAGTTCTCAGCCTGGGGGGACCATGGCAGGAGACAATTCCTGCCTTTCTATTTGCTCCCAAAGCTGCTGATGCTCTGGTTCAAGGTGCTAAACAACAAAAAAGTGTTGATGTGTCCCATGGATGCTGTGCCGGCCCCGTCCCTCCTGCCAGGCTCCCACCTGGCTCTGTGCCAGCATTGCTTCTCCTGGTTTGGCTTCCCAATTTCTCCTTTCCACCTGCCTGTTTCAAATGCTCCCCCAGCCCTGACCCCTGGTTATTCTCCTCTGTCACACCTGCCTGGGTTTGTCACCTCAGTTTGTCCCCTATCTGACCCATTGGACCTGGGCTGATCCCCACAGAGCAATTCCAGCTTTGCTGCACCCCAGCTCCTGCTCCTGCTGCCCGTTCTCCTCCAGAACAGAGCAGTTGTGTCCCCCAATCCATAACTGCATTTCTCTCCAGAACAGAGCAGTTGTGTCCCTCAATCCATAACTGCATTTCTCTCCAGAACAGAGCAGTTGTGTCCCTCAATCCATAACTGCATTTCTCCTGAACAGAGCAGTTGTGTCCCTCAATCCGTAACTCCATTTCTCCAGAACAGAGCAGTTGTGTCCCTCAATCCATAACTGCATTTCTCCAGAACAGAGCAGTTGTGTCCCCCCCAATCCATAACTGCATTTCTCTCCAGAACAGAGCAGTTGTGTCCCTCAATCCATAACTGCATTTCTCCTGAACAGAGCAGTTGTGTCCCTCAATCCGTAACTCCATTTCTCCAGAACAGAGCAGTTGTGTCCCTCAATCCATAACTGCATTTCTCTCCAGAACAGAGCAGTTGTGTCCCCCCCAATCCATAACTGCATTTCTCTCCAGAACAGAGCAGTTGTGTCCCCCAATCCATAACTGCATTTCTCTCCAGAACAGAGCAGTTGTGTCCCTCAATCCATAACTGCATTTCTCCTGAACAGAGCAGTTGTGTCCCTCAATCCATAACTCCATTTCTCCAGAACAGAGCAGTTGTGTCCCTCAATCCATAACTGCATTTCTCCAGAACAGAGCAGTTGTGTCCCTCAATCCATGACTCCATTTCTCTCCAGAACAGAGCAGTTGTGTCCCCCAATCCATAACTGCATTTCTCTCCAGAACAGAGCAGTTGTGTCCCCCAATCCATGACTCCATTTCTCTCCAGAACAGAGCAGTTGTGTCCCTCCAGCCCTTAACTGCATTTTCCTCACCCATGCAGAGCAGCTAAAGGGTGGGATGTGGCTTTCCTGGAGCTGCAGGATCCAACCATGAGAAAAAGGGAGCTGAACCTTCTCCCCTGAGCTCCTGGGCCAGAGCTTGGAGCTGCTTTGAGTAACGTGACCCCCTCTCGATGGGTTTGGAGAGCTGAGCTGGTAAACACTGCTCGCTGTCCTCGGAGTCACCTCTGGCATTTCACCGCTCTGGAATGCTGCCCCGTGTCACCTCACAAGGAGAGGAGCTTGCTGGAGAGGTGAAGCATCTCTTGTCCCTTGTAATCCCCGGCTGCTTGGAATTGTAATCAGTTTATCTGAGCAGCCCCAGAGGGGAGAGGGGAATTGGGGCCGGCACGGGGCTGCTCTGGCTGAGGCTGTGCAGAGGTGAGGGGACACGATCTGCATCCCTGAGGTGCTGGGGACAGCTGGGAGGGATGGCAGGGACCCGGCAGGCAGATGGGTGGGACTGGGAGGGCTCTGCACATCCCTGGAAAGGAATGGTGAAATCTGGGGAATGTGCTCACCCTCTTTACTGACACAGTTCCCCTGAAAATGAGAGAGCAATGAACTCCTGAGCAATGTGGAGAAATAAAAATAGTTAAAAAAAACCGCCCTAAAGACACGAGAGCCCTCCCCATCCCTCATTTGGCAGGGCAAATCCTGCCTGGTGTCTCACAGCCACGTCAGCTCGCAGCTATGACAGTTATCCCGTGCTGCTGGCAGGGGAAGGGATGGAAACACAGGCACAGCTGGAAATCCTGAAGCTGCTGCTGGGTGGGCGTCAGGTACTGACCCCAGGGGCTGCTGGGGCTGTCACAGCCACGGGAGGCTCCCTGGGAGCTGGGCAGAGCGTGACATCTGCCCCCGGGGCTGGGAGATCCTCGGAGTGCCCGAGGGATGTGTCCTGGGGAGCTCCCACGGTGCAGGTGGGGCTGAGGGGCAGCTCTGCCCTGCAGGGGAGCAAACCCAGCTTTTGTCCCCTCTTCCTTCCCAGGTGGGCTTTTCCCAGGGAAGCAAACCCAGCTTTTGTCCCCTCTTCCCTCCCAGGTGGGCTTTTCCCAGGGAAGCAAACCCAGCTTTTGTCCCCTCTTCTCTCCCAGGTGGGCTTTTCCCAGGGAAGCAAATCCAGCTTTTGTGCCCTCTTCTCTCCCTTTCCCCAGTGAGGCACAGCCTGGCTGTAATTCTCTTTTTGTTCCCCCAGATCATGATCGAGTTCTGCCCCGGCGGCGCCGTGGATGCCACGATGCTGGGTGAGTGCAGCTCTGCCCTGGCGATGCCCACAGGGCATTTCCAGCCTCCCAGGAGCATCCCTCGGACAGATGGCAGGCCTGGCTGCCACAGCTGCCCTTCCCCTCCCAGGAGTTTGCCCATTTCCATACCCTGAGCGAAGGTGTGGCAGCCCTGGGGTGGTTTTTGAGCTACTTTAATGTCCTTTTGTGATTTAAATGCTGCTGGGATCAGCAGATCACAAGGCTCGGGGAGAAGGGAGAGTCTGGCTGCAGGGGAAAGCTGAATTTAAATATTTATCTGCTGGGGGCACTGCGTGCTTGGGATCCCGTTCCCACAGCTCCCAGCAGGGCTGAGATGTTTAAGCTGGGTGCCTGTCACCGTGAATATCCCCAGATCTTTCTGCTGATGAATATCCCCAGATCTTTTTGCTGATGAATATCCCCAGATCTTTCTGCTGACTCCTCCGTATGGTATCAGTCATCTGGGGAGGCAGCAGAGCTCTGATCAACTGCAGTTTGCAGCAATCTCCCCCTTTTTAACTCCTCCCTTCCACTCACCCTGAGCTGCTGGGAGCAGGGATGGGTGGCTGTACCCCAAAAGAGCCCTGGATCGTGGAACAGCCCCTCTGGGGGTGACAGCCCCTGTGCACAGCAGATGTGATGCTCTGACATCACCTTGCCTGGAGCCCTGGGACAGAGCCACATCTCCCTGGGGGTTATTCCTTGTCAGCCCCGAAATTTCCAAAGGCCTCGCTTTCTTTTTATTTCCAGGAACCAAATTTATCATCTTTGACTCAGCCCTTAAACCTCATCCCTCCTCTGGGGAATTTCTTTAAAGCTGCTCCAAATCACAGCGTGAAAAAGCACCTTTCCTGAAGTGCTGGAGGGAATGATGCCTTCCCTGTGGAAAACCTCAACAAGGGGGGGGGTTTTACCCATCTCTTGGGACATGAAAACGCTCCAGAGCATTTGTGGGTTCTCTCTGGAGGCCCTGGCAGAGGCAGCATAAAAAAAGCCACGAGAGGGTGGCCTGGCTGTAGCTCTGTGACCTCTGAGCGAGGGGAGGAGGAGCTGGAGCTCAGGAATGCGCCCAGAATTAGTAAATCCAGAATGAGTAAATCCCCGAATTTCAGAAATGCTGAATGCTGCCTGTTCCAGCTCCCCATCCCCACCAGCAGCTGGGGTTTGCCCCTCAAAATCTCATGTACAAAACCTGTGGCCCACTGGAACTGCCTTTGCCAGATAATCCAGGGAGAGTGAAACCCATCAGCTCTTCCCAGAGCAGGGGAGATCTTGGTGAGGAAAGGAGGAGCAAAGTGACCGACCCAGCACCGCCAGGCTGCGGTTGAGATCCTCTCTCTTCACAAACATCTGTCCCAGTCTGGGGTCCCTCCACCAGCCCCATCTGGTGCTGTCTGAGCCCTGCTGTGCTGGAGGAGGGATCTGCACTGCTGAGGGCTTGCTGAGGGAGGGAGGGAGGGAGGGAGCTCAGGAGATGCTGAACATCTGGAGGGGTGATGCTTTGCAGAGCTGTCACCCTGGAAGGAGCTCTGGGCTGGTGGAGGTGGCCCAGCAGAGCTCAGCAGGGAGGTCACACCAGCACAGAAATGGAAATCACAGAATCCCAGGACATCCTGAGCTGGGAGGGACACACAAAATCCAGCTCCTGACCCTGCACAGGACAGCCCCAAAGATCCCATTGTGTGCCTGAGGGTGTCCAGACACTCCTTGAGCATGAACTGGTGCTGCCCAAAACACCAGCTCAGAGCAGTGGGTAGGGATAACCCTGGTGAGAAGTTAAATCTCATTCCTTGGGATGTGGCATCTCCTTTGTGATGTTCAGGGGGCTGCACTGCATCCCCAGAGCAGGGATCATTCCCCAGTTCCCCTGTTCCCTGGGCAATGAGAGCTGCTGATGTCCATGCCTGTGTTTGACCCTGCAGCCCAGCAGCTCGGTGACACCCAGCCTGTCTGTCTTCCCAAATTGTCAGGGAATTTCCAGTTCAAACCCCATCCCAAGCATTTCTGGCTCCCCCTCATCCACTGTTCCAGGGCCTCAGCTGAGCATTCCCAGGAGGGAGCTGTGAGCCAGCAGCTCCAAGAGGTGGAAATTCTGCTGCGAGTGCTGGCTGAGGGAATAAATCACCTTAGCGAGCTGATTTCCATCATCTCCTGCTGCTCTGACACGGGGACAGCGGCTTTGCCACGCTCTGCTGGCTGACCTGGGCCTTGCTGCTGCTCAGGTGAGCATCACCTCATCCCTGTCCTGTTTAACATCCCTGTCCCTCCCTGCAGAGCTGGAGCGGGGTCTGACCGAGCCCCAGATCCAGGTGATTTGCCGCCAGATGCTGGAAGCTCTGCACTACCTGCACAGCAAGAGGATCATCCACAGGGACCTGAAGGCTGGGAATGTGCTGCTCACCCAGGATGGGGACATCAAGCTCGGTGAGTCGCTGGCACCACTCCCTGCTCCACCAGAGAACCACAGAATCACCAAATTGGATGAAACCTTCAAGGTGATTGAGTCCAACCCGTGTCCCAACACCTCAACTAAACCATGGCACCACATCCAATCTTTTTTTAAACACCTCAAGGGCGGCTGGAGCTGGATTGTAAGGATTTAGGGATGCTCTGCTGCCCGAGAGGAGCACCAGGGCAAGGAGGAGAAGATTTTACTCCATGGAAAGGCAAACGGAGCTGCGTGCTGTGCTGAGCCCTTAAACCACAGCCACGCTCAGGCCCCCGGTGGATTTTCCTTCCCTGAGTTTGTTTAATCCCTCTCTGAACCTGATTCCTGTGCTTTTTGGCCTGCTGAGCATCCTGTGCAGGGTGCCAGTTGGCAGGGCTGGGAGCTGGAAGAATTCCTCTTATCTGCACAGCAGGTTTGGTGGTGACAGGGGGAGTTCTGCCAAAGGGCTGCTCTGCCAGCTCGCTCTGCTTCGGAGTGAAATCAGCACCCAGCCACCTCCTGGGGGAGGAGAGGGGGGATTCATCTGCAGGGACCCGTCAGGGAGTGACCCCCAGCTCCTCCAGCTGCCACCAGGGCTGTCCTGGAAAGCAAACCCACCTGGAGTGGGCTCAGGACCCTCTGCAGGTCTGAGCACTTTGGTTTGGGTTCGCTTCAGCTCAGAAGGGATAAACTCAGGGAGAGGCATCTTGCAGTGGCTGGAGGGGAGAGAAGGAATGGAACAGCACTTTGGGTTTTCTGCTCCAAAATCAGCCTTTTTGCTAGGAAATAACTCCTGAAATCTCCTGTGGAGGAATGGAACAACACTTTGGTTTTTCTGCTCTAGAATCAGATTTTTTTGCTAGGAAATAATTCCTGAAATCTCCTATGGACGAATGGAACAACACTTTGGTTTTTCTACTCCAAAATCAGGCTTTTTGCTAGGAAAAAAGTCCTGAAATCTGCTGTGGAGGAATGGAACAACACTTTGGTTTTTCTGCTCTAGAATCAGATTTTTTTGCTAGGAAATAATTCCTGAAATCTCCTATGGAGGAATGGAACAGCACTTTGGTTTTTCTGCTCTAAAGTCAAGCTTTTTGCTAGGAAAAAAGTCCTGAAATCTGCTGTGGAGGAATGGAACAGCACTTTGCTTTTTCTGCTCCAAAATCAGGCTTTTTGCTATGAAATAAATCCCAAAATCTGCCACGGAGCTGCTTTCGTTTGCAGAAAAGAGCTCAGCTTCCTCCTAGACGTGCAAGGTTTGGCAGGAGGGGGTTGCTGGGCCTGTTTTATAGCACATGGGAGAGGAAAACCCTGGGGGTCATGTACCCCAAACCGAGTTCAATTCGTGATGCTCAGCTCGGAGGGCGCAGCCCGTGGTATCACGTTCTTGCCTTCAGTGTGTGTTGTTTGCTTTCCAATCTGTGTCCCAGCCAAATGAGCTAACTCAGAAGGGTTTTTTTCACTTTTCCTCCGGCCTCTAATGTTACTGCTCTTTGCAGCTGACTTTGGAGTGAGTGCCAAGAACATGAAAACCTTGCAGAAGCGAGATTCCTTCATTGGGACCCCATACTGGTGAGTCCCTGCTTGCTAAAAAATCCTGTGCTCGTGAGAGGTTTCGCCCCTGAAAATCAGGTTTGCTCTCAGGTGGGCTCTGACAGCTTTGGACCTTAGGGTGGGAGGATTTTTATGAGGATCCTTGGTCGTTTTCTGTGTGTTGAAGGGTTTTTCCTTGCCTGCCCACAGCTGTGAGCAGCCTCGGTGGTGTGGGAGCTCTGTGGTG
Organism: Eopsaltria australis; assembly: GCA_034509425.1. Lineage (NCBI taxonomy): Eukaryota > Metazoa > Chordata > Aves > Passeriformes > Petroicidae > Eopsaltria > Eopsaltria australis. The sequence continues at coordinate 225,280 of JAVTVJ010001986.1, read as the reverse complement.
CCACAGAGGCAGCAGAAGGGTCACAGTGCTCTGGGTTCAGAGCAAGGGACACACCAGCGTGCTCTCCCTGCTCCGGGGGTGGGATGGGCTTTGGAGCCACTCCAGGCACATGGGAACGAGTCCCTGCCCCAGAAACACAACCTCTAAATCACCCGACTCGCTGAAGGAACGGAGTCTCGGGGATTAATTGATGCTCTGCAGCAACATCCGCGCCAGATGTCAACGGCCTGGGGGCTTGCAGGGGCTGCTCTGCGGAGGAGGGAGGGGTTGGACCCCTCGGAGAGGATGCTGCTGCTTCTGAAACCCGGAGCTGAGGGGAAAAGCTGGGTTTTGTGCAGCTCCGTGGGGGATTTGAAGCGTTCAGTTGCTGCTGCCAGGCTGGTGCTGGGTGGCGGCGGCGGCGGTGTCACCCCCGCCCTGCTGTGCCCTTGGCAGGATGGCCCCGGAGGTGGTGATGTGTGAGACCATGAAGGACACTCCCTACGACTACAAGGCCGACATCTGGTCCCTGGGGATCACCCTGATCGAGATGGCCCAGATCGAGCCCCCCCACCACGAGCTGAACCCCATGAGGGTCCTGCTGAAGATCGCCAAGTCCGAGCCGCCCACGCTCAGCTGCCCTTCCAAATGGTGAGGGGGGCACAGGGGGCATCTCCTGGCTTTCACACTGAGAAAAAAAACCAGTTTTTACTGGTTTTGTTTAATTTGAGCAGGATTTTAGCTGTCCACCTGGGTGCAAGGGGCTGGGGAGGCGCTGCTGGCTGAGGGCAGGATGCTCACACTGCTCACAGTGTCCAGGCAGCACAGGGAGAGCTGCTCCTCACCCACAGACACCCCCAAAACCAGGGGTCACCCCTTGGCTGTTCTCAAAACATCCCGTGGCTGTGTGAAAGGCAGATTTTTCTCTAAAGCTGGAGATGGCCAAGAGCTCCAGAACTGCTTTTCCTGAAGTCTGGAAAGCCATTTCTGCATGTAAAAGAAAACCAGCCAGTTAATTTTTATTAATTAATTAATTAATTAATCACTTAACCTGCTGCAAGTCAGCCAGCAGCACCCAGCAGTGCAGGCAGGGTGGGAACGCTGCCTCTGGAGCTGCTCAGAAGCCAGAAGTGACATCAGGGGCCGCGCTCTGGAGCTCAGAGCTGCACTCTGCAGGCTGAGGGTGCCCTCCCATGGGGCTGCTGCTCCTTCACAGCCACCCTGTCCCACCGGGGCTCCGGGGATGGCTCCTTGTCCCCAAACGGCTCCTGCCATGGGCTCCCTTTGAGGACAACTGTGTCCTGCCCTGCCTCTGCCTTGGCTTCGGGGCTCAGGGGCTGGGGCTCAGTCCCCACCATCTCTTGTCATCACAAGTAAGGCACAACCTGGTTCCTGACCTGGCCCTGTTGCTGCTTCTCATACAAATAATCAGAATAACTGGGCACAGGGTTTCCCGTGAGAGCAAAATGCTGATTATGGCCAGTTGCAAGCTGGGACAGAACCTGCTGAGGGATCGAGCAGACCCCTGTGCCATTTGAGGCCTTTCCCCTGCTGGGTTTCTCACCACCAACTGTGTTTTAAGGTCTTTGGAGTTCAGAGATTTCCTGAAGAAAGCGCTGGACAAGAACCCGGAGACGCGGCCCAGCGCTGCCCAGCTGCTGGAGGTAGGGACCAGAGCAGTGACCCCTGACTGATTTCTGACTATTTCTGTCCTGTTTAGAGAGCTCATAGCACTTTCCAGCCACTAAAATGCTCCAGAAAGGACCAGCAGTGTTTTTCCCTTTGGAGCAAACACCATCTGCAATAGAAGCGGTTCCTGCTGCCTGAAAGCGCCCATGTGGCAGCCAGCTTGGGCTGTACCTGCTTAGCCCTGATTGAAATTCAGCTCCTTTCCTCCTGTCCCTTCCCAAAATCCCTGCAAAAACCTGGAGGCTGCAGTTCCCTCTCTGTGTGCTGGTGCACAGACCCCAGGCACTGCCCTGCCTTTGGCTGCAGCTCAGCACAAACTCCCCGCTGTGAGCACGGAGTGATTCCAACCCCAATTCCAATTCAACCTTTCCCCAGGCTCTGTTTGCTCCTGCCCTGCTCCTGGTGACATTCTGTGGGCTGATATCCCCTTGTTTAAATGCTGCTGCTGCTTTTTTGGGGGGGATCTTTCACCATGAAGCAGCTTTGGGGAGCATCTGTGTGCAGAGGTGCCCTGAGCCTCAGGCACACCTCTCTCCTGTGAATTCCTCCGGGGGTTAATCCCGGAAAGAACCACACCCTCAGGCCCTTGAGCTCACAAGGTGTGATTTTGGCCACCTCACACTTTAAAATTTGCTCGGTTTTCAGCATCCCTTTGTCAGCAAGGTCACCAGCAACAGGGCCCTGCGGGAGCTGGTGGCCGAGGCCAAGGCTGAGGTGATGGAGGAGATCGAGGAGAGCCGGGATGAAGCAGAGGAGGACGATTCCTCGGAGTCTGCCTCGGTGAGGAGCTTCCCCACTGTGGCTGTGCTGGAGGAAAGAGCCTGGCAACTTTTCCAGCCTCCAAAAGCTGGTTTGGATCACATCAGCTGGAGGGGAAGTGGTTGCTTGGCCAGGGAGGGGACGGATTTTGGGGGCTGCCAAGGGTATGGAGAAACAGCGGTGGTGGTGGGTGCCCCAGTGCCAGGTCACAGGAGGAGCTCATGGAAAGGGGTTAAAAAATAAAAGGAAAGGGATAAAAAAAGGAAAATAAGCCCTGATGCAGGCTGGAGAAGCTGGAGTGGAGCAAAGGGGAGGGAGCACCAGCCCGAGGAGGGAGCTGGGCAGATCTGCCCCTGGGCTTGGCTCTTTAAAGGGGACATCTCAGAGCTGCCTGGGGACATGTCCTGACCTCCCTCTTCTGTCACAAAGGGAGGTGGTTCATCCACGGTGGAGTCAGTCTTGGGAAAAGGAGTTTGGTGTGCAAATTCCTCATCTGCCTCTTAAGGATGTGCAGGTTCTGGGGCTTTTTCATTGTTCCCCTTCCTCCCACCCAGGATCCGCAGTCCTTGGGGCTGCAAACCTGGAGAAGGATGGAGCAGATATCCTAAAAAGGAAATTTCCTCCCCACAACTCTTCAGTTCAGGGTGACTTTGCTCTGATTAAGGGATTGGTGGCCCTTGCATTTGTGTTGAGTGGTGGTGCCAAACCCAACCCCTGCCCTTCCCTGTGTTTGCAGCCCCCTGGGAAGCACAAGCGGGACCCTTCCGAGGCGAGCCAGATCAGTTTGGATGGGGAGAAACCTCCAGATTCCTCCTTGCCCAAAGCTGTGAACGGCTCCGTGGGGACTGGCAGGGACACCACAGAGGGCAGCAGTGACAAAGTGTCGGATAAAGGGACGAGCGGTGACAATGACAAACTGGAGAGCAACCACTCCACAAAACCCACCCAGGACAAGCCGGACATCATCCTGCAGCCGGGACATTTGGATAACTCCACGGAGGGGAACAAGGAGCCCTCCAGGCCAGGCAGGGAGGAGAGGAAGAGCCTTGGGGAGAGGAAGAGCCTTGGGGAGAGGAAGAGCATGGTGGAGCGACCAGAGAGCGTTCTCCTGGAGAACTTCACCGAGGAGAAGTTGGTCAATGGAAGCCTGGAGCCTCCGGGGCCGTTCCCGAGCAGCCGCTCCAAAGGGGACTCGGATTCTGGGAGCACCTCGGCCTCCGAGAGCATGGACCTCAGCACGTCCCTGTCTGCTGACCTGGCCCTCAGCAGGGAGAGCGGCTCCATCACGCTCAAGGTGAGAGCGGGGCCAGAGGGGGCTGGAGAACACGGAGAGCCTTTTGGGTGATTCCTGAGGGTCATTTTGGGTGATTCCTGAGGATCATTTTGGGTGATTCCTGAGGTGTTTTGGGTGATTCCTGAGGTGTTTTGGGTGATTCCTGTGATGTTTTTGGGTGATTCCTGAGGTGTTTTGGGTGATTCCTGAGAGCCTTTTGGTGATTCCTGAGGCCCATTTTGGAGGGACCCTTCCCTAGGGAAATCTTTCCAGGGTTTGTTTTCCATGTCACATTTACAGCTGGGTTGAGCTGCCAGGGGGACACGGAATGTCCTCAAGGGAAGGAGAAGCTCTTGGTGGAGCTGTTGAAGGTTCCTCTTCTGTGCCAGGCCACTGAAATCTAGGGGACATCTGATGTCTTGTGTCTTTTTTGTGTGAAGTAGCCACACCATGACCTTGACTTGACCTTGCCCAAATATGTCCTTGCTCAAACCCCAAATGTGACTTCCTAAACTTTATCCATAGTCCATCACTCTGCTGCCCTTCCCTAGGACACCTGGTCCCAGGAAAAAGTTCATCTGGGCTCGTGGCTCTCTTAGTTTTCCCAACCTGCCCAACATCTGGCCTGGTTTGTGTCAGCAGGGACTGCACAAAGACCTCCCAGGCTTCTTGGCTTTTGCTGAAGCTTCCTGCAGGCTGGGAATGCTTGACCTGGAGCTGACCAGGTCAGCAGGGCTTAGAGGAACTTAGAATAACTGGAATGGTATTTGCTGAGCTCCAGGAGAAGAAATGCTGAGCTCCAGGAGGGGGCAGGGGGATGTGTTGCACAAGATCTTTGTCACGTTGCCTGCATGAGTGAGAACTTCCCGTGCCCAAAAACCTTTCTTGGCAAAACTTTCCTCACCTCCTGCAGTGAGCTGGAGAGCCAACATCCCCCAGAGGAGCCTGCAGTCCCTAATCATTGGAAGTGTGATGCTCTTGCACAGGAATTTCCCCCTCCTCACGACCCTTCCCAGCACACCTGGTCTCCTTGCGGAGGAGGAATGTGATGCCACTCATGGAGTTGCTCTCTGAGTGGGTCACTTAGAAGGAGAAAGGAGTTTTTTGGGTTTTTCAGGGAGTGAGCAACATTAGATGATGGTGAGGAAGGGTTTTTGGGAGGTAGGTCAGGGTTCTTCAGGGTGGAAGTTCTGCTGCTCCATGGTTTGGTATCCAGACTGATCTCCAAACTCACTGATGGTCCGAGCTCCGTGTGGATTCCTTGTGTACATTCCTCATGAACAACAGCACTAAAATTGCTCTGAGGGCTCCAGCCCAGCTGTGCAGCTGCTTCACAGGCCCCTCCTTTCCTCCCTGCCCACCCAGGACTCCAGGATGCACAAGAAGACCCTGAAGCGCACCCGCAAGTTCGTGGTGGACGGGGTGGAGGTGAGCGTCACCACCTCCAAGATCATCAGCGAGGACGAGAAGAAGGATGAAGAAATGAGGTTTCTCAGGCAAGTGGAGCTGGAGGGAGGGCAGGGTTTTCCTCTCTGTGAGCCACCCAAAGTCCTCTTGTCCTCTGTCCTGGTCCCACGCGGACAGGGATGCAGCTCAAGATGCACCCAGGCTGTGACAGTGGGAGGTTTCTTGTGGCTGGCTCTGTCCTCTGGGGTGACTGAATGTGTCCCCAGGGCTGCAGATGCCTGGCTCAATGGAAATGAGCTCAGAAATCTTCTCCCTCTTCCTTTTGTTCTCAGACTTCATTAACAGAAAGGCCAAGGGAGTTGTAAACTCCTGGAGCATCATTTAATATTCAAGGGTGTATCCTCCCCTCCTTGATGACTCCTTTGCAGCTCTTACAGCTTTCAAACCTCCCTGCCTTACTCTCACGAAGAGGAGCTGCTGTTGCTAGCACTGAAATGAAAAGGCCCTTAAAATAATTAAAATACAAATTGTTTCATTTGATGCCCAATTTGAGGCTCCGGGGACTCCCTGAGAGGATAATTTGTCCTAAACACTTTGTGTCCCTGTGGCTGCCTTATTCCTCAGCCCCAACACCGGATTTCTGTGAAAGCTCATTAGCAGAGCTCATTTAGTGGTGAGCTGGATGAGGGGAATGATGTGATGTCGTCGTAGATGGGTCAGAATTTGGGAAAATCACCCTTTTTGTCACTCAGACGTGAATAAGAATGGATACAGAGCACAGAGGCCAGGCCAGAGCAGCCCAGCTTGGGATTTGAGGAGCAGTGAGCACTAAGCCAGCTGGCACAGTGGGTATTTGGGGTGCTGGGGGACCCCAGTGCCTGCAGAATCACCTCAGGAGCCTTGTTTGACAAGCTGTGAATGCTAACAGGCCCGACCTGTGGGAGCTGATGGTTTTCCAGCAGCTCCCAGAACCAGGATCCTCCTTCCTGCAGTGTCCTGGAGCACATCAGGGAGCTGGGATCTCGCTCCTGCCCGTGCTCAAAGGCTGCTGTGGGATGGAGCTGCAGCTCCCACTCCCTGCTGAGACGCTCTGGCTGTGGATGTGACCATCTCTGCCCATCACATCCCCCTGGCCTGGCCTGACCCTGCATTTCTGCATCCCCCTGCCCCTCCCTGCCCCTCTGCAGGCGCCAGGAGCTGCGGGAGCTGCGTCTCCTGCAGAAGGAGGAGCACAGGAACCAGACCCAGCTGAACTGCAAGCACCAGCAGCAGCTGGAGCAGATGCTGCGGCGCTTCGAGCAGGAGATGATGGTAGGAGAGCTGGGAAAACCCCTGGGAATCAGCTGGGAACCCAACTCCTCACAGGGGGGTGCTCTCCGGGTAGCAACAACCGTGGGCATCACAGAACCAAATCCTTTGGGGTTTTGAAGCATGGATTGAAGGTTTTTGTGGGCATTAAGCACCTTTGCCTGGCAGGGTGTAACAGGGGAAGGGTGTTCTGGACTTTCTCTCTTTAATGATCTTTTCTTTTACGTCTGTTCATGGCTGCTGTGAGAAACAGTTTATGGTGCTGCTGTAATTCACAGAAAAAAAAAAAAGCTTTTAAATAAGAAAGCAGCACGGCCTGAGTGTGCCAGCAGGAAATCTGGCAAGGCTTTGGGTGTAAATTGAATAAACTGGGCTCACACACTTGGTCCCTCCATGGGCAGCTTCTGTTGAAGTAAAACAATTTGGAAGTCAATCAGAGAATGGTTTGGGTTGGAAGGGACCTTCAAGATCTCCTCCTTCCATGGCACGAGGGCACTGTTGGAGCACAGAGAGCTTCAAGCTTTGTGAGGTGTTGGTTGGAAATTTCCCTCCTCTGTAAAGAGGCTCAATCCAAGCAGGAACAACCCCTTGCCACCTTTTTTTTTTTTCCTCTTTTCACTTTTCTTTTTAACTTTTGGAAGGCAACGAAGCTCAATCCAAGCAAGAACAACCCCCTGCCCTTTTTTTTTTGGTCTCTTTTCACATTTTTTTTTAACTTTTAGAAGGCACTGGAGCAGAGAGGAGGCTGAGGCTGACCTGGATTTTTTGTTGCCTTCCCAAATAGGCAAAGAAGAAGTTTTATGACACAGAGCTGGAGAACCTGGAGAGGCAGCAGAAGCAGCAGATCGAGAGGATGGAGCAGGACCACGCCCTGCGCCGGCGCGAGGAGGCCAAACGCATCCGCCTGGACCAGGAGAGGGACCACACCAGGTTCCTGGAGCAGCTCAAGCAGATGAAGAAGGAGGTAAAAATGGGGATAGAAGGGAGGGGAGTGGCTTTCCTGCAGCTCCTGCTTCCCGGGAAGCTTCAGCGTTTCTCGTGGCGGAACTGGAGAGGAAAGCAGGTGGTGTTTTAGGAGGAGACTCTTGGGTTTGGGCGATTCCTGAGGTGTTTTTGGGTGGTTCCTGAGGTGTTTTTGGGTGATTCCTGAGGTTTTTTGGGTGGTTCCTGAGGTGTTTTTGGGTGATTCCTGAGGTGTTTTTGGGTGATTCCTGAGGTTTTTTGGGTGATTCCTGAGGTCCTTTTTGGGTGATTCCTGAGGTGGTTTTGGGTGATTCCTTGAGGTCCTTTTGGGTGATTCTTCAGGGCTTTTTGGGTAATTCCTGAGGGCCTTTTTGGTGATTCCTGAGGGCCTTTTGGGTGATTCCTCAGGTCCTTTTGGTGATTCCGGAGGTCCTTTTTGGGTAATTCCTGAGGTCTTTTTTGGGTGATTCCTGAGCTGGTTGTGGGTGATTCGTGAGCTGGTTTTGGGTAATTCCTGAGGGCCTTTCTGGTGATTCCTGAGGGCTTTTTGGGTGATCCCTGAGCTCTTCAGTGACACGAGCTGGGGCTGTTCCTCACCTCCAGTTACCTGCAGGGAAGTTCCATTTCCTCCCCACAGGTGAAGAACGAGGTGGAGAAGCTGCCACGGCAGCAGCGCAAAGGGAACCTGAAGGCGAAGATGGACGACTTCACCCAGAAAAAACAAACCATGGTGAGGGCTCAGGGAAGATCCCCCCAAAACTCCAAGACTGGGAAACGTGCAGGAGACAGAAAAATCCTTCCTTCTGGAGGGGCTGGCAGGTTCTGAAACACCAGCAGCTGCTTTCCAAGCTGCAGCAGGAGGAAGGCTCACGGTGGCACTGCTGGGTTTTTAACAGGAACAGGAGTTTTTGGCCAAGCAGAAGGAGGACCTGGAGCAGGCCATGAAGAACATCACTGCCCAGAACAAAAGGGAGATCTGCGACAAGGAGCGTGAGTGCCTCAACAAGAAGCAGCAGCTGATGAGAGGTGGGTGGCAAAGGCTGGGAGGGAGGGGAGGGAATGCTGTAACCATGGGTTTATCCAGCCCTGCGTTTATCCAGCCCTGGGTTTATCCAGCCCTGGGTTTATCCAGCCCTGGGTTTATCCAGCCCTGGGTTTATCCAGCCCTGCGTTTATCCAGCCCTGGGTTTATCCAGCCCTGGGTTTATCCAGCCCTGGCTCTTCCCACGCAGCAGATGCTGTGACAGGGTTGCAAGCTGGCAGGATGGGATGTGGAAAAAAAAACCCAGCCTTGCCAGGTCCTGTCTAAATGTTTAACAATAATAATACTTAGTGCTTTAATCTTCAAAGTGCTTTACAAATATGAACCAATTAGGCTTCATAATTGCAAGAAATCAGGCTCCAATATGGTTTGCAACCAGTTTCTCTTGGAAAACAGGAGGTGAACGATCACCCTGAACATCTGCTGAGCTGTTTGTGTGCACAGAGGTCTCCTGAGCTTGGGACACTCTGTGTGACCAGGATGAGAGGCCAGGGTGGGTGATGTCCTGCTCCTTGTCCTCCCCACAGACAGGGAAGCTTGCATCTGGGATCTGGAAGAGCGTCAGCAGCAGGAGAAGCACCAGCTCATCAAGCAGCAGCTGAAGGAGCAGTATTTCCTCCAGAGGCACGAGCTGCTGCGGAAGCATGATAAGGTGAAGGCTTTGCACCTTCCCACGCTGCTGTGGGTCAGAAAAGTGTCCAGGTGTTCCTGGGGGTTTCCTTTCCAGGCTGAAAGGGGGGAAGGGTGGGTTGGGAGTTAAAGGGCTTGGTTGTTATGAGTGAAAAAGGACCAGGATCATGCTGGTGCCAAGAAGGCAATAAAGCCTTCTTGCTTGGGATGTGTGCTCTGTGTAATGTGCAAGAAGCTGGGAATTTTGGGGGGCTTTTCCAGAAATCTGCCACTCCCCAGGATTTGGCATGGTTGATTCCCAGAGCAGGGAGTGAAGGCTGGCACATTCCTTCCAACCCTTCCTCCTCTGCTTTCCCAGCACGTTCATCCCTTGCCACCCCCTCCTATCCCTTCGGAGTGCCACCAACCTCTCCCACCCTCCTCCCAAATCTGCTCTCCAGCTGCCCCTGTGCTGAGGACTCTGGGGAGGTGTCCCTGCTGCTGTGGCTCCCCTGACCCCTGTGTGTGTGCAGGAGAGGGAGCAGATGCAGCACTACAACCAGCGCATGCTGGAGCAGCTGAAGGTGCGGCAGCAGCAGGAGAGGGCGCGGCTGCCCAAAATCCAGCGCAGCGAGGGCAAGACGAGGATGGCCATGTACAAGAAGAGCCTCCACATCCACTCCAGCGGCAGTGCTGCCGAGCAGAGGGAGAAGATCAAGCAGGTCAGGGCCTGGACAGGCGCCAGGGGTTGAGGTTTGGCTTGGTGGGAGAAGGGAGCTTGGGAAAATGAAGTTGTTTCCAGATTTTAACTGGTTAGAGGGCTCTGTTTGGTGGCATCGTTTGTGGTTTTCAGTTTGTATTGGGGAGCATCCTCGGGGCTTTCCCTTCTTTCCTGTGTAACAGTGGAAGCTGGGCTGGTCTCTCAGCCAGCCCCAGAGGCCAGGGCAATGCTGCCCACACAGGCACCTGCTTTTCTCTCTGCCAGTTTGCCCTGCAGGAGGAGAAGAGGCAGAAAGCAGAGCGGCTGCACCAGCAGCAGAAGCACGAGTCGCAGATGAAGGACATGCAGGCCCAGTGTGAGAGCAACACCAACGAGCTCCAGCATCTCCAGGTACTCCTCCCTCATGGCTTGGTCTCCCAGAGCTGCCTGTGCAGGTCTCAGTCTCTTGAGAAGTGACTGTAGAGGACTGGGAAGGAGTTGAGGTCCCCTGGCTCTTGCCTTGAGAGGTTTTTCAGAGGATTGTCAGGAGTTGAGGTCCCCTGGCTCTTGCCTTGAGAGGTTTTTCAGAGGATTGTCAGGAGTTGAGGTCCCCTGGCTCTTGCCTTGAGAGGTTTTTCAGAGGACTGTCAGGAGTTGAGGTCCCCTGGCTCTTGCCTTGGGAGGTTTTTCAGAGGATTGTCAGGAGTTGAGGTCCCCTTTGCTCTTGCCTTGAGAGGTTTTTCAGAGGACTGTCAGGAGTTGAGGTCCCCTTGCTCTTGCCTTGAGAGGTTTTTCAGAGGATTGTCAGGAGTTGAGGTCCCCTGGCTCTTGCCTTGGGAGGTTTTTGTTGCCGTGTCTAAACGTGGAGCTCAGAGCTCTGAACGTCTCTGCCCAAGACAAATCCTGTTTGCCCCCTGGATGTTCAGTTCCAGCTGCTTGACGGGTGCTGTGTTTGGTGATGTGCTTTCAGAATGAGAAGTGTCACCTCCTGATTGAGCATGAAACCCAGAAGCTGAAATCCCTGGATGAGAACCACAACCAGCACATGAAGGAGTGGCGAGACAAGCTCAGGCCACGGAAGAAGGTGAGGCCTCCTGGGGGTGAGCAGAGTGTCCTGCCTGGCTGGCAGAAGGGGACAGGAGCTCCAGAACAGTCTCAAACACAGCTCTTGTGTTGTTCTCCTCACTCAAGGCCCTGGAGGAGGAGCTGAACCAGAAGAAGCGTGAGCAGGAGATGTTCTTCAAGCTGAGCGAGGAGGCCGATGGACAGACGCCGGTGTCCCCGACCAAGCACGCCAAGTTTGTCCCCTTCAGCTCCTCAGAGAGCTTGTAACCCCTGGCAGGCCACCAGCTGGTACTGGCTGTGTCCTCCTGGGCTGCAGGGGGGCGACCTGAACTTGGAAGATCCTCTCAGCAGCCCCTTCTTGCCACAGCACCCTCCTGTCCCCTGCTCTGCCTGGGATAAACGTGGCCTCTGAGCTGAGGGATGCTGGCTGGAACTTGGGGTGGCTTTCCCAGGAGCTCCAGGCTGGGAGAATCGGGGCAGGACCCTGTGTGGATCGTACTTGCACTGTTGGCTGGGTGAGCCTGGTGCTCACTGGGTTTGTCAGCTCAGGCTGGAGCAGGGACCACTCTGATCAGGAGAAACAGCCCCAGGGCAGGGCTGTCACCTCCCTCTCCACCGTGGCTGCTCCTGTCCCAGTCCTTTGTAAGGCCTGGCTTGGGGCAGAGCAGCTTTGGCGTTGTCTTAAGCTCACCTTGGCCTTAGACTTCTCCCTCTCCACTGTGGCCCTTTTTTTGCCACAGAGGGACAGTAATTTGTGGTTTTTTTCCCTAGGGAGGGCTGGGTTTTTCCTTTCCTCCTCCTCCCCACACAGACTGTGCAGAAAGAGACTCAATGTCCTCCCAAAGATGCTTCTGCTCTTCCTTTGCCCTGACCAGTGGCACCACAGAGCTAACACTGGATTTTGGGGTGACTGAACTGCCCAGCTGGCTGCAGGCTTTGGTCCTTGAGGAAATGCCAAGTGCAGGTGCAGAGGGGAGGTTGGGGACGCTGAAGTGTCACTGTCACTGTGCCTTTGGGAGGAGTGGGGGGTGAAGGGAGTTACTGCCAGAGCTCTCATGATCACTCAGGTGCTTGAGGCTGGTTTTTAGTCCTGTCTGTGTGGGGGGTGTGGGTCAGCCAGCCTGGCCAGGGGGGTTCAGCTGCACAGCATCGTTTGGGAGGAACACAGGAGCAGGGAAACAAGGGAAGGGGAGATGCAAAGGGGGCTCACTGCTCCCAGCACCTCCCTGGCCACTGATGGCTCATCTCCTTGTGATGTGCCACAGCTTTTTGGATGGTTCTCCTGGCTGGGAGCCGGGGGCAGAGGGGCAGAGCAGGTCCTCTGTCCTGTCTGTCCCCTCCCCCTGCACAAGGCAGGGCTTGGCTGAGCTGCTGGGTGGGACTGGGAGCACAGAGCTGGGGAGGGGCTCAGGGACCTCACTGGCAGCACCTTCTTCTTTACCTAAAGGTGTAAGGCAGCACTTAAGCTCTTTTCTCTGGACAACATTGTTTGTTTTAGACCTGTTTCTCTAGCAAGAAAAAAACAATTCTGCTTAAAAAAAAAAAAGAAAAGATAAAAAGTTGTTATTTTCATGTCTCCTCTGTTGATTCACTGGCATTTCAGGGAAAGGTGGTGTGCAACGTGCCTCACTTCTAGGTACTGGGCTGGAGGAGGCAGCCCCCAGGTCTTTAACTGTTCCTGGGGAGAGCATTTCCTACCCATTTAGAGCTCCTAATCCATATTTATAAGCTTCCTGCAAGCTAGCAAGGCTGCATCTCTCTGGGCCGTTCCAGGTTAGCTCGGATTTCACAGCAGTGATGTCTCTGTTAATGAACATAGGAAGGGTTCCTGCCCCATCTCCAAAAGCCTGGATTGTGCTTTTCAGGTGTGGTAACGCCAGGCTGGGATCTGATGTGAGGTTAATGAATGCAAAGGGATGCTCCTAAATCAGGCAAGGAGCTGATTGGAGAATTTAATCATGTTAGGAATGTGTTTCAGCAGCCCCAGGGGTTCTGGGTCTGGTCCTGCTGGGGTCAGGCTGGAGCTGTTCTGTGCAATGCTTGTGCCACAGCAATCAGAGCCCAATGTCCATCCTTGAAGGGACTCTGGTCACCTCCAGCTGAAGGGCGTTGCTGCCTCTGGTGCCTTCTCCAGCAGCCCAGGGAGCACATCCCTCTCTGGACATCCCGCAGCCATGAGGAGAAACCATTTCTGGGGGTTCCTAAAGAGCTGATGCAGTACCCTTGTGCTAAATCAGCCATCCCTTCCCCCAGCCCAGCTGATTCTCAGCTTGCAGAGAGCAGCACAGCCTTGCTAACAGAGGTAGGGATGGTTCTGCTCGCTCCTTTTTGGGTTTTGTGTTCCCTCCCTGGGGTGCCGGGGCTGCAGTGCCGTGCCCCTCTCCTAGAAGGGGAGCCCATCATCTGACTGTCATGTTTACAGCGAGGTTATCATTCCCCCTCCTTTCAAAAGAGGATGTTTTTGTTGTTCCCTGTTCAGAAGGAACCACAATTAAACCCAGCTTGCTTTTGGGGAGGGTGGGACATGATTTTTTAAAAACGTGGCTTTGAATAAAAAGGGTTTTTTTAATATTTTGGAAAATATCTTCAGTGGGGCCACCACTATGATGTAAAGACCTCTCTAATAAAGTAACAGACTGAGAAACCTGGGCATGGCTCTGATTTTGTGCCTGGTTGCCAGCTGTGACCTCAGCTTCGCTTTTGCTCTGGGTTTTACCGACTCAGAAAAACTTCTGCCGTTTGAACTTTGCAAGGCTGAACCTCCAGTTCTCTAAAACCGAGCTGGAGCCTCTCCTGCTGCTCAGGGGCAGGGACATCTTTGCCACCAAGCTGAAATCGTGGTGGGGCTGAAGCGAAGCAACCGCTCCCTGGATGCCTTCAGTGCGTGCTCAGACGGTGCTGGGCTGACCCTGCTCGGTGAGCAGTGAGTATTGCACCCTGAGCCTGAGAGCAAAGCATTTCTGCACGGATTGTTCTTCCTTTTTAATTAACTGGCCTGGCTTTAACCGCAATCTCAGACAAACGGCTCAGTTCCCTTGTTTTGGTGGGATGAGGAGGTTCTAGGGATGCCTCCCTGTCTTTTTTCCATGCTCTCCTCTGCTCAGGGGGAGAAAAAAATCCTGTTTTCCATTGTCAGTGCAGGGGGAGATCTCTGCCTCCTCCCTTGGGCTGCTCAGAAAAGCTCCCACCCCCTCTGTACCCCACCACAGAACCCAGATGCCCTCTGCTCCCTGCTCGGAGCTTTTCACCCCCTGCTTTCACTGATTTCTCTCAAGGACACACCTTAAAATCACGGCAGATATGACAGGAGCCCATGGAGCTGGTGGGAGTTGACCCTGATTTTTGGAATTTTTTTTACCCTGATTTTGTGCCAGAAGCCGCCAATTTAACCTCGGATTTCGTGCAGGAAATGACCTTGCTGGCTGTGTAAAAGTGCAGGGCGTGAGTTCAGCTCAGGTGCTGAAAAGGAGGTGGAATTGGGACTGGAATTTGTTGCTGGTGAGGTTTTAAATGAGCAGAGAGAGAAGGATGAGCAAAGCCTGAGGGCTGCTGTCTCCTTGCTCCACGAGACAGTAAGGAATGGAGTGGCTGAGGACACCTCATTAATCATTTTGTTTACGTACAGCAGGACTGCGCTGTCTCCTGGGACACCCTGGCCTCCCTCAGTGTATCCCAGGGAAGCAGGAGCTCTCCCGGGAATATTTAACTTCATCTGCATGTCCTTGGCAGTGCCTGAGGGGAGCTCCAACCACCAGGATCCAACATATATTTATAAGTGCTGTATATTCCAGAAATAACTGCTAACTACCACTCCGTCCTGGTGCTACGCTGAAAACAGAGCGAAAGTAAAAATACTGCCTAATTTTTACAAGCGGAGCTGACAGCCCTGAGAAGTTCCTGGTGCTGCAGCAGCTGCAGCATTCCCTGGGGTTTATTTCCTGTCACATCTGGGCTCCAAACTCCTCTGGGCTGCCCAAGGGCTTTTGCAGCTGCTGCTGCTGCTTGGAGCTCTCTAGGGGAAGCCAAAGCAGGGCAGGCAGGGAGAGCCTCGGGGCTTGTGCCCGAGTGCTTCCCTCCCACGGCTGCATCTGTGCTCCCTTTGGCTCTGCAGGAAAATCCTCTGCACCCTCTGAAGCCAAACGCTGCTGTGTGGCCACTGGTTTATTCTCCAAACGCCAAACTCCCCGTGCTTTCAGCAATCCGAGCCTCTCCGGAGGTGCTGGTGCTGCCGGTGTTTGTTGTTGCCGCTCTCCCGGCTGGGGTGGGGCTGGATTTTGGGGGCACGGTGCCCTGGCCGCCCATCCGGGCTGCTCTGGACGCGATTTCCAGGCTGGCAGGGGCTGGCTGGGTGTTTGCTGCTCTTCCTCTCGCTCACTAGATGGCACAACGCTGGAGCTCCTGAAGGGCTCTCTCTGTGGCATCCCTTCCACCAGACAGCTCTGCTTCTCCTCGGGGATTTTTCTGATTCTGATTCTCAGTGCTTTTCTAGCGCAGGAGTTTCCCAGGGCTGCCCCATCTGAGGGAGCATCCCCTGCCTGGGTTCTGTTCTCCCTGGCACCTAAACCCCGCAATTTTCAGGGGTCGGAGCAGTGGAAAAGCATCCCTGGTGACAGCTGAGAGTCAGTGCCACCCAGCCCTGGTGAAATGGGAAATCTCTGCTGGGTTTCACTGCAGGGATCTGTCCGAGCATCATTTTTGGCTGATTTTGGAGAGGTGGCTCAGGGCAGGTGGATGCATTTGTTCTGCACCCAGGGAGGACCAGGACATTCAGCCACCTGGCACAATCCCCCAGTGCTAAAATTGCACAGTGAGCAGCAGCAGTGGGCTCTCCATGCCAGGATGTTCCCTCTGCACTCAGGGCTGATGCTGGGGCACTCTTTCCTCATTCCTTTCCCTCCCTGACACCAGGCCGAGCTCAGGGGCAGAGCCCAGCTGTGCCCAAACAGCTGGAATCCACTTAGAGCCACGCAGAAACCCATCTGAGCTGAGGGATGGCTCTTCAGAAATCATTTGCCTTCTTGTTTTAAATTGCTCAGCTGATCCTGACAGACACAAGGGAGAGGAGCACGTTCTCGACTCTTGTGTAGGTCGTGACCTCTCCTGTGTAGTTATTTTATCGTAGTTATTTTATTTTATTTGGCTCCATGAAGCTTCAGCCTCTGCTTAGGGCAGCAGGGGGTGAATGTTTACCCTGAAACTCCCCTCAGCTCTGTCTGTACCACCCAACCTTTTGGTGGGACGTGCTGCTGCCACTTCTCTGCTGTCCTGCAGCAGCATCCCCAGAGGTGTGGGCTGGGCACAGGACTGCAGGCCCCTCACAAACCCCTCATTTGGGCTCCCTGACAAACCCGTGACAGATTCCTTGATCAATGACCAAGGCACAGCAGAGCCCAGGAAGGCTCTGCCTCTCCACAGTGGTTTCTCCCCAGGGAGGTGATCTGGTCAGCATGCAAAGGCACTCTCCACTCCTCTCACCAGCCCTCATTAGACTTGTTAATTAAACACAGGAGCCATTTTGCAGCCTGGGCTGTGATTCTCTCCAGTCATTCCTGGGTGCTCGTTATCTGCCAGGCTGCAGCCCGTGCCTGGTGCTGCCGGGGCCCAGGAGTGATGGAATCCCTCCAGCAGCTCAGAGGGGAAGGGGATGCTGATGTTTAAGTGCTTCTCTACCTTAATTTTGCATTGCAGCATGTGAAGACCAGGAATTGTTTCATTCCTCTCTTAATCCTCTTTCTCCATTGCTCCCACGTGTCAGTGTACGCTCCCTCTCCACCCTGCAGCTTTGGATGTTTTCCTCACCATCCTTTGGAGGATTTGTGCCTCTTTCAGGTCTCTTAAACCAGTAAAACTCCCTCTGCTCCAACCTGGGTGCTCCGCACAACACCAGGAGCTGCAGTTCCAGATGTTGGTGCTATCCAGGCTCTTGATGAGGTCCAGCCCCAGCATCCCCCGTCAATGTGACAATGACAGAAGGGAGGGAGGATTCCACAGCTCATCTCCATGGCCTCCTGCCTTCCAAACACATCTGACTGAGGAGTGATGGCTGGGGCAGGGGTGAGGGTGACATTCAGCTGTAACCCAGTGCTGTGTCTGCACCCCAGGAGGCACCAGGGAGGTCACCAGTGGCCTGACGTCCCCTTCAGCCAGTCCAGCCACCTCTGCAGGGCCACTGTGCTCTGGGGCTTTGCTGAGGGGGAGGAGGATGAACACGAGCCCTTGGGGAGGGGCAATAAAGCACTGGCAAGCTGCCTGCACCTCCATTAATTCTCTGGGGTGGCTGGAGCAAAGTTAATAGTATTTAAAAAGAGCCACATTTAAGGAGCCGCTAAGGAGCGAGATGAGTTGTTTATGATTAAATTAAATTCATATGAAAACTAATGACCTGCCAGTGTAAGCCTTGAGTAACTTTATAATGTAATTAAAAGCCCAACGGGGGAGAGAGCTGTGGTTATGCCACGTGTTGAGGAGCTGCTGGGAACGCGGAGGCCACGGGCAAGGGCTGATGTAGAGAAAGCCCGGTCACTGCCCTGGCCCCTGTGCTGGCACCAGGGCACAGCAGGGCACAGAGCCTGGCATGAGGGGGGCTGCCAGGAGGGAGAGGTGGGTGCTGCGGGTCAGCTCCTGGCCCCAATGATAGAATCATGGAATGGTTTGAACTGGAAGAGACCTTAAAATCATCCCATTCCATGGGCAGCGACACCTTCCACTATCCCAGGCTGCTCCAAGCCTCATCCAGCCTGGCCTTGGGCACTTCCAGGGATGGAACTTCTCTGGGAACCCGGGCCAGTGCCTAAAGAATTCCTTCGTGATATCTAATCTTAACCTGCCCTCAGTTCGGAGCCATTCCCCCTCGTCCTGTCACTACACGCCCTTGTAAACACTCTGCACGCAGGTATGCGGCTCGTCCCGGGCACGGCAGCTCTGCCGACCTGACCGGGACACACCGACCTTTCCCTGCTCATTTCCTGCCTCCTTTAGGGATGTGGCCGCCAGCGCCCAACCCACGGCCGCTCTGGGGGCTGCTGCGATGGGACAAGAGCGGGTGCAGAACCGGCGCGGGGTGATGGAGCGCACGCACAGGTAAGGGAGGCGAGCCGGGATCCCTCCCCGGCATCTGAAACATCTCCGTCCCGCATCGCCGAGCTCGGGCACGCAGCAGGCGCACCGGGGGACGCTCGGTCCGGCCGGCCCTTTAAGCGGGCGGCGGTGGGGCCGCCCCGCGGGCCGGGATAGGCCGGGCCGGGCCGGGGCCGCCTCCCGCCCCCGGAGCGGGCGGCGCGGGGAGGCTCGGCCGCGCTGCAGCCTCCGGTCCCGGCGGCGAGCGCCAGAGCGTCCCCGCTCCCCGAGGGGCACGGCAGCGGCGATGCCCAGGCGGAGCATCGCCGAGGTGAAGGTGCTGGACGTGCAGAAGCGGCGCATCCCCAACAAGCACTATGTGAGTGCCCGAGCCCGGCCCTGCGCGAACAAAGGCCGGGCGCTGCCGGCCCCGCTCCCGCGCGGAGCTCCGGGAAGGGAGGACGGAGGAGGAGGAGAAGGAGGAGGGCGGCAGCGCTGGCGGGGGTGTCCCGAGGGGGTCCCGCGGTGCCCCCCTGCCAGCGTGGGGATGCCCCGCCGCTGCCCCCCAGCCCCCGCTCCCGGTGCCGGCCCCGCGGGGGATGCCCGGGGGATGCCCGGGGGATGCCCGAGGGATGCGGGCGGGGGTTGCGCGCACCGGGCAGCGGCCACGGGCACCGCGGCGAAAGCGTCCCCGCGTCTGCAGCTTGGCACCGGGGCCGTGGGACCTGTTGGTCGCAGAGTCCCGGGGCAAGGAACCACCCAGTTCCTCCTTTCTCTCTCCCTGGATAGTGCTCGGTCCCCAGGAAGGATCCCTCGTGTCCCCTGCATCCTGCCCAGCGCCTTCCTGCGTGCTCCGGGGCATCTTCCAAACTGTTGTGGGTTTGTCTATTTTTGAAGGTGGTTTTCTTTTATTTATTTATTTATTTTTTTTTTATGATTTAAACTTTGGTGTGTTTCCAGGCACCCGTGGAGAGCTTTGTGGGTGAATCCTGGCAACAGCCGTAAAACAAAAGACCGAAATGTTCCTCCCTCCCGTTTTGCCGTAGAGCAGGGTGACCCAGTGACACACTGCTCGTGGCACATTCGGGTTGGGCAGATGTGGTGTTTGCTCTGGCTGGAGTCTGTTGTCAGAAGAGCCAGGCTTTCGGAGCTCTTGGGAGATCAAGGGCTTCTCCAGGTCCCCTCGGCTGCCCTGTGGCATTGAGCAACAATTGGAGGAAAGCTGAGGGCAGCCAGCTCCAGGAGGGGAGGGCACGGGGGTCTCTCCTCGCACCGGGGCTGTGGCGTGGCTGCTGCCACCCACCCGCTCCCTTATCCCCCCTTCTTCCTGCTGCCCTGCCTGCAGCTCTGTCAGCCCTGGCCGAGCCTGGCGCCGGCTCCAGATGTGCCCTTTTCCTGCCGTGTCCATCCTTACTCATCGCGGCTGTGCCGTGCCCCCGCTCCGGAGCCGCGCGTACGTGCGGAGCTTTGTGCGCTGCTGTTTGTCTTGGCGGATCCGGGGCTTCGCCTCGGGTCCCGTTCCGAGGCCGGGCTGGGATGGCCCGTGCAGCTCCTCTGCTCTCCCTTCAGCCCCTCCTGCGCCCCTCGGCAGCGGTGTCCCCCCGGCAGGGACACGCACCGCGGATGTCGCACACGATCCGCTTTGTGCGCTGTCCCCGCTCGCCCCCCGCCCGTCACGGAGAGTCGGGTGGAGTTGGGCATAGCACAAATAATCCCTGCGAGGCTGGAAAACTGGGACAGCGATGTTTTCTGAGCAGGGAGCTGGATGGCGGGGCAGAGGGTGGGGACACCGGAGCAGGAGCTCCGGGCGCGGTGCGAGAGGCGGCCGCTCCCGCTCGGTGCCAGCTGTGCGGCCCGGCCGCTCCGCTCCTCAGCGGGTCCCTGTGCCTCCAGCCTTCCCCTGGACTTGTCTTGGACCGAAACGCAGCAGCGGGAGCCAGCGCGGCTCGCAGAGGGCTGAGCCCAGGGAGGGGCCGGCAGCCTGCAGGCAGCTGCCTCCCCCGAGCAGCGCTGGAGTGAATGGGAGCGCTCGCCTTGCTGGAGGAATCAATAGAACCGGGCAGATTCACAAAGCCAGTTAATTATATGAAACCAAACCTTTTTTTTTTTTTTTTTTTCATTCCCTTCCTCCCCCTGCAAGGAGAGGGAGAGGCAGCAAATCATGGCTGAATCATCTGTAGACAGTGGCTGCTGGCACTGTGCGAATCCAAGGCAGCCACGAAGTGTCCGTGCAAAACCTTTGCCCTCTTCCCTTCTCCCGTCACACAGCTGTGCTCTGCTCCATCCCTGAGGCAGCTCTCCTGTCCCCAGGGAGGCTGGAGAACCACGCTGGCTTTTCCTCCTGTTGCCTCTGTCATGACCTGCCCTGCTCAGGCTCCTCTGCATCGGCCACAGATTTATTTCTCTTTGCTGGACAAAGCTGCACTTGTGCTGCTCGTGGTGAGGCCACAGCACAAAGTTAGGAATTCCCAGCAAAGTGAGCTCAAGCCGGTGTTTCAAAGTCCTTGTCACACCTGCAGTGGGGAGGGCTGGCTCTATTCAGGCTGCTGTGCCTTGCCTTTCACCTGGGTCATTGATACAAAGGGAATTGTCTTGCCTGAGACAAAAAGCTGTTTTTTTGGCAGCTCTGCCATGAAGCAGGAGGCCAAATATTTCCTCAAATTGCAGGGCAAGGACTCAGCAAGGTTCTGGGCAGGCTTTGGGGAGCTGGGTGCAGGTGCTGAGCTGAGTTTTGGGCTTCAGCTGGGGACCCAAGCACAGCCCTGCACCCTCAAACTCCACTTGTGTTTTTAAGCTTTTTATTCATGGGCATTACCTGGCAGGGGCAGTGAGAAATCCTCGTGCAGGTGTTCGTTGCAGGATGCTCTGCCTCACTTTTATCCACGTAAAAATGGGATTCCACCCTTCAGGAGAGTGGCTGAGGGAACATTTTCAGGGACATTTCCCACCCTACCCTGTGTGAAGTGAGCACAGCCCAGGGGTGCTGCCAGCGAGGGCTCCGGGGCCATCCTGCAAATCTGGGAAGGCAAAGTCCAAGAGTAAAGTTTAAAAATAATCATTGTGAGAGGCAGAGTTGCAGACTGTCGTTTCTCTGGTCTGGCCAAGTCTCTGATAAATGAATGTTTATTCAGAAAAAGACCCAAAACAAAGCCATAGTTGAAACAGACTGGATTTTCCTTTAAAGGACCTTTTTATAGTATTGTGTTTGTTGTTCTCGAGTAGAAGCCCTAAAATAAAGCTTTCTCCTACTAAATCCAGATTTGGGTGGTTTTCTTTCCCTTGGGCGAGCCTCAGGATGTTTCATTTTGTTCCAGCTGCGATGTGTGTGTTTTCTATGTGTTAACAGCAGTGCCGTTGGATCCCATCTCCATTTCTGCCTAGCGGGAACATCTCCCCAGTTACATGGGTTTAAATCGTTGTTCTGGAGCACCATCCCCAATTATAAATATCCATTCAGCAGGGGGGAGGGAGCAGCGTGCTGTTTGGGGTTAGATTGTTGGGAAAGCTGGATTATGGATTTCCATTCCCAGCTTCCACGTATCCCTAAAAAAAAAAAAAAGGGAATTTAAATGCAGCATTTCTTTTACAAGCCCAGGGAACAAGATGGCAAAACTTTAAACAAGGTGAAGACCTCATTTGTGGCCGCTGGGTTGTGAAGGTAATTAACAGTAATTAACAGTGCGTGGTGGGATCTGGCTGATGGGATCTACAGGTATTTTAAAACAAATTTGAGGAGAACCACGTTGAAAAAGTGGAGGTGTTCTGTTTTTGGTGTGGAATTCTGGGATGCTGTGGGTGTCCTCTCTGTTCCTTGTCCTGGTGAGGCCGTTTGTGGCTTCATTCCCCGTGCAGCCCAACCCCGTTTTTTATCTGGAACTGATTATGGGATGTTTGAATGACAGGAGGACACAGCTGCCAACCTACAGCTTTAACTTTCTTTAGTGCTTTATATTCTAGATCTGAAGGTGTTTCTGAGGAGCACGTGCCCCCATGGGCTGTGTTTTGGGGTGCCCTGGTTGCCCTGCTGGAGCAGAGCTCGGTGGGCACCTGGCACGGTGTCACCTGGCTGAGTGATTCCCGTGGATTTTCAGTGTTATTCCTGCCCTTTGTGAATCATCCTGATTGTTTGGCCTTAAAAGGGTGTCAGGGGATGAGTTTTCCCCGTGCTGTCTCCCTGGGAAGGGTGAGCATGCCCTTGGTATGGTGGGAATGTCCTGTGGGCAGCTGGAGGGGCTGAGTGGGGAAGGAGGAGGGTGGCATGAGTAGTGTGAGATCTATCCCCAGATAACCAAACTGGGAATGAGGGAGAGCCAGGGGGAAGCTGCAGGCTGACTCTTGGTGGCCTCTGAAGGTTTGAGGGCTTTCTCAGCATCCTCAGTGGCGTTTTGCTGCCGTATCCTGTGGTTGTGCCTTGTCTCATCCCGTTTCCTGCCAGCTGGATGATGCTGTCCCAGCCAGGCAGGGAGTTTGGTAGGAATTCTGCTCTGTCCTCGTGCCTGGCCCTGCTCTGCTCCACAGACCTCACCAGTCCTTCCTCCTCACCTCTCAGCAGAGTTGGGGTTTAATGGGGAGCTTTGTGGATGAAATGGATGTGGATGAGACCCAGCACTCAAACTCAACCTCTCCTTTGTTTTTCTTCCCCAGTCACGTTTCTCAAGGCTGCTGAAAACCTTGAGCGTGGAAGGGCCAAACCCTGCCTGGCCCGTGGCCACTGAGGCAGGAGCTGCTCCGTGTGGGAAGCTGATGCTCACACTCAGCTCCAGCAGCGAGCTGCAGCTCTGGGGCCATCCCTGGCCTCTGCCTGCCCCCAGCTCTGTGACCTTGGTCCCCCCCAGCTCTGTGACCTTGGTCCCCCCCAGCTCTGCTTTGGAGGGTGTCTCTGTCTTCCGGCCGTGTCTGTCGCAGTGGGAAATAGGAAACAGCACAATCCATACGTGTGACCTTCGGAGTGGCTGGGGCAGGCGAGTGCTGTGTGACTGAGGGGTCTGAGCAGGCTCTGCCGGGCTGTCCTTGGGGTCCCTGCCTTTGTCACAGCCCCGTGTGTGTGTCCTTGCCATCCCAGCAGTGCTCAGGCCATGCTGTGCCCTGCCAGGCTGTGGGAAGAGGGCACAAATCAAAGGGATGAGCGAGGGGAGGAGGCTGCCCTGCAGCCAGGCTGGGTTTGGGTGGTGGGGAGGCTTTGCCTGCCCTGCTGCTGCCCCATCCCTGGTGCCCACCCAGCTCCCCGCAGCTCTGCCCTGCTGCTGCCCCCATCCCTGGTGCCCACCCAGCTCCCTGCAGCTCTGCCCTGCTGCTGCCCCCATCCCTGGTGCCCACCCAGCTCCCCGCAGCTCTGCCCTGCTGCTGTCCCCATCCCTGGCACCCAGCTCCCCGCAGCTCTGCCCTGCTGCTGTCCCCATCCCTGGCACCCAGCTCCCTGCAGCTCTGCCCTGCTGCTGTCCCCATCCCTGGCACCCAGCTCCCTGCAGCTCTGCCCTGCTGCTGCCCCCATCCCTGGAGCCCAGCTCCCTGCAGCTCTGCCCTGCTGCTTCTCCCATCCCACCCAGCTCCCTGCAGCTCTGCCCTGCTGCTGCCCCCATCCCTGGTACCCACCCAGCTCCCTGCAGCTCTGCCCTGCTGCTCGTGCCTCCCCTGTGCCACAGAGCCCGGGGCAGCATCGCTGGTGCCCTGCAGCTGCTGCTGGAATCCCCAGTCCATGCCAGCACCACCCTGCTCCCAGCTCCCTGGCCACAAAGCAGCAGTGAGGGGGTCACAAGCTGTCTGGTCACTGAGCTGGGGCTTGGCTGTCCCTCTCCTGCCCCAAACTCTGGCATGCCATGGCACAAGAGCCCCCATGTCCCCTCCCCAGCCCCCAGCCTGCAGCAGCGAGGGCTGATGGAGAGGGGCCAAGCACAGCAGCGTGGTGCCAAGAACTTTCTTTGTTTCCAGCCACCTCCCTCCTTTTTTTTTTTCTTTTCCTCTTACAATTTCCCACTCCCTTTTCTATATTAAACCCTCTCTGGCTTGGCTGGATTGCTCAGCTCCTTTGGTTTCTCTGCCCCTTTGGGTTCCTGGTGCAGTGGTCGAAGGGAGGGTGAGGCTCTCACATCTCCCCTCCTTTCAGGGTCGGGGCAGCGTGGGTGAAATCAAAAGCCTGATGCTTTCTGACTGATGCTTTTCCTCTTTGCTGCTGCTGAAAGATGCTTTAAATATGTGGAGTTTTCCACAGAGAGCTTTATTGTGCAGAGTCTCCCTGGACCTGAGACCACACAGGCTCCAAGCCTTTGGAAACAGCTCTGCAGACAGCTCTGGAGGCTGTTCTGTCTGGAGCCTCTGCAGGAGCTCTGCTGGAGGCTGGGGACCTTCTCTGGTGTCCCTGCCCTGCTGTGGAGGTGCCTTTCCAAGTGACCATGGTGCTGCTCTCCGTGTCCTTGTGCAGGAGCTCTGGGCACGGGGATGCCAGGGAAGCTCCAGGATTGCTCAGAGCCACCAGGGAAGGCTGTGCCACGCCAGGAGAGCTGATCTTGGCCTGGCTGAGCTGCTCCTGGTTCAGCTGGGTGCCAGGCAGAGTTCCCAAGCAGCTGCCCTCTCCTTGTGGGATTTGTGTGTCCCTCCCAGCCAGGATGCCTTGCAAATCTCCGTGCAAAACTTTGGAGAACTCCAGTAGAAGGAGAGAAGCCGAAACTGCAGCTCTGGGTTTTCCTCACCTTCACTCTGTCTTTTTCCTGCTCCCACTTGAGCAGCCCAGGCTGCTTCCCAGCTTGTCCTGGTGTGTTTATGCAGGGAGTCCTGGAGTGATTCTCCTGCGAGGTCACACGGCCTCGTGTTTAAGGACGGGAAGCTGGTTCTGTTATTTTATTTTTTTTTGCAGTATCTGTTCTTAATTTCCTCGCCTCGAGTCAGCAGTTTGAATCAGCTCCTCTCTCTCTCTCTCTCCCCCCATGCTGTTGTGGGGGACTTTGTGCCTTTTTGGGAAGGGCAGGACCGAGGATTTGGGAATGGCTCCGGGGATTTTGGGTCCCTTGGAGCAGTGGAAGTCACCAGGAGCCACTGCTGTGCGAGCACCAGGGCTTTCCAGCAGTCCCTGCAAAAACACTTGTGGTGGCTCCCAGGGCTCTCTGCTTCACTTCTTCATGAGGAAAAAAAAGAAAATAAAAACCGAAATCTCTGGCTGCCCTTTCCAGATTCTCACTGGCTTCTCATCCCTCTGTCCCCGTGACTCCCGTGGCTCTGGATGGGGCTGAGCTGCCTCCTGGAGCCTCCCAGGAGCTCTGTCCCTGCCTGGGCTGCCCACCAGGGATGTCCTGGGTGTCCCCCTGCCTCTCTGCTGCCATCAGTGTTCCCCGGGGCTGCAGAGCCCTCGCTGCCATCCCTCTGACAGCTCTGCTGTGCTTGGCCCGGTGCCACTTGCATTTCTTGGAGCAAACTCTCACTTTTGTGACAGTTCCCTCCCAAAGGTTTGCAGCCCCATTTTCCACTGGCCCCTTTTCCCTCTGAGAGAGCTGCTGGGGAGGGGACAGCAGTGACAGGTGCTGGGTGATGATGGAGGGGATCAAGCTTGTGATGCCCACTTGGAAGGTGGCAAGATTCCCTGGGCCTTTTTCTGTATTTTTTAATATTTTTTCCCCATATTTTTCCCCATATTTTTCCACACTTTTGTCCGTATTTTTCCATATTTTTTCCATATTTTTTCCATATTTTTTCCATATTTTTCTCCCATTTTTTTTGTGTTTTTGTCCATCTTTTTGTCCATCTTTTTGTCCATCTTTTTGTCCATCTTTTTGTCCATCTTTTTGTCCATCTTTTATTTCCATTTAGGCCATTTAGTGAGAGCAAGGAGAACCCTGGGCAGTGGTTGATGGTCACACTGCTCAACTGGCAACTCTTCAGTTGGTGTTTCGGGACCATTTCCTTGTGATGTGGGGATTTTGGGATTCCGAGGAGTTCGGGATCCCAATCCCAGTGGAGTCTGTTGCACTCTGCCTTCTGCCTCTGCAAGTTCCCATTTTCTGTGAAGGATCTGTTCCATTTCTGTCCTCCAAGGGCTGGGAGCGTGGAGAGGGTTTGGTGTCCATGAGAAATCCTCCTCTGGCCTGGCATTAAACAGGATCCTCAAAAATTTGTCCCTGTGGCTTCTGTACCTCCCAGGGCTGGGAGAAGGACAGGGGAGGAGGGGAAGCCACCATTCCTGGGTTTCACCAGCTCAGCTCCTTCCCCTCCCTGGTGCAGACCCCACAGCTGGCCCGGGAAGGGCTGCAGATATTTGGATATTTGGATATTTATTTGGGATTTGGACAGCCCAGCTGTTGCCTTTGGCCGGGGGCCCAGCCCCACGTGATGGGGTTGCAGAGCCCCCCTGCCTGGATCCAGCCTCCCCTCCCTGCCTTGCCCTGGGCTCCCCCATCCCTCAGGAATCCCAGGAGCAGGATCCCAGTGCCAGCCCCCATCCCTGTGGGTGCACACCCCACATCTGGGGGATCCCCTCGCCCTCTGCATGGGAAAACCCTGCAGGTGATTTCTCCGGGTTATTTCTTTGAGGGGCTGTGGAGATCAGAGCTGGAGAAGACCCATGGAATAATTGCTTCCAGATGGGCTGGGAAAAAGCCTCTTCTGGGGGCAACTGATGGGGTGGCTCCCAATGGGACAAAATTTGCTTTCTTTAGGTTGTTGCTTCATGGTGGCTGCTCCTGCCAGGACATGGTGCAGTCCCAAGCCAGGAGGGGAAACTTTGGACCAAGTGCAGCGTTTTAAAACTGTCTTGATCATTGAAAGTGTCTCCCAAAAGCACCTGAGGGAGGGATTTGTGGGTCTGGGGGTGCCTCATGCCCAGCCCCTCTGGAAACCCTCACTGTGTGGCTGAGTGTGCTGTTCAAACCTTTCCAAACCTGCACTGTCATCGTCAGGTGAGGGGAGCACCAGAGTTGTGTTTTTTGGTGTTTTCCTTTTAATCTGGACTGGATTAGATACTGGCAGAGACCAAGATCTGGTGGGATGGGGCTGTTGGAAGGATGAGGAATACCCATCCACGAGGAGAGAGGAATTTGGCTTTCCCCAGGTTTCACAGCCACTGAGCAGCTCCCGTTCCCCTGGGCTTTGCCCGTCTTCTCTGCTTGCCGTAAGTAGGTTGAGGAGAATCCCCTGGAGACCTTTCTGCTGCTGGAAAGGGATGTGCAAGAAACTCCTCTCCCTGCTCCTGGGAGATCTGCATTTCAGCAGAGCAGCAGTGAGCTCATCCCTGAGCAGAAATCTCCTTCCCCCAGCTGCAAAGGGCACAGGGAAGCCTGGTGTGCCCTCAAACCTCGTGGCTTCGTTACCCTCAAGAGCCCTGAATTGTTTTGGCTCGAGTTTCTCCACATCCTGATTAAAATCCCAGCCTAATAAGCTGTTGACTCCAAATAAAGGCAGGGTAGGAATAAACAATGAGGAGGAGTTGGCTCCTCCTGCTGCCCCAGTGGAAGGCTCTCTCCAGGCAGGCAGCCAGCGGTGATATAACCCCGAGTGGAGCTGGGGACTGGGAAGAAAAGTGGGATATCAGCTGAGCTCCCAGCCCACATGAGCTCATGCTGGCCCAGCAGCAAGTCCTGGGGAGAGGGGAGAGGAGTTTGAACGTGTTTTAAACATATCAGGTTAACCCTTGGTTTGCTGGGGGGTGCTGCTGCCCCTGGAGCACAGCTGGAGCAGATGTTGTCCTGGAGAATCCATCTGCCTTCCTCGCATTCATACGCAGGAAATGCAGCTCCTTCATCTCAAAATAAGAGGTTGTGGATGAAAGCAGAGCAGGGAATGGATTCAGACTGAGAGAGTGGGGTTTGGATGGGATATTGGGAAGGAATTGTTCCCTGTGAGGGTTTGAGGCCCTGGCACAGGGTGCCCAGAGAAGCTGGGGCTGCCCCTGGATCCCTGGCAGTGCCCAAGGCCAGGCTGGATGGAGCTTGGAGCAGCCTGGGACAGTGGAAGGTGTCCCTGCCATGGTGAGGATGGCACTGGATGATCTTTAAGGTCCCATCCAATCCAAAAGTGGACCTTGAATTACTGGTGTGAAAGTAGGGAAGTTCTTTATTTTAGCAAGTAGAACTCGATCCCTTCTTGCTGCCTCGTTTTCTGCCTTAATTTGGAAGTGATTCCACTGGGAAGAGTTTGTCACCCCTCAGGAGTGTCCTCACCTTGGTGGCTCAGGCTGTGCCAGCCCTCTGAGCAGCAGAGTGAGAGCTGAGGTCGATTTTTAATACAGCATTTGAGGAGGTTTGATAAACTGAAATAATTGAGTGTTGTGCTGTCCTGGTGTTCGAGTTGGGATATTGGTTTAGGACCAATTGGTTTGGCCACATTCCAGAACCTGAAAAAACGGGCATCTCAATGGGAAAAACCTCGTGAAACTCCTGAGGGATTCTGTTTTAAATACCAAAACATCAGCTTTTAAAAGCCCTCATGCTTGATTTTGCTAGCAGCTCCTTTCACTTGGGTTTCTGAGCGTTTTGGTCCTTCTGCAGGGAATTGATACTTGAATTTCTGATGGAAATAAACACACGAATTAGGAGAAAAAGAAATCCCCTTGGTTCTGCTCAGTCAATCTGTTATCAATTTGAGATTTGTATCACTTGGGTGTTACACTGGCACCTCATCAAGGGTTATCTCTGCTTTCTGTGCAAAACAAGGGAGGACATCAGATCAGTAATTGCCTCATCCTGTGATCTGCTTGTTGTCCTTCACTGAAGAATTAACGACGAGATGGGCTGGGTTTGGTGTTTTGTTTTGCATTCATCACCAGTTAAAGCCTGGTCATGGCTAGGATGGGTTGTGCGGTGTTCTAAGGATCAGGATGGTGATTTCCACCCCAGCAAGAAACCCAAAAACAGGTGGAGTTTCAAACCTTGGGGTCTTGAGCTCTTGCAAACCCAGGTCCAGGCTGGTGCAGATGCTGCTGTGGGATTCAACATCAAATTTGGTGCTGCAGCATGGGGTGAGCAAGGTTGAGTTATTCACTCCTGTGTCTGGAGGGATTTGTGCTGGGTTTTTACACAGAAATGTCACTTCACGTTCAATGTGTGCCCCTCTTCAGGGCCACAGAGCTCAGTTCATAACTAGAAATAAATGTCTGGTGTTTAGAAATAAACGTTTGGTGAAGCTGCAGAAGTGGGGCTCAATAATTTGGGCTCACCTCTGGTTGTGGTGGTGCTGAAGTGATCTGAAGTGTTGTCACCCAGCTGTGGGGGCTGCACTGGCAGATTTTGGGTTGTGTTTGGGGTTTTTTGGGTCTCCCCTCTCTGATTTCTCCCTCTGTTCCCTCCAGGTCTACATCATCAAGGTCACCTGGTCCAATGGAGCCACAGAGGTCATTTACCGGCGCTACAGCAAGTTCTTTGACCTGCAGGTGGGGAATTCTCCAGTTCCTGGGCTTTGGCTGGGCAGGGTGAAAGGCTGAGGTCACCTGAGCTGTTGGGTTCTGCTTTATCTCTGCAGGGTTTTTTATTCTGGGGGTTTTATT
>JAVTVJ010001986.1:0-195946 GCA_034509425.1 Eopsaltria australis | reverse complement strand
GTTTGCTTTGGGGGAGGATTTTGTTGGAGTCGGGTCCAAATTCCGTTCCTGTGGCTTTGCCAGCTGCTGTCCCAGCAAACCAGGGAAACTGGCACTGGAAAACTCCTGATTGCCTGGAGCAGGGCCTGGGAAGTGCCCACTGCCAGCCCAGAGCCCAGCTGGAACTGCTGCTTTGGGACCTGAAGGGAGCCACCAGGAAAGATGGAGAGGGGCTTTTTAACAGGAGCATGAAGTGAAAGGACAAGGGGGGAATGGCTTCAAACTGAGAGAGTGGAGATAGAGCAGATAGCAGGAAAAAATTCCTCCTTGTGAGGGCGGGCAGGCCCTGGCTCAGGGTGCCCAGAGAAGCTGGGGCTGCCCCTGGATCCCTGGCAGTGCCCAAGGCCAGGCTGGATGGGGCTCTGGGCAAGCTGGTGTGGTAGATGTCGTCCCTGCCCATGGCAGGAGGTTGGAGCTAAATGATCTGGAAGGTCCCTTCCAACCCAGGCCATTCCATGATCCTGGTTTAATCCCCTCCTGGTGCAGGAGGGAGCCAGGAGGAAAATGGAAGCGTGAGGGAGGAGGCTGGAAAGGCAAATTGGGCTGCAGAAAACCCAACCCAGTGCTCTGGGTGAGCAGCAAAGGGTGTTTTCCACCTCCTCCTCCTCGGTGGAGATGAGCCAAGGGGTCTGGCTGGGCTTGGTGAGCCAAAACACAAACTGAGCTGCTGGAACAGAGCTCTGTGCTGAGGAGAGGGGAAAATGCACAAAGGGATCTCTGGGCTGGCAGCAGCTGCCAGAGGGGCCCCTGGAATGTCCCTTCCTGGGCTGTTTGTGACACCAGGGGAGGAGCTGGGCACCCAGAACCCTCTCAGGTGAGGCTGAGCATCGCTCTGGGCTCATGGAATACATCCAGGGGGAAAGAGGAAACCTTGCCTGAAACTGCATCCAGACACAAACACAGGGCTGGAATTGCAGCCTGGCCAGCAGAGCGAGCCCCTGGGAGTGCAGATGGCTTTCCCAGCTCCAGCTGCCTCCTGCACAGGCTGGGATTGGGGCAGATGCTGCTCACAGCAGTGCTGGCCTGGCCCCTGCCCAGCAGGACGCTGTGGCCGTGCTGAGGTGACAGTGACAGCTTTGCCCTGTCCCCTGTGGTGTCACCCAGCCCCAGGTAGGGTGGCCCAGGCAGGGGTTAAGCTGTGAGCAGCTGCTTGTGTAACCAAGGGAATCTTGAAGTAAATAAACAAGGAACAGCTGTTGGGCAGCAGCCAGGCCTGGGAGGAAATGGAACTCGTGCTTCCTTCTCTGCAGCATCTCCTCTTCGTGGTGCTTCCAAGGTGGTGGCCAAGCTCATTCTGGTGCCTGCTGCCAAGGGGGTTTTGCAGAGTTTTTGGGGTTTTTGGGTCTCCAGCTGGGCTGTTTCCCTGGGCTGGGGGAGGAATGTGGGGAATCGTGGCTGTGCTCCTTCTCTGCCTCCTCCCCATCCTGGCTGGAGCTGTGCACACATCTCCATCCAAAAACATCACCAGTGGGGTCAGACACTCTGCAAAACACCTTGAGAAGCAGAGATACTTTATAAATACATCCAGATAAATGCCATGGTGGAGGTGGGGAAGTTTAGGGCAAACATCTCCCCCTTCGCTGTTCCCTGCAGCTTTTTTCTTAAACAAAACTGAACCAAAAAATTATAAAACCAACCACTCCTTTTTGGCTCTGCTGAAAGAATGAAAGAAGCTGTGGTTTTTCCCTTCCTTCCCCCTTCTCACACACGCTTCCTGGTGTCCTTGTTTGAAACTTGTGGTGCAGGAGAGTGGAGATTGGATTGAGAGGCGAGGAGTGAAACAGATCCTCTGAGCACACTGGAAAAAAATGCTCTAGGTAGGCTTGGGAGCACTGACTGCTGCCATTGCTGGAGGCCTTTCTTGTGTGACTCTTGGATGATTCCATGCCAATTTTAGCTCTTTAGGCAGAAATTTTTCCATGCTGGAAATTATTCATGCCTCTGGTTATTTAAAAAAAAAAAAAATTCCACACAACCCCCCCCCACAAAAATAAGTGAGGGACTGCAAGGGTTCAGCTGCTTCTGAAAACAGCAAGAGGGGAAAATATTTTTCCTAGGTCCAGTTCTGGTGATCTTTTTGATGTGCTGGAGGAAGGATTGGAAATTTGAGTCGCAGGTGATCTCCGTGTCAAGAATCTGTCTCTGGTGTTGTTATCCGGGGAAAATCCATCCAGATTTATTCACCCTCACAGCCTTGAGCAATCCCAGCACATGCATGTTTGGGTCAGGCTATTTGCTCATTTAAAATCGATGTTCCCAGTGGCTCTGGCTGCACTTTCCTTGCTCCTGTCAGAGGCTGAGCAGGGTTTGTTTTGTCAGGAGCAGGGTGAGGGTTGGTGCACCCTCCTTGGCTGTTGCTTGGCAGGGACGTGGAAGTTTTGGGATCCAAGTGGGAGAGAGGAGCCTGGTGGGGCTGAGGAGATGCTGCAGCTCCCTGGGAGTGGCTGGGGAGTTCCTCCTGATGTTCCCAGTGGGGCCACAGCTGAGTCACCATTTGTCACCTTCCAAACAGTGATTTCAGGAGCAGGGCCAAGGGAAGCAGGAGCACGCTTGGTGCTGACAGCAGGGCCACGGGGCAAAGTGTCCTCCCCTCCCCAGGCAGGCAGGAAGGACTCTCCAAACAAACCAGGAGTGGAGCCTGGAGCCTGCTGGAGAATCCCTGAGGTTGGCAAAGAGCTCCAAAATCAGAGCCCAAGCTGTGCCCCATCCCCACCTTGTCCCCACCCTGAGCTCTGAGTGCCACCTCCAGGAATTCCTTGGGCACCTCCAGGGATGGGGATCCAAACCTCCCTGGGCACTTCCAAGGCCTGAGCACCCTTTCCATGGAGAAATTCCTTTTCCATCAGAACAGCTGCGTTCCCTGTGCTGGAATGAGGAATGTCAGAAGCCACCTTGCTGGCCACAGCGATGGTTCCAGCCAGGAGCATTTGGGATTTTGCCTGGGCACTGTGGCCTTGCAGACCTCTTCCCTTTCCTGTCCTTGCTACCCAAGCCTGGCCCTGTCCTGCAGAATTCCAGCTTTCCAGCTCATCAATCCAGGAACCTCTCCAAGCACCACCTGCCTTTCTCCTCCAAGGGTGGCAGGACCTCCTCTTCCTGCCTTGTTGGGCCACACCAGGGCCATTCCCTGTCACACAGGAGGCTGTCACCTCCTCTCAGGGCTGGTGACCAGCACTCACTCCTCACTTTTGGCTGTGGCACTCGGTGCCGTGGTTTAGTGGAGGTGTTGGGGCATGGGTTGGACTCGATGATCTTCAAGGTCTCTCCCACCCCAGTGATTCTGTTTTAATCTGTTTTGTTCTGTGATTCTCAGCTGAGCTCAGCACGAGGCTCTGGCTGCTTCCTCCTGGACCCAGGCCAGCAGGTTGGAGCAGATGAATTGGTGGCTCTCATCCCTTGGGGAGTGCTCAGGTCGTGCCCTTTCCTGCTCTGGGGTCACCATTCCAGGTGCTGGAATCAGGATGAGAATTCTTAAGCCAAGGATCAGCTCCAGCTCCTGCTCTTTGTCAGCTGGGCAGTGCTCAGGGGGGTTTTGCAGATTTTCTGCCTCTTCTCCTTGTTTTCTCTGTGAATTTTTGCTGTCACATGGCAATTTACATGAGGGCAGCTTTTTAGGAATGAAGAAAGATAAAATTGTAATTCTGAAGTCTGAAATCCGGTGTAACTGTAGGATTTGTAGTAAATTTGTAACTCCAAGTACTAAACTCGGTTTTGCATAAATCTCTTGGCTGGAGGAATAATTTCATTCAAATGGGACTGAGGCTCTTTCACTGCACTCGCTATTCCAGATGTGAGCAGCTGGGAGCAGATGGCTGCTGTTCCTAAGGAATAAATGGGATTGATGCCTGCAGGGTGCCAGCTGTGCCCAGGGCACTAATTGGGGCTGGCAGGGATGCTGGGGGTGGCAGCTGGCATGGAAGGTGGCAATCAGACATGGGAGTGGGCAGAGAGAGAGGCTCAGGGTCTGATCCTGCCTGGGTGATGCTCCCAGCCCTGCCAAGAGAGGAAAAGCTGTGCAGTGACTGCTGAGCTCCCTTGGATTTTGTGGGATGCTCCACTCAGGAGGAGCCTGAGTTCCTTGGAAGGATCCTCCTGCAACCACGGGCTGCAAGGAGTGGCACTGCTGGTTAGAGAACAGATTCTGGCTGGGCTCTTGTGGTTCCTTGTGGAAAACCCCAAAAAGAAACATTTTTTCCCCCCTTTGTCATTCTGAGCTCATCAGGCACGGCTGGCAGCCACTTCAGCTCTTCATGTGACTGAGAGCTGCTCTTGCCTTGCTGCACTCCTAAAACATCCCAAACCCAACCCTTTTACACCCTTCCTGCTATTTCCAGCCCCCTGTGCTGTCCTCATGGAGCCTCACTCCGTGTCCTCAGCATCCTCTGCCTTTTGGCTGCAGCCACAATCTCAGAATCCCAGAATTACTGAGCTTGGGAGAGATCTCTGAGACCATCAAGTCCCAGCTGTGCCCCATCCCCACCTTGTCCCCACCCTGAGCTCTGGGTGCCACCTCCAGGAATTCCTTGGACACTCCAGGGATGGGGATCCAAACCTCCCTGGGCACTTCCAAGGCCTGAGCACCCTTTCCATGGGGAAATCCCTGCTGATGTCCAAGCTGAGCCTCCCCTGGCCCAGCCTGAGGCCGTTCCCTCTTGTCCTGGACACCCCCTCCTGTCAGGGACTGTGCAGAGCCACAGGGACCCCCTGAGCCTCTTTCTTTTTTTTTTTTTTTGGTGAGCTGAACACCCTCAATTCCTTCAGCCATTCCTCACATGAATTGTGACTTCTTGCCCAGGACTCATTGCCAAGCTTTTTTCATCCTGTCTTCTTTTCCACCCTGGCACGTTTCAGGGGTTCCTCTCTTTGGGTGAGGTTACTCCAAGGCTTTTCCCCTTGTACTCACAACCATTTCTTCAATCTTTGTCCCAGCTGGAGCTGAGGGAGCTGTTCTGTGGCTGCTTCTCTGCACAGAGCTTTCATTTTGAGACCCAGGCTGGGCTGAACGTGCTCAACTGCACAATCCAGGGACAGAAAAACTGAGAATTTGCAGCAACATTAGAATTTCTCTGGCTCTCCCTCCCTCTCCTGTCTGTGTGTGCATCCAGCCTGTTTCCCAGTGCTCTTGTTTTTCCATATGTTTAACAAATCCTCCAGGTTCTTTAGCTGGAAACTCTCAGCCTTGACCCACCTGGAGCTGTGTCATCTTGGAGAGATTCTTGCAGCCCTGGGGCCAACAGCTTTGTGTGCAACACCGAAAAATAAATAGCCTGTTGAAGTGGTGCCTGCTTCCATGAGAAAACTGGCAGCAGGCAGTGGCCTGTGCCTGTCATCTCCATGTGGAGCAGAGCCTGGTCCTGCTGGAGGGGGTTCCTCACCTGCTGGGTGCACACAGGAGGCAGGGAGAGGGGAAAATCTGTGTCTCAGGGAGGCAGAGAGGTTTGAAATAATCCACCCCGTTTAATGGGCTCTGAAGGCTGGAGCTGGCACACAAAGAGGAATTGTTCTCATCAGCTCGTTCCGGGCGAGTTGGAGGCTTGAAAAATGAAAATGAGCCTCTTGCTTGCATTGCTGGGAGCTCAGGGCTTGCCTTCCTCTGCCTCCTTCCCTTCTTCCTCCACTTTTTCCTCCTCCTCCTCCACTTTTTCCTCCTCCTCCTCCTCCTCCACTTTTTCCTCCTCCTCCTCCTCCTCCACTTTTTCCTCCTCCTCCTCCATTCTTTAACCGGGACTCCTGGCAGGGTTTCTCAGAGGTGAAATGGGTGTTCTCTTAATCTTCCTGATGAGCACTGTGCCCCCAGCAGCACAGGGCTGCTCCAGGTGGGAATGCCAGCCTGGATCCCCCCCTCTCCTGGCTCTGGGCGGCCTCTTTGATGGCAAAGCCGCGAGGCAGCTCAGCCAGGCTGTGGCTGCAGGAGCTGGATGGTTTTGTGAGTCCAGGGATGGTAAACAGGGCTCTCTCAATGGCTCTTTCGTAACAGGAATCTTATTTCAACACTTCGGGGATTTCTTTTTTTCTTTTTTTTCTTTTTTTTTTTTCCCCTCCAGGGTTTATGGAGTTCAGCAAAATTCTGGGCAGTTGTGTGTGTGCAGTGAACTTCGTGG
Source organism: Eopsaltria australis (assembly GCA_034509425.1). Lineage (NCBI taxonomy): Eukaryota > Metazoa > Chordata > Aves > Passeriformes > Petroicidae > Eopsaltria > Eopsaltria australis. The sequence continues at coordinate 189,806 of JAVTVJ010001986.1, read as the reverse complement.
TTTCACCCTCCCACAAAAATAAATCAGCAGGATCTCTCTCTCTCTCTCTCTCTCAGAGAGCTGGATCAGGAAAGGCAGACCCTGTGTGACCGAGGGCAGGGAAAAACCCACAGCTTCCTCCAGCCAGGTTCCTGCTACAAAGCACCAGCAGCTGCTCTGTCCTCTGTGCCCAGACAGCCACGAGCTTCAACAGAAGTGTAGGAATAGTGAACTCCCACCCTGGAAGTCGGGAGGAGGAGAAACACTTTCCATTAAACAAATTCTGTTTGCAGAAGGAACAGCCGGTGTTTTTCCAGCAGTGCATCAAAGGCCTTCCTCACTCTCCTCCTCTCTGCCTCCACAGAGAACATGCACAGCCCAGTGCACTTCAGCCTAGTTAAAAGTTGGCTCCTAAATGTTTTTGCTTTCCAAATGTCTCCCATTTATAGCGTTCCAGCCTTTGGCAGCTGCAGCTGCTGCATTCCCCAGCGTGCCAGCGCCGGGGCAGGTCAGGGACTCAGCATGGGCTGGAGCTGGCACCCCCTCCTGTGCCTGGCAGGGAGATCTGTGCCTGCCCCTGGGAATCTGCAGCCTGGATTCATTCCCTGGAGTGCTGCTGGGTGGGCATTCCCAGGCCAGCACACACCTGGGACGTGCAGCAGTGCTGGGCACCAGGAGAAATCGGCTTCAGTTCCTGGAGCTGAGACCTGTCTGGAGCAGTGCTGGGAACTGCACTCCAGAGATCTCAGCTCATTCCAGGCTGGGAACTGCACTCATGGATCCTGCTTTATTCCAAGATGATGTCCCTCTCCTTTTCCCGCTCTCCTTTTCCCGCTCTCCCTTTTCCCGCTCTCCCTTTTCCCGCTCTCCCTTTTCCCGCTCTCCCTTTTCCCGCTCTCCCTTTTCCCGCTCTCCCTTTTCCCGCTCTCCCTTTTCCCCCTCTGATCTCAGCTCATTTTGCTGTGAGTCCCTCTCCGCCTCTCCCATCGGATGTTCCCTTGTTTCCAGCTGCACCCAAGGCAAAGCAGGGCTGGCTCCTGAGCCTCTTCTCTGTTCATTCATCCCTCTCGGTCTCCTTCCCTCTGGAAACTTGGCAGAGCTGCAGGACACAGCACTCCCAGGCTCTGCTTCCCAGCCCTGGGGGAAGCACATCCCAGGGGAGGCATCGCAGGGTCTGATCCGGGAGGGAGCCTGAGTGGAGCCCTTGGAGCCAAAAAGATGGGAGGGATGAAAGTTCCATCCCTTGGAGCTGAAGTCTGGTGCTGACAATCCAGTGTGGATTTTTCGGGGGTGTTTTTGGATAATGCAACATTTAAAGGTTTTGCTGTTTCATCTCTCCCTGACTCAGGGCTGAGCTGATGCCCTTCCACTCCCCAGCTATTTATTATTGGAAAAGCTCTGCAAATTCAGCTCCTCCTTCCTGCCAGGGCCCCTGTCCTGCCCCTGCCTTGGGGTCTGTCCCTGTCTGTGCCCAGGGGGTTTTGCTGGGGTTTTGGTGAGGTTTTGTGGGTCTGGGCTCTGAGACTCAGCATCCCCGTGTGCTTTCGATCAATCTAACACAGCCACTTTGCTGGTGGAAAGACCTGCAATTTATATCATGTGGCAGCAGCCCTGCATCCAAAAGGAACCAGTTTGAAGCTGATTGATGCTGCCTGGGGAGAAGCTGAGGACGGGGAGCAGTAAATCAGAGTGAAGGAGTGAGCTGAGGCTCAGGGTGGGCGATTCTCAGTGCAATGGCCAGGACCTGCTTCTGTTGTTAAACCCTTCTGGTGCAGCACAGGCTGCTCAGAGCATCACCCACACACCCTGGGCAGCCCAGCAGGGCATCTGTGGGAGGCAGAAATCAGAGCTGGGCTTGTCCTGCCCGTGCAGGGGAAGGTGATGAAGGTGAAGGGGCAAGGGGAAGGTGATGAAGCTGAAGGGATGAGGGGAAGGGGATGAAGCTGAAGGGTTGAGGGGAAGGGGATGAAGCTGAAGGGACAAAGGGAAGGTGGTGAAGCTGAAGGGGCAAGGGGAAGGTGATGAAGCTGAAGGGGCAAAGGGAAGGTGATGAAGCTGAAGGGGCAAGGGGAAGGTGGTGAAGCTGAAGGGGCAAGGGGAAGGTGAAGCTGAAGCTGAAGGGGCAAGGGGAAGGTGATGAAGCTGAAGGGTTGAGGGGAAGGGGATGAAGCTGAAGGGGCAAGGGGAAGGTGATGAAGCTGAAGGGATGAGGTGTTTCCCCACACTCCTGATTCCTCACTCCTTTCCCATCCCTTTTGGTGGATGACATCAGGCTCTCCCAGGCTGCTGGAAATCTCTGCTCCTGTGCTTTTGGTGAGGGGTTTCTGGCAGTTTTTTCCCTGGCAAAGGGCTCTGAACCTCTGCAAGGATCTCCTGGGCACAGGGGGATAATTTAACCTCTTGTGTTCTCCATCCAAGAAGTGATGCTCCTCTTTCCTTCCATTCCTTGTGTGTTTTTCCCATTATCCAGCATGCCCTGAAGCTTCCCTGTCTCCTCATCCCCATCCCTGGGATGCAGCACAGACTTTTCCTGGCTGTGGGGAAGGCTGGATCCATCAGCTGGGTTAGGGGAGGCCTCGTGGGGCAGGGAAGAGCTCAGGATCTGCCTTTCCTCTGTGACCCACAGCTTCCAGTGGGGAGGGGACCTTTGAGCCAGAAAATGGACAGGGGAGAACCTGAGGTGGTGCCAAGTGGGTGGGTGCTGCAGGGCTCTGACCCCAGGGGATCAGCCCCAAAAGGGTCTCAAAGCTGTTTTTTAACACCCACACTCCTCGGTATTCCTCAGAATCTGATACAACAACACATTTTCTTCCTGTCCAAAAATGCCAAGTACCAGCCCGTGCTTGATGGTTAAGGATCAGCCTGCAGAGGAAAATGGGAGCACGAGGAATTCTCCATGAGTTGCACATCAGCACCCTGAAAAATACCTGGTTTGGCCAATTTAATGTGGTGTCAGCACTGAGAAATGACATCCAAGTGAAAGCCTAAATGCTCAGTCAAAGGCAGTATTAAAACAATAAATTCACCTCCCTTAATTACAGCTCCCCAAGCTCCTCTCCAAGATCTGATTGTGGAGACAGCCACAAACCTCATTTGGAATTCACTGAATTCACTCTTCAGTGACTCAGCCCTCCTGCAAAGGCCTCCAGATGTGCTCCCAGCAAGGCAGGAAGGCTCAGGGAGGTGGAATTGTCACAGGGAAGGTGCTGGGTGTCCTCAGGCCACCAGAAACCATTTTTTTTTGTGTAGGTTTTTGCTCACTTTGCAATGCCAGAAAACACCAGAACGTGGAAATCACCACAGCAAGGTGCAGAGCAGCACCCTGGGGGTGGGGAATGAGCAGAAGGAAAATCTCTCAGTGTTGGTTTTTCTGCTGACTTTGGAAATGTGGGTTGTGTTTTGGGAAGGAGCAGAGGGAGAACAGAGGCTTAGCAAGAAATGTGATGCAAGAAGAGAGAGAGGGTCATGAGGCTGCTGGTCCTGACCTGAGCTTTGCTCGGCTCAGAGCTGCCTCCTCCTCTGTCTCATCGTGTCTGGGCCTGCCCCAGCTTTAAACCCAGGTTTAATTCTTTAATTCCAGGGCAGGAATGCACACGGGGCTGCTGCTCCTCATCTGGAGCAGGGCAGGGTTTGGGGAAGGGAGAGGTGGAGGAGAAATCAGAGCAGGAGCTGGGCTCAGGGCAGGCTGAGGGTTTGGAGCCTCCCTGTGACCCTGAAAGGCTTCGGTGGGCTTGGCCCAGGGTGTGAAGGTGTGAAAGTCGATCTGGTGGAGATGTGAGCACAGCCCTGTCCCACCAAACAGGGCAGGTTTGTTGGGCTTCCTCCACTCTGTGTCCATTTCCACGGCAGAAACTAAAATCCTGTGCATTCCCAGCCTTCTGGGCACTTGGAAAGATGCTGCTTTGGGATGTTTTGGAATGTTTTGGGGTGCTGGAGGGGGGATGTGGGTGAACACAACTCCTCCGTGCAGCTTTCCCGATGGCTGTGCCATCTCTGGTGGTGGTTCTGTGGGTTTGGGCACCAGCTCTGCCCAGGGCTGTTTCCAGGGCTCCATCCCGTGGGACGCAGCCCCAGCTGAGCTGCAGGGACGTTCCCATGGCTGGGAGGGGGGAGAGGAAGTGGCTCAGACCAGCAGCACCCCGGGGTGTCAGTCACTCCCCACAGCTGGGCTATGGCTGCAGGGTTTGGTGTTTTGGGGTGTTCGTGCTCTGCTCCTTTCCGTGCCCAGGACCTGCCACCCCAGTGCCAAACAGAGGCTGCAATTAGCAGAAATTAAGTGGGAAATGGATTAGTGGCGTAATGAGGAAGGTGACTTGCAGGACTTGGCATGAATGGAATGGCTTCAAACTGACAGAGAGTGGGTTTGGATGGGATATTGGGAAGGAATTGTTCCCTGTGAGGGTTTGAGGCCCTGGCACAGGGTGCCCAGAGAAGCTGGAGCTGCCCCTGGATCCCTGGCAGTGCCCAAGGCCAGGCTGGATGGGGTTTGGAGCAGCCTGGGACAGTGGAAGGTGTCCCTGCCATGGGAGGGGTGGAATGAGATGATTTCAAGGTCCCTCCCAACCCAAACCAGTCTGGGATTCTTTCTTCAGGCAGGAAGCATCTCCTGCTCTGAGCAGTGGAAGCTTTTTCCCCAGTTGTTTTTGGAGATCCTTGTACTCAGCCCAAACCTGGAGATGTGAAGCTGCTGCCTCCCCAGAGCCCCCCAGGTGCAGGCAGAGCCCCCCCCGGTACAGGCAGAGCCCCCCAGGTGCAGGCAGAGCTCCCCCAGCTCCCTGGGTTTGTTCCCCATTGTTTATGGGGTGGCACAGAGCTGCTGCTGGCTCACTCCTGGGGTCCCCATGGGTTGTGGGGTGGCACAGGGCTGCTGCTGGCTCACTCCTGGGGTCCCCATGGGTTGTGGGGTGGCACAGGGCTGCTGCTGGCTCACTCCTGGGGTCCCCATGGTTTATGGGGTGGCACAGAGCTGCTGCTGGCTCACTCCTGGGGTCCCCATGGGTTGTGGGGTGGCACAGGGCTGCTGCTGGCTCACTCCTGGGGTCCCCATGGTTTATGGGGTGGCACAGAGCTGCTGCTGGCTCACTCCTGGGGTCCCCATGGGTGTGGGGTGTGTCCTGCCCACCCCATGCCAGGAATCCACAGCCTCCAGTGTGTGCCTGGTGCTTCCTGTGATTTCACAGGAAATTTCTCCTGCAGTGGCAGCTGCTGACGATTTGTGTGGCCCTTTTTCTTTCCGACCTCAGTTAATTCTTATTTTTGTCGATTGCTGAGCAATGCTTCAAGTTTTCCATGAGGTTTTCACAATCCAGCCTCTGTGATGCCATTTCCTGGTGCTGGGGAGGTCGGGGTTGCCTCTCCTGGTGATGTGTGAAATTCCCTGGAACTCCTCCCGCTGGGAACACCCAGCTTGCCTGGCCATGGAATGGGAATGATGTGGTGCCCTTCCCCAGCACTGGCATCCCACATTTGGGATCTGAGCTTGCTCCTTGTTAATCCTTCTGCCTCCTGGGCTGCTGTGGGGTTTTTTGTTTTCACCCCCTGCTTGTTCAGACAGCTTGAGGATGCAGGGAAGGTGCCTCTTGTAGGATCACAGAGAGACTAAACACCAGGAGCCTGGGAGCTGCTGCCAGATGTCTCTTTCCCAGAGTAGTGCTTGGCAGAGCTCTCCCAAACCAGCTGATTCCAGTGCTTTGATCTGCAGGAACACTTGGAGAAATCCCTGGTTCTCAGCCTGTGTCCCCCTCCTGTCCCTGGTTCTCATCCTGGAGCTCTGTCCCCATCCTGTCCCTTGTTCTCATCCTGGAGCTCTGTCCCCCTCCTGTCCCTGGTTCTCATCCTGGAGCTCTGTCCCCATCCTGTCCCTGGTTCCCATCCTGGAGCTGTGTCCCCATCCTGTCCCTGGTTCCCATCCTGGAGCTCTGTCCCCCTCCTGTCCCTGGTTCTGACCCTGGAGCTGTGTCCCCATCCTGTCCCTGGTTCTCAGCCTGAAGCTCTGTCCCCATCCTGTCCCTGGTTCTGACCCTGGAGCTCTGTCCCCATCCTGTCCCTTGTTCTCATCCTGGAGCTGTGTCCCCATCCTGTCCCTGGTTCTCAGCCTGGAGCTCTGTCCCCATCCTGTCCCTTTGGGGCTGGCTGCTCCCACCCTGGCAGGGATGCCAGGACCCTTTTCCCCCTCACCTGGGGGTCAGAGGGACCCTGGTGACCCCAGTTTGGAGCAGGGCTCTGCTCCCCTGGCCCGTGTCCAGCAGGGCACGTGTGGGTCAGGGGGAGCAGTGCAGGGATTGTCCCCTCTGGAGCTCACCCCAAGGGACACACTGGGTTGTTTTTTTTCCAGAAATGCCAGGGGCATTCCCTGCCCACCAGGGATGGGGAGCTGGGGGCGTGGGATGAGAGCAGGCTTGGCCCAGGCTCATCCCACGCTGCTGCTCTGCTGTTCCTGCCTGCCCTCAGCTCGGGGCTGCTGCTCTCACAAAGAGCCTCTTGTGATTCTGGCACTGCACTCAGCCGGACTGGGAAGGCTTTTGTTGAACTCCTTTTTTTTCCCCTTTTTCCCTTTGAGTGGTGTCAAAAGCTGGCTGCTGTGCCCTGGGTAGCAGGACTGTGTGCTGGAGGCAGGGATTAGGGCAGCTCTCCCTTGCTGGACCACAAAGGAGCAGTGTGGTTTTACACTGAGTGTCTGTCTGGCAGACAGAGCAAATCCCGGAATCCCGGGATGGCTCAGGCTGGAAGGGACCTCAGAGGGTCACTGGTGCCACCTCCCTGCTCCAGCAGGGCCACCCCAGAGCTCAGGACACAGCAGTGTGTCCAGAGGGCTCTGGAATATCCCCAGGGAGGAGATTCCATCCCCTCTCTGGTCTCTGCTCAGGGCTGGGCAGTACCCAGGGAAGAATTTCTTCCCTATATTCAGGTGGAGCTTCCAGGGCATCAATTCCTGCCCGTTCCTCTTGTCTCATCCAACAAATCCTCCTGAAAAGAGGGAACAGCTCTTCCACTGCTCTGTGGAGATCAGAGGAGAAGCAAAGCCCGGCACACCTCGTTCCCTGCTGGCTCTTGGCTCGAGGTTGTGCTGTTTTTTGGCAGCGATTTCTCCAAGCTTTGTGCAGCTGGGAGGTGACACGTCCTGCTGCAGGCTGTGACACCTGGGCTCACCCTGCCTGCAGGGTGCAAAACCCTCTGGCCCTGCACCAGCAGCTCCTTTCCCTCTGCTTCCCGGGAATCCTGACATTCCCCTCTCCCTGGGATCCCCTGCAGCCCTTAATTGGTGTAATTAGGACATTATCTCACGAGTTTCCTGTTGATGAAGCAGCTCCCTGCCAGCCTGAGGGCTGTTGGTACAAAGCTGCTTTTCCAAGGCTGCCCATCCCCGGGAGTGTTGTCCTGGTTTATTTTTCCTGTGTTATCCCAGCTCGGGATGGGGCCAGGGGGTTCTCAGAGCCTGCCTCACTCCAGACTCACTGCCCAGACATTCCTGGGCAAGGAAAACAGTTAAAACTGATAAGATAACAGTTAAAACTGATAAGATAACAGTTAAAACTGGTAAGATAAGTTGGTGGTGGAGATAAATGTGGATAAATATGGATAAATATGGATAAATGTGCCCTGGGCTGGGTACCCCACGTGGGTTTCCATGTCCCAATCCTGCCCCCAGGGTGTGGGAAGCTGTGATCCCTCTCCCTGCTGCACAGGGGTCAGTGAAAAGTGGGCTCCAAGAGCTTCCCACGTCATAAAAGACACCAAAATTCTTCAAGCTGCATCCACTCCAACCTTTTTCTTTCTCCCTTTCTGTCACAAATACTTAAAAATAATCTTGGAAGGGGCGAAACAATGGATTAATTGTTGCTGGGTGGGTTTTTTTTCCCCTTCGTTTCTCTCCCCGAGCTGGCTGAGTGCATTGCTGAGAGCCAGACTTGGCCTCTCCGTGCTCTCCCATGTTTTGTGTCTGTCTGCATCTCCCCTGCCCTGTCTGCCCATCTCCCCAGGATCTTGGATTCCCTTCTGGGAATGTGGTGTGAGCAATCCTGTCTGGAGCTTGGGTGGAAAAGAGGATTTGTGGGAGTGTCCCCATGCCAGCCTCCTCCAGCCTCTTCCATCCCACAGCTCTCGTCCCTGCGTGGCTGGGGAGAAGGAAGCTCTACCAGCAAAACTTGGCTGGAATCTGCAGAAAATCTGTCCCTGTGTCCTTCCACGAGGGCTCCTGAGGCTGCTGCACCTTTTTCCCGTCCCTTTTCCAGAGCTTTTCCTTGGCAAGAGCAGTGTGGCAACCTGTGCTGTGTCCCCATCCTGCAAAACCAGCGGGAGCAGGGAGGGCACAGGGAACCCCAAAGCCTGGAGCTGCCTCCTCCTTGTCCCTGGTGGCATTCCCTGGCTCTGGAGCTGACCTTTCCCCATCTCTGCTTTGTGTTTTTCATGTGTGCAGTGCTCAGCCCCAGGCTGGGTTTCTGTGGGTCTGTGCTCCTGGATCCACCATCCCAAACTTCCTCCCGTGCTTCCAGCCAGGGCTGGGTTTGTTTTCCTGGGCTGGGGGTTTCCTGTTGGGTTTGTTTTCCTTGGAGTGAGGTTTGCAGCTGTCCTTCCCTCGGGATCATGCCCAGGAGGGCTGCTGAGAGCTGCTGTTGGCTGTGCCTGCTCCAGAGCTGTGTGATGTGGCTGGGGGGGATCCATGGGATCCAAAGCTTCTCCTTCCCCACGTTCTCCTCTTCCTGGGAATGCTCCAGGCACTCTGCAGCCTCTTCTAGCAAGAAAAAGGAGCAATTTGTGGCTGCCAGGCTGAATGGTGCCAGCCCAGGGGTGGCACTGGTGGCACTGGGGTTGGGCTGGAGCAGAGAAGGAGGAGCAGAAGGGAATGGAGATGGTGAGGGCTGGAATTCTGCAGGGATTTGGTGGGAATGGAGAGGATGAGGGCTGGAATTCTGCATGGATCTGGTGGGAAATGGAGATGGTGAGGGCTGGAATTCTGAGGGCAGGGAAAAATTCCTCCTTCCTCCAGTCCCCTCTGCAGCAAACCTCAATAATTCATCCCAGTGTTTGAGATCCAAGGAAAAAGAAGTGTAACTACTGCATGTGCAGGGTGGCAGAGGCTGATTGAACTTTTCTGGGTGCTCAGGACACTTCCTGGGCAGCTTATCTCCAGTGCTTCCATAAATACTGAATTATTGAGGCTCCAACAGAGACATCCAGACCCATTTCAATCCCCTGGGGACCCGTGAGCTGCAGAAATCCTGGGAGACACCTCAGATCCATGCCCCAAAAAACCAAGGGAGAGTTTGCATCTCCCTCCCAAGGCAGGGAGTGCTTGGATGTCTCTGGGCATGTTCTGCCTGCTCTCCTGCCCCGTCCCCTCCTGGGCTTTGTGTTCCTGCCCGTGAATCCCTGACTTTTCTCACCTCTCCTGCATTTCCTTTTCCAGATGCAGATGCTGGACAAGTTCCCGATGGAAGGAGGCCAGAAGGACCCCAAGCAAAGGATCATCCCCTTCCTGCCAGGTAGGAGAGGGGGCTCCAGCACAATCCAGGCTGGTTTTTCTTTTCCCCACTCTTTGTGTGACCATACACTTATTTTAGCTCTCATCTGCTGAACCATCTGGGCAGCGCAGCGAGTTCTTGACCTGCTGTCCTTCCAAACCTCTGGATTTGCCAGCAGTGAGTGTTAAACCCCTCAGGATTTCTCTGACCCTCCGGAATTCCTGAATGGAAGATCAAGAACCCCACAGGCCCAGCTGGGGGTGGTGGGAGGCTCCCCAAAATCGATCCCATGCTGCTTTTCCTGTCCCCTGCAGCTCCAGGGGACATCCAGAGAGAAGGAAAGAACAATGGGATCCAAGCTGATTGACAGCCCTGGCTTCCTCCCCTGGTGTTTGGGGCTGGCTGCTCAAAACCAGGATTTCTGTGCCATGACATGTCCAACACGAGTGGTTTTATGCCCAAAGAACAGATTTCTGTGATAATCCGTGGCAGTTTTGTGGTGTGGGGGGAAAAAAGAGCCCCGAACTGCCTTGGGAAAATGAGCAGCCTGAGGGGAGTCTCTTTGACCACAGAATTGCCTTTACCCCCCCTCCAGAGCAGCTAATGAGGATATTTAGGAATGTCAGGGCACCATAATCACTTCCAGTGGCTGTCAGGTCTGTTTAGTGCAGCCCTTTGTGCTCTGCTCTGCCTCCTGGCTCTCCTGAAAACATAAAGGTCTTTGTGGGCTTTGCTTTTCTCTGAGTGAAGTGAAAAAAAAAAAAAAAATCATTTCCATCCCTTTCTGAGCAAGAGAATCAGGGCTGGGTTTCTGATTCTGGCTTGTCCTGGCGTTGGAACATCAGGAAAAGCAAAGCTCACCTGATTTTGGAGCAGGAAAGCCCTTGCTGTACAAGAGCTCCTGCCAGCAGGGAGAGCTGGGAGCCAAATTGGCAAAGGGCATCGCTTGGAAAAATTGGATTTATGCTTTGGCTGTGCTGCACTTGAAGAAAATTCCCACCAAAAGGCTGCTATTTTTGGAAGGGAAGCCTGGTCGGGCTCTCACTCACCAATATTTGTTTCTCCTTGGTGTTGAAATAGTTTCCCTTTGCTCAGGAACGAGTCACTGGGATTTCCACTGCGGGGAAAAGGGGGTGGAAATTGCTGGGAAATAAAGGCTGGGACAGCTTCAGGAGGCCTGGGCTTCGGGGAAATTGTGTTATTGGGGTGGGAATTGTGGTGTCTTTGCCCTGGTGGCTTTCCCTGGAGCAGCTCACTGAGCCGTGATCTCCCCAGGGAGGGGCTGGGCAAGCTCTGCTTCTGAAAGAGGATTTCACCTGGGGGTCAGGAAAGGCTCTGTTCATATTTGCTGGCTGTACCAGAGCCTGGTTCCTGTCTGGAGCAGTTCTTTGCCCTCCCAGTTTGGGATGACAGTGAGTTTTTTAGAGCTGAACCCCAGCTTTGTGTCTCTCAGCCCAGGTGAGCTCAGTCGAGCAACGTGTGACTTTCTCCTGCAAAAATGTGCTTGTATCTCCCTGGGCTTGCTGGGGTTTCCATTCTGTTCATCTGGGAATACTGGAGCTTGTTCCCAATCCCATTTTGAGCATCTGGATTCCATTCCAGGGGAGATTTGGCTGCAGAGGTTTCCTGCACATCCTCTCTTTCTGGGAAGGCCCTTGCACAGCAGCATCAGGAGCTGTGGCCACCGCAGCTCTCCGAAATTCCTCCTGCAGCTCTGCCTTTCTTAGCAAATCCCAGGGTGTCCCAAGCTCGGGGTCACCACCACGACCTGAGCAGAGACCACAGGGTTTGTCTGTCAGGCTGATTTCCTGGAATGGGAGAGAATTCCAGGATTTCCCCACATTGCAGCACCCAGCCCGCAGGAGCTCTGCCTTGCTTTGTGTTGCCCCATTTTGTGAGCGCTGCCTTTGAGGATTCAACTTCTTCTGGGAGATTTCTGGAGACTTTGGCCCCTTGAAGCAGGTCCTTGATGCTGTCAGAAGGGGCTTTTGTGAGTGCAGGTCCTTCAGCCCACTCAGCTCTGGTGGAGTGGAGTCTCAGAGCTGGATCCTCCAAAGCAGAGCAGCTGCACTCGAGCTTTGGGGCCAGGGCTTGTCCCTCTTTTGGGTGTTGGCACCACGTTCATCCCACAGCAGAGCCTGGTGGGGCTTGGATTTTCCTGGCAGTGCTCCTGCTCTGTGCCTGGAAAGCTCTGCTGCCACAGAGGGGAGTTTGAAGTGCTCTTTGAGCTGGCTTGGAGCCCCTGGCAGAGCTTTTTGTGGTGCTGGGGTGGCTCCTGGAGCAGCTGTGGCAGCACCCAGCCCGTGCCTGGCACCAGCCGTGCCCTTGGAACGGCTCTGGAGCAGCTGGAGAGGGAGCAGAGCCCTGTGGGTGCCCAGCTGGAACATCCACACCACGGTTCCACCCTGGAGACCCCAGGAAAGAAGGAGCTGAGCAAACAAATGAGCTCAGCTGGGCCAGGGCTGTGCCAGATCCTTCAGGAAACAGCTTTTATAAGGAACGTGGAGCTTTCCAAGCTCCGTGCAGCCCCAGTGGCCTGGAGCAGATCCTGGCCAGCCCTCCTGCCCTGCTGGAAACGTGAGCCCCAGCAAGGAGGGGTTGCCTGAGGCTGAGCTCACTTTGGCTGTAAAATTGCTTTTGAGGAAGATTTCGCTGCAGACAGGAGTGAAATCCCAAAGAGGGAGCAGGAGCAAAAGGGGGTTTGGGGAGGTGATTTTTAAAAGCAGGATTAGGCTTCCTTTCTGCTGCCTTCCCAGCCCACCAAGCTGCTGGGTGTGGGCATCAGTGCCACCCACAGATTTGGGTTTTTTCTCCCAGAACAGCCGTGGGGATGCTCATAGCTCCTCACAAAACCTCTGTGAAGGAGCTGGAGGAAAACTCACCCATTTTCCAGCTGTGGTACCTGACTTTGCCCAGTCCTGTGGCATCTTCCTCCGAGCTGGGGATGGGCCAAAGCTCCTAATTATTATTTTCTGCCCTGACAGGATGAAATCTCTGCTGTAGCAGGTTGGGAGGGCAGTCCCAGAGCAGATGCTGAGTGCAGGACTCCTGGAAACACCACCTCCCATTCCTGATCCCCCATCCCAGCAATAGCTGGCTGCTCCAGGGGCTGGGATTAATTACATTTACATTCAGGCCTGCCTCTTTTTTTTTTTTTTGGAGCGAGTTTGGAACCCGTGCCAGGGCAAATCTGGATGTGATTTGAAAGGTGCAGAGCAGTGAATTCTTTCTGAGTCCAGGAGGAGGGGGCAGAGTGGGGGGAATCTTTTAGGGTAGAGCAGGAGGCTCAGCTGCTTTTCCACTCTGGCAATACCTGCCTTGGCCAGGGGGATGTGTTTGGGGTTCTCAGCTTGCTGGAGATCCAGCCTTTGGCTCCACAATTTTGCTGCTTGAGGTCCCTCTGCCTTTTTTTTTTCCAGCTTTTTTTTTCCTCCCAGCACAACTCCAGCTCTGCCTGGAGAATTCCCACAGGAGGGAGCAACTTGCAGAGCCCTGTTTTTGTTTGTTTGGAGAGATTAACCCCTCCTGTGGCCTGTGTGCTCTGTCTCACCCTGCTGGAGACCCAAATTCCTCATCAGCTTTTTCCCCAAGTTTTCCTGACACTTTTCAGTCCCAATGAAGGTTTCCTGACACTTTTCAGTCCCAATGAAGGTTTCCTGACACTTTTCAGTCCCAGTGAAGGTTTCCTGACACTTTTCAGTCCCAGTGAAGGTTTCCTGACACTTTTCAGTCCCAATGAAGGTTTCCTGACACTTTTCAGTCCTAGTGAAGGTTTCCTGACACTTTTCAGTCCCAATGAAGGCCTGAGGCTTTTTTCTTTTTCCCAGCCCCCTTTTTGGAGCTGCTCCATCCATTTTTGCTCTGGCTCAATCAGATAAAGCAAATCAATCTCGATTTATCCACAGAGGAGTTTGGTTCTCCCACTCCTAGGGGAGCAGATCCTCTCTGGCACCAGAGGAATTTTCATGGCCAGACGGAATACCTTCAGCAGAGCTTCTCTTTTCCTTTGTAGGGATTAACAGGTTTTGGAAGTCCAGCAAAAGCAGGCAGCACATCCTGAACCGTGGGTGCTTGCACAGCCAGAGCAGCCATTGTGTGTCAGCTCCTTATCTCAGTCCTCTTTTTCCAAAATCAACTTGTTTGACACATTCCTGGGTGATAAATGCTCAGTCCTCTCATGGCTTTGTTTGTTTGTGTCTTTACCACACTTCCTGGTGGAGGGAATTCCTGCTGCCAGCAGGGAGGGAGCCTGGCTGCTCTGATTGTTCATGCATGACATTATCTATGTAAATAAGAAAATCCAATTATTTCTGAGTGCTGGAGTTGTGACAAGAGAGAGGAGCTGGAGCCTGCAGCAGCTCTGACCTTTGCAGCTGATGGAAAAGCCCATTATCAGCAGAGCTGCCTCCCCTCACGTGCCTTGTCCTTGGAATTCCTCATCCTGAGGCAGGAGCAGGGCTGGGAGGGGGAAAAATGAGTTTGGAATCGTGGAGCCATGGAATGGTTGGGGTTGGAAGGGGCCTTAAAGGTCACCTCATCCCACCCCTGCCGTGGCAGGGACACCTTCCACCATCCCAGGCTGCTCCAAGCCCTGTCCAGCCTGGCCTTGGGCACTGCCAGGACCAGGCTGGGGATCCTGACAAGTTCTGGAAGCTGCCAGAAAAGTGTCAAGGAGAAAGTGCTGGGAATGAGGTGGTGGGGACCATCCCCTGGAGCTGCAGCATCACCCACGTGCTCTCTGCACCCCTCAGTCTCTGGGTTTCCCTGGTGTTTTGTTGTCTTTGCCCATGGGAAAAGCCCCACTGGGCAGCTCCAACTCTAATTCCAACTCCAACTCTTAACTCCAGCTCTAATTCCAACCCTAATTCCAACTCCAACTCTAACTCCAACCTTAACTAACTCCAACTCTTGACTCCAACTCTTGACTCCAACTCTTGACTCCAACTCTTGACTCCAACTCTTGACTCCAACTCTTGACTCCAACTCTTGACTCCAACTCTTGACTCCAACTCTTGACTCCAACTCTTGACTCCAACTCTTGACTCCAACTCTTGACTCCAACTCTTGACTCCAACTCTTGACTCCAACTCTTGACTCCAACTCTTGATTCTAAATCTATTCCCAGATTTAGGTGTGATCTAAGGAAAAGGTGCCCAGGGAAATGCTGCATCTCCCTGACCCTGCAAGTTGCCCATTTTCCCTTCCAGGATGGAAGTGGTTTCCTGCTCTCTCTTGCCTGTCAAGTCAAGGGTTTCTGTTGCTGGGTTTGGCAGCACTGAAGGGGCTGCAATTATGTTAATTAGGCGTTTTGATTAAAGTCAGCTTTTTGTTAGAAAATAAACTTCCTTGTTGAAAAATACCAGCTCTAGAGCAAATGGAGAGAGGAGCTGGATTTCCTGCTGCTTCATGTGCTCCATGCCTGGGCTAATTTAAGATCACTTGTGATGAATTTATTCCCCCAAAACTGTATTCTTTTTATTATTACTCACCAGCATATGTTTGTTAAACATTTCAATATTCCCACACCCAGAGCTTATTTTTTCAGCCATTTATAACCTACCCACCCATCAGTGATTTCATTTTGGCAGAGCAGGAACCAAAGCAGCCTTTCCTTCCCACTGCCAACAGAACCGGTGTGATCCATTCATCTTTGCAGAAACCATCATTCAAACAGGATCCTCGGCAGCAAACGCGCTGGGATCGCTGATGGAGAGGGGAAAACTTGATCATTCTCTTGTCAGATGGAAAATAATTGCTCAGGGCAAACCAGCCTGGTTGCTGTTCCCAGTGTTTCCAGATAAATTCCCTGTTCCCAGGCTGCTCACCCTCAAAATCGACCAAGATTGAATAGAGGGGGATTTTTGTTCTCACTGTATCACAAAATCTGCCAGGTTTGGCTCTTCTTGGCAGGCTTTGAGAAGGAGCAGAGCAGAGCATTTCCCACCATCGCTGTCCCAGGCAGCCAAGAGCCCAGAAATGAGGAGCAAAGCTGGGCCGAGCTGGCCTGACCCCATCCCTGGCCCTGCAGGGCAGGGATGGAGCTGCCTCTGAGTGCATTTGCTGTGTGCTCCTGTTCCAAAGCGTTCGCTGAGCCTGGCAGGAGATTTGGCTGCTCCAGAAGGTTCTTGCTCGTGCTCTTTGCGAGCTGAAGTTGGCTTGGCTTGGGTTCATCTCTGCTTCAAAAATGCACTGGCAGCTTGCACGAGTCACCCGTGATGCAGCTCCTGGCCAAGGCCGGGGGAAGCACAGGGGGTGACCCAGCCCTGGATTTCAAACTGGGATAAATCACCCAGCCCTGGATTTCAAACTGGGATAAATCACCCGGCCCTGCATTTAAAATTCTGATCCATGACTCAGGCCTGGATTTCAAATTCTGATCAATGACTCAGCCCTGGATTTCAAATTGTCATCATCATGTGGCCGTTTTCCTGTGTCCTGTTTTTGGTAGCATCCAGCCTCTGGCTCCAGCAGTTCCAGAGCTCTTGAGAAGATCCACAGCAGGGACAGAGCCATGGTGTGGCTCTCCCAGTGCTTTTTCCCTGCTCTCATGTGGTTTGCAAGGATGGTGTGAGGAAAGTTTGGCTTCTGGGTTGCCCCGTGGTGACCCCTTTGATAAATAAAGGGGTTGTTGCTCTCCTTGGGTTCAGGGGTTGGATTGGAAACCCAATCAGGCACAGAAAAGACTTTCCTGTGGTACTGGAGATGAACTTGAGGGAGCTCCATCACCACCCACCCCCCCACAAACCACGATTTTCCAGGTGATTGTGCTGCAGGGCAGTGCCAGTTCCTGGAGCTGTGGGAAGTGGTCTGAAATCCTGCCACGTCCCAGCCCTTTTGATCACGGATCTGTTTCAGTGCCTGCTAATGGCTTTTGTCTCGTTAAATGCCAGAGAAGCTGTTCTCTCAGAGAGCAGCTTGAAGCGTTTAGGACTCATTAGGCTTCAAAGGAAAGAGGCCTGTACCACAAGCCAGAGGGGAGGAAACGGAGTGGGGAGAGGATCCCATTAATGGAGAACAAAAATAAACCCCAGACAGGAAGGAAAATTCTATAGGTCTGACTCAGAGCTGCAGTCCCGACACTGTGGCTTCCAGGAGCTGCACAGGGAAAAACCCTCAGGGCTTGGCTGTGCCCACACCACACCTGGGCACCCTGGGCAGTGGGACAGGGGATGTCCTGCCAGCGTTTGCCAGGGATTTTGTCCACCCCAGACTCGCACAACAGCAAATTGTGAGGTGCCAGGCTTTGATGGGGGCTGCTCCCCATCATTGCCACACTGGGGAGAGGCCAGGGGGATGCAGTTTACTGGGAACTGCTTCCTCTTCTCTCTCCTGGAAAGTCCTTGCCAGGGGGATGCAGTTTGCTGGGAATTGTTTCCTCTTCTCCCTCCTTGCCCCTTTAACCACGCCTGATTCTGACGGGGTATTTAATCTGTGTGAGGAAATGGGGTTTTTTGGGGATGGTTTTTTTGGCAAGAAGGGGGTGTGCAGGGAAGCAGAGGGGTTCCAGAGAGGGCGTGGGGGCTGTGCTGACCTGCCCTTGTGTCCCCTCCTCTTCCAGGGAAGATCCTGTTCCGCCGGAGCCACATCCGCGACGTGGCCGTCAAGCGCCTGATCCCCATCGATGAGTACTGCAAGGTAAGGGGGGCTCCAGCACCCGCCCAGGGCAATCCCAGCACCCACCCAGGGCAATCCCAGCTCAATCCTGAGGGCCTGGCAGCATCTCGTGGTGTGCCAGTGCTGGGAGTGTGGGTCAGCCCCTGCTATCAATCCCTATTTTGGGTTAAAACCCATTCAGGGATTCGCTTTTCGCTCCTGATTCACACTGAGGGCTTGCAGACCTCCCCTGCAGGAGCAGAAGTGCCCAAACCCCACTCCAGTTTGCTCCCTGCTGCTGGGCTTTGCCTTCCTCCTGTCCTTCATTCAGCTGCAAAGCAGAACCAGCTTTGGATGGGTTGGAAAGGACCCCGCTGTGTCCATCACTGCAGGTTTGGAGTGAAATGTTTGCATGCAGGACTTGGTTTGAAGGACTCAGCTCCTCAGGGAGCCTTTCCCTTCCCATCTATTGGGAAAAGCCCTGTTTTATGTGGCAGACAGCTCTGGAGGCTGTGGGATGGTGAGGTGGCTCCAAACTGGGATGCAAACTCCAGTTACTGGTTACAAAACCAGGGTAGGATGACTTGTACCTCAGAAAATTACTGGAACAGGGAGAAGGCTGAGACAATTTGCTCCATACTCTTGAAGGACATACAACTGGGCTTAAGTGTAAGGGAAATTATGATTTTAGGGCAGATTTTTTTTGTTTTTTGGCAGGGGAACCAAAATCCTGAAGCCCATGACAAATTATTTTCACACAAATCAAGTGTGTCACATATGGTCACGTCAAAGACGTGCAGCAGCCATGGGAGGACTGGGACCTCCAAAATTCAGTCTGAATGTTGCTGGAAAATCAAGCAAAGATGTAAAACCCATGGGAGAAGAGGGGGAAATGGTGAAACACCCATCCCATCCCTGGGGTGAGGGAGGTGTGAGGGCTTTGGGCCTCAGCCAGGCTCGTGGCAGGGATGTCGTGGCTGGAATAACAACTGCAGGGATGGAGCTGGAGCAGGAAATGCATCCTGACAGCTCTGCAGAGGGGCTGCAGATGAGGGCAGAGTGATGGAGAGGAGGCACAAGGTGTGCTCTGAGCTGTCCTGGGGGAGGCTGGTGGTGCTTGGCCCCTGAACTGTGGCAGCCACGCAGGCAGACGTGGCCGTAAATCCAATTTTGGGGAAGAAAACGTCCCTGGGTGATAAAATGCTGCAGCTGCCTCTCTCAGGGCGATGCCATTAGTGGCATAAAATATAATGAACCCATTTGACTTAACAAGTGGAACGTAATGGCTGATGTTATATGACCTAAAAAAAAAAAAAAAGAAAAAGCCGTGCTTTTCTCCTCCTCTGTTAATGCATCACCCAGGAATTCCGAGCTCTCCCTGCCTGGCCTTGGGCTGCTGCTGCTGCTGCTTACCCGGAAAGCAGCTGAGCTGAGCTGGGTGTGGGGCTGGCCAGAGGCTGCAGAGATGTAGAATGAGCAAGGAGAAAGCTGTGTAAGGAAGTTTCTGCTTTATTGCCATCTCCTGTGAGGGAGTTGGGTGTCTCTGTTCTCTGGGAGAGCCCTGCAAAGAGGATGGGTGAGATTTGGGGTGGAAGCAGGGAAGAGGAGCAAGGGAGGGAATCACAGGGCAGTGTTCCTGCTGAAGGGCTCTGTTGCAGCCCCTGTTGCACTGAAAAACGTGGGAATTGAAGATAAAGTGCAGGAAAAGCAGTGAAGGAATCAGAGGAACTGGTAAGAGCAAAGAGTTACTGAATCAGAGTTTGAGCAGCCACAGGAATGGCAAGGAGAGGGAGAGGGAGAGGAGGCCTGAGATGTCTTCCCATCTCTCCCGTTTATTCTCTTTGTGTTGCACATCTGTTGGTCTCTCCCGTGGTGTGGGATCTGCCTCCTCCTGTCTGAGGGATTTTGGGAAGGTGTTAGAGGGGGGTTGATGAAGGAGTGGTGATGCTCTACCCCAAAGAGACCCACTGAAAACACTGCTGCAGGAAATAATCCTTTCTCACTGCCTGCAAAAGGGATTTTAATCCAGCAAGGATTCTGTCTTTGGTCCTTTTTCCAACACCATGGACCAAATCTGTGTCCTGATGGCCCTGCCCAGGTCCCTGGGGGCCAGGGGTGGCACAGACACGATGCTGTTTGTGCCACTGTTTTTGGTGTCGTGGCCACAGCTGCTGCAGGACAGCAGAGTGACCTGCTTGGCTCAGCAGAGCCAGCTCCAGGTGGGCTTCCTTCAAAACATCCTGGAAAAGGAGCTGTGGGTCCTGTCCGTGCTCCTTCCAGCACAGGGAGCTCCCTGGGATCATCCCCTGCTTTCAGAGCCTTCCCCAGGCCACGAAATCCCAGTGGGGGAAATCACTGAGATCATGGGATTCTGGAGCTGGTACCACATGGGAATGGCATCCACGCTAAACCTGGTATTTGAACAGCCCAAAATCCATGCAGGGAGTGGTTTTTTTTCTCTCTGCTGTGTCTCACATGATCCTGGCCCATGATTAGTGGTCTGACAGTCTGCAGTGCTGGCTCTGAGGCTCCGTGGCTGGAAGGGCTTTGGGGCCAGCACTTTGGGCAGTCAGGAGCCACATCTGAGCCCTGTGGTCACCCCGAGCTCTGCAGCTGAGCCTTTGCCTCCAGTACAGGAATGAGGGGAGCTTGGCTTTGCCCATGGAGGGGAGGGGGAATTACACAGAAAACTGGTTAAAAAATCTGCTCCAGGTCGGGCTGCAGCTCTGCTCCCTGATTTTAAATTCTCCCTTTTCCCATTTCCACCCCCCCAGCCAGGCACTCTCACCCTGCAGCTCCCACTGCTGAAGCTTTTACAACAGATTCCTTGAAGGGAAAGAAGCAGAGGGAATTTTCTACCTCCTGCCATTCCTCAGCAGCAGAGCAGCCTCCCATTCCTGCTGTCCACATTTTGGCCTCCCTTGCTTCTCTCCCTGCCTCTTCCCAAGCTGCCACTGCCCAGGGGAGCATTTTGGGGATGTGCTGGGATGGCTCTGAGAGTCTGTGATGTGTGAACTGCCCAGCCTTGCCAAGGATGGCTGCTCCAGGCTGGAAAACTGAGCTGGGGGGCTGGATGGACACCCCTGGGACACAACAACTGCCACAAGGCTGGAGCTGGCTAAGCAGGGCCTGGGCAGTCTCTGCTTATTCTCCTTTAGTCTTGATTGCAGCAGGGTGGGTGGTGGGTGGAAGGGGGGCTCTCTGGGTTTCCTGTGGTGCCATGCCCCAGGTCCCTGCACTCCCAGGAGCCCTCCCTGGGCTCCTTGCACAGATTTGATGTTTCCCATCACCAGGGTCTCTGTTTGCTCCTCAGGCTCTGATCCAGCTGCCTCCCTACATCTCCCAGTGCGAGGAGGTGCTGCAGTTCTTCGAGACACGGCCTGATGACCTGACCCCCCCCAAGGAGTGAGTGGGGTGGGGGGCACTGCTGGGGTGGTGGTGGGGCATGAACTGGGGTGGTGGTGGGGCATGAGCTAGGGTGGTGTGAGACATGAACTGGGGTGGTGTGAGACACAGACTGGGGTGGTGATAAAACACAAACTGCGGTGATGGTGAGGCACAAACTGGGATGGTGGTGAGATACAAATTGGGATGGTGATAAAACACAAACTGGGATGGTGGTGAGGCCCAAACTGGGATGGTGATGGGACACAAACTGCCTTGGACTTGCTGGTATCCACAGCTCTGGTGTCCATCAGCAATTCCCTCGCGAGTCACAGATCTGGGATTTGGACACTTTCATTTGCAGCTCAGTGTGGGCACCTCTTTCTCCAGTGGGGAAGTGGAAACACTTTTCTGGGACCCCATGAAGTGCTGGTCTCCTCCTGAGCCTCTTTCTCCTTGCAAATACCACTCTCAGGAGCACGATCAGCCTGAAAAGCCTCACTTCACACGTTTGCCACAACCTCTGCCTGCTTGGAAAGGCTTTCCCTGAGCCATATCCATCCATAACAACACTCCAGAGCCCTTCCGTGCAATCCCAG
The DNA here is from genome assembly GCA_034509425.1 of Eopsaltria australis. Classification (NCBI taxonomy): domain Eukaryota; kingdom Metazoa; phylum Chordata; class Aves; order Passeriformes; family Petroicidae; genus Eopsaltria; species Eopsaltria australis. Next base: position 168,790 of record JAVTVJ010001986.1, on the reverse strand, counting down.
GGAGGTTTGCAGGGAATCTTGCGTGCCTTACGCAACCCTGTGTGGTTCTGAGTCTTGTGACTATGAGCTGCTCTGGCCACGAGCCACCCATCTCTCACTGATCACGAGCAGCATAAATCTGAGCAGCCGCCTCCGTGTCCTGCTCTGCTGCTCTCCCTTCCCCTGCTGCCTGTGACAGGGCTCCAGCAGGGCCTGATTGATTGTCAGGGGAAAGGCAATCAATAGATTTGACACCATTCTCTATTGGAAGGGTGTGGAGGTAGATAAAGGGGGTTTGTTTTTCTCCTCTGAGCCTGTCAGGTCTCCAGCTCAGTGTCGTGCTCGTGTGGACTCCATCTTCTCCCTGGTTTTTTGATTATTTTCATTCCCTCTCTTAATTCCCCCTTCCCCCATCCCTGCTTTCCTCCTCTGGCTCCTGTTCCTATTGGCCTGGCCTCTCATCATTTCTCCTGCAGCTCGTGGTCACTGATGAGATTGGTCTGAGAGCCCCAGAGCCCATTAACTAATTGCTGGCTGTCGCTGATGCTCTCATCTGTCCTGCCCAGCTTCTGCTCACCACTTAACCTGCTGCCTCGAGGGTCATCCCTCAGGGAAGGTCATCCTTTAGGAAAGTCATCCCTCAGGGAAGGTCATCCCTCAGGGAAGGTCATCCCTTAGGAAGGTCATCCCTCAGGGAAGGTCATCCCTTAGGAAGGTCATCCCTCAGCTCAGGGGCAAGTGAGGGACACCAGGACAAGATGAGCTTGCAAGGACATCAGAGGAGGGGGGATAATGGGATGGAGCTGTTTTGGGGTGTGGGGCACTGCCTGTGCATGGATCTGTGAGCCCTGCATGAGAGGGAGGAGCTGCCCTGCAGTAGGAGTCAGGTTTTGGACCTGAGGGACCTTCAGCCGTGCTGGGTGGAAGGGCAGCTTCTCCTCACTTTTGTTCTTTATTTTGCCTGGTAGGAGGAGCCAGAAACGAGGCAGGGTGGGCCCTGTGGCCAGAGCATTCAGGGTTGGGGGGACACCTTTGGGTGCTCAGTGGGGCAGCCCCGTGAGCTGCTGTGTTTGCAGCTGGAGCTCCCAGCCCTCTGTCCCCCCTGTCCCCTCCCTGCTCTGGGTCCAACAGACAAGGGACCATCTGGAGCCCAATCCCAGAGGTGTTTTTGTGGTGGGACAATCCACAGGGTCCTGGGTGCAAAAATTCTGTGAGTTTGTGAGTTTTGGCCGTTGCAGGGCTGGGTGGGTGATGCTGAATCCATGAAGTGGTCGTGCTGCCTCTTCTGGAGAATGTTCTCCTCTTCTGTTCCTCTCCATGAAGAATGTTCTCCTTCCCTGCCTGCTCCTCTCCATGGAGAATGTTCTCCTTCCCTGCTTTCTCCTCTCCATGGAGAATGTTCAGCCTCTCCTGCTCCTCTCCATGGAGAATGTTCTCCTCTCCATGGAGAATGTTCACCCTCTCCTGCTCCTCTCCATGGAGAATGTTCTCTCCTGCTCCTCTCCATGGAGAATGTTCTCTTTCCCTGCCTGTTCCTCTCCATGGAGAATGTTCAGCCTCTCCTGCCCCTCTCCATGGAGAATGTTCCCTTCCCTGCCTGCCCCTCTCCATGGAGGAATTCAATCGTGCAGCACCCAGAGGGACTCAGTGGGTGCCCCTTGTCCCTTTGCCTCCAGCACCTCAAGGACATCCCCGCTGTGTCCCCCATCCCACTCCGAATGCCAGAGGGGTATTTATTAGCTGCAATTCCAAATGCTAATTAATAAAAGTCCTTGACTGTCTCCTCTGGAGGGATTGGGAGCCCATTCCCGAGGCCTGGAATGCTGCCAGCTCAGCAATAAGGAGATGGGAGCCGTGATAGACGGCTGGGCTGGATCAGACGTGGTGGCGTGTCTGGGGTTTGGCCGGATGTCATCTTTCATCCAGCAGATAAATACTTTGCTCTGGGAGTTTGAAAGGGAGCCAGGCCATGAATGGAGTGGGGGAAAGGAGAAAAAAAAATAAGGAAAAGGCAGATTTTGATGCTGGGTGGCTGAAAGGTGGGAATGAGGGAGGGGGAAAAGGACTGGTCAGCATGGTCGGTGCCAAGGCGGGCAGCCACTCCCACAGAGCCTTCCTGCTGCCTGGCCCTTCCCTGCTGGCACCTCTGGTCACCCCCTGGCCGCCAGGGTGGCAGCTGGTGGCACTGAAGGGGACGTGCCTGTGAGTGCTGTGCGATCCTCCCTGTGCTGGTCCTGTCTGGGCTGCAGGTGAGGATCCACCCCAGGATGTCAGACCCTGCCAGGGGCCACAGCTGCCTGCAGTCCTTGGAGCGCTGGTTTAACTGCAGTCCTTGGAGCTCTGGTTTACCTGCAGTCCTTGGAGTTCTGGTTTAACTGCAGTCCTTGGAGCGCTGGTTTAACTGCAGTCCTTGGAGCTCTGGTTTAAAACCAGTCCTTGGAATTCTGGTTTAACTGCAGTCCTTGGAGTTCTGGTTTACCTGCAGTTTGTGGAGCTTTGGTTTAACTGCAGTTCTTAGAGTTCTGGTTTAACTGCAGTTCTTAGAGTTCTGGTTTAACTGCAGTTTGTGGAGTTCTGGTTTAAAACCAGTCCTTGGAGTTCTGGTTTAACAGCAGTTCATGGAATTCTGGTTTAACTACAATTTATGGAATTCTGGTTTAACTGCAGCCCTTGGAATTCCGGTTTAACTGCAGTTCTTGGAGCTCTGCTTTAACTGCAAAGGGTGAATGCAGTCCTTGTTTCTGGCAGTGTTTGGGAATGGAAAGAGGAGCTTGGACAGCCCATGCTTTTCTCTCCAGGCCCCTGTGGTGTTGTCTTCCCCAGAGCTGGAGCTCTCCCTGGGCTGGGGCTCTCCAGCTTTTCCTGCAGCTCAGCTCCCTTCAGCAGCCTGTGCTGAACAACACAAACACCTCTTCAACCCTTCCCAACCTCCCACCTGCTCTCCAAGCCCTGTCCCATGGACAGGAAAACGGTCAAACTCTGCCTTTATTCCCAGTTTTCCTGTGTGCTCCTGCCTGGAGAGACCACATCGAACAGGAGAGCAGTGGCAGGGTTTGTGCTGGCAGTGACAGCTGGTGGCTTTTGTGATGTGGATCCCTGGGCTGGGATTTCTCCACTGCTTCCAGCTCGTGGGGCTGCCCAGTGAGGCTCAGAGTGAGGCTGAATCCAGAATTTGTGCAGAGCAGCAGGAAGAGGGTGGGGGAAAAAAAAAAGAGAAGAGAAATGGTTATGGAAAAAGAAATCTCTGGAAAGTCAGCAATCTGGGGGATGTGGGATTTTTCTCCTCGCTGTTGGATGGGAGCCCTGCAGCTCCAAAGAGGAGAAGTCATCAAATTCCTGCTCCCCACGACTCTCAGCAGGTCTGACCAGCACAGGATGCTGAGGTGGGAGGTTGCTGGGAGCACCCCCTCGCCTCCCACCCACCCTTTTGCAGTCCTGAGCAGTTTTTAACCACAGCAGAGGTGCTGGGATAAAGCTGGGCGAGGCTGAAGGGCTGGGCACGGAGCCACTGCTGAGTCAAGGCATTCAGCTGCTCTCTGCTCCAGCTGAATTCCTGCTGGGGGACATCTGGGAGCCCAGGTTAACTCTGTAGTGAAGCAGGGCCCTCATAATTATTAATAAGTTGTTAATATTAACAACTAACAAGTTATTAATATTGCCTAGTAGTTATTTATCCATTTCCCACAGTCACAAGTAGGGAAGGGACAGTCATGGTGCTGTTCCCAGAGGCTAATAATTACTAATAAGTTATCAAAATTAACAACTGACAAGTTATCAGTATTACCAATTAGTTATTTATCCATTTCCCACAGTCACAAGTGGGGAAGGGGCAGTCGTGGTGCTGTTCCCAGAGGCAGGGGATGGGAACTAGCCCAGGCAGTGAGAAATCTTCAGTTAAAAGCACCTTTCACTGGGGTTTTTGGGGGAGCTGAGCAGCCCATCGTGTATAAAACGCTTTGAAAAGTTGCTGCTCTGAACTTTGTGCCTGCTCTGGGCTGGAGGGGCTGGAGGAAGCTTTTGCTGATAAACCAGAGACCCCTGAGCTGCTGGATGTTGGTCTGGACAGGGATTCTTGCTGCCCTGGAGCTTTGGGGTCGTGTCCTGCTCTGCAGACAGATCTCAGCTTGTACACCAAGCTGTTTGTTTTGGTGAATTCACCAGGAGCTGGGGCTGGATCCCAGCTCCAAACCAACCTCCTCCTCCCCTTCTGCTGGGAACTGCCTTTCCTGAGTGACAAAACACCCAGTTCCTGCAGAAACCTGCTTTGTGCCAGGCCCCTGGGCAGAGCACTGGTTTCTCTGAGCTACCAGGGCAGGTTCTGAGCCTGAGGGCTCAGCTTGGCCAGCTCTGCAGTGTCCCTGGAGTGTGGGGACAGGGGCTCCTTTCAGGGCTGCTGGAGCATTTGCTCAACACCACTTCTCCCAAACAAGGGCTCTCTTGTACCCATTGCTCCCCTCCATAAATTTTGCAAACATCTCCAAGTTTGCTGAGTGCTTGGGAGATGCTCCCCCTCCTGACAGCTGTTTTGGTGCCATTACTGGATTACAGCAGGGTTTTCTTTTACAAGAGTGGTTTTTTTTATACGCTGGAGATGTTTTCTTGGAATGCTGACCTCAGATCCACCCCATTTGACGTGGCTCCTGTGTGGGTTTGCAGCTGCTGGGGTTTATTTTCCTTGTGTCCTTCACCTCTTCCACGAGCTGTGGCAGCAGGGACAGTGCTGAGGTCCCCAAAGCCACATTCGAGGGCACTTTTCTCCTCTCGAGTCCCACTGCAAGGTGTGTTTTTCTGTGTGACAACCTCAGGGCCACCTCCCTGCAGCTCTGGGACCTGCCTGGCCCAGCAGCCACCAAATGTGCCTTAGGAAAGAGTTGAGAAACTCCAGCCAGCTTGTAACAACTCCTCTTTACACCTGGCTTTACAATTAATGGCTTTTAATTAACATTTCTTGCCTGAATTACGACCCTGCAAGCCCATGGGGACTTTCAGTGTCCCCAGCACGCTGCAGTGAGCAGTTCAACAGTTGTCTCACAGGTTGTTGAAGAGCAGCCTGTGTGTGTTTGTTTTTAATTCCCCTCCCAGCCTGCTCACTTTGCTGGACCCCTGTGCTCCCCCCCTCACTCCTCCCCACCCCTGCATCCACAGGGATGCTGCTTGAGAAGGTGCTTGACAAACCTGACTCTCTCTTCCTAAAAACAGAAATGTGGTGTGGGGATTATTGAGTGTGCTAAGAGTGCTCCATGTGTCAGAGTTCCCTTTCAGGGGATGCTGAGCTGAGCCCACTGAGACTCAGAGCTCCGAGTTTTAAGTGAGTTTTAAGTAAGTTTTGGCTCAGAGCTTTAAGTGAGGCTCCAGTCACACAGGAACCCTTGCTCTCAGAATTCTGGGAAGCAGCTGGAGAAGAATTCCTGCTTTTTAGCAGCTCTGTGGGGCTGCTTGGTGTCCCCCTGTCACAGCTGTGCCTTGTGGCTGCTGGTGGGGCTGGATGGAGCTGAGTGAGATTCACAGTGCAAGGCAGAGTGGCTTTTCCTTCTCTTCTGGAGCCATGAGAGCTCTGCTGCTGCCTTTGCTCCACAGGGATCCGAGGAGGAGGAGGAGATGCTGCAGGGTTTTTATTGCTGTTTCCTGTCTTGTCTGAGCTCCTGTCCCCTCTGAGGAGCTTGGATGGGGCTGCTGCTCTCCAGACCTGCAGCTCTTTGTGTCCCTGCCAGGAACATCCCAGCAGCAGAGTGAAATTGCAGCTCCCTCCTTGCCCCCTCACCCAGACAGAGCAGCTGGGGAGAGGAAGCAGGGGATGGATGAGTTTCAGTGATGGCTTTAGCAGAAGGCAGGGGGAAAGCTCCAGTTACTGGTGTGCCATTCCCACCTGCTGCTCTCCCCTTGCTTTGCCTCCCTTCCCTGTCATACCTCTGAACTGGGGGAACTTTATTAAATTAGCCTAATTAATTTATTAATTAACTCTGATTCAGCTCCGCAGCGCTGCCCCTGTTCAGGAATCTTTGGGATGCTCTGTCCCACGGATTCCTCTCTGCACCTGGGACGTGGGGTGTGGGATTTGGGGGTGTGTTTGGGACGGTCGGGACAGACTCTAGAGATCTCTGGAGTTGAATCTTAGAGCGTGAGGTTCATTGTGAAAGGGCGTGGGTGCAGGAGAGCTGCTGGGGGCTGCCAGACACAGCCTGGAGCAGGGCAGAGAGGGGAGAGAGCAAGAGAGGAGAGAGAAGAGCCTGAGCTTGCTATTTACAATAGAATAAATCATCTTCTGTGCTGAATATTCTCATTTTCATTCACCAATCCAGAACAAACTACAAATCTTACCCCATTTGCATCCAGCCCATGAGAACTATTGCATCACCATCCAGTGTTCTATTTTAAACCCTAAAAGCTGCTTTTTGGCCCCTCTGCCAGGTCGGTGGGGTCTGCTCTGAGCCTTGGGCCTGTCTGCAAGCAGAGGGGATTGTTCAATCCAAGGGGGATCACCTGCAGTGGCCATGCCATTGTTCTCCAGTTGTTCAGGAGCTGGGCTTTGGGATCTCAAAGCTTGGCTTCATTTCAATCTCGCTTCGAGTTTCTACATTCCCAACATCTTTTGCCAGGTGATCACATTGATAAGGCTTTCCTATCTCATCTTCCCCAGCAGTGGTGTTCAGCTCTGTGAGTCTGAACTCACCAGGCTCCAGTTTCTGTAACCATCTCCTGTTTGTTGCCACTCCACCTTGGCTGCACTTTATTTCATTTCATTGATACCTCCATGGATGAGGGCCTGGGGTGGCACCAAAGTGGCTAAAGGAGTTGCAAGGCCAGGCCAGCAACCCAAGCTCACCCTGGGAAGGACAAAACATTGAATTTCTAAATGAAAGGAGGGGGGCAGGGGCTGCTTGCAGGTGGGTGATGCCCGTGGAGACACGAGCTGGTTGAGGGAGCTCAGTGACCCCACCAGAGCTGTGCATTCCTGGGTGTGTTTGTCACTCCACCAACACCCCAGTTGTCCCCTGGCTCTGCTGACACTCTTCCTTCTCTTTTCCAGGGAGCCCATTGGAAAGAAGAGGTCTGGTAAGGACTCCTTCCCTCTCTGCTGCTTCCACCAACTCCTCCTTCCACCCACACCTGAGATCCCAGCCCCACAGCACCCCCTGCCCTGTGGGGCACTGTCACCCCCCCCATATCCACTGGGATTCCACTGCAGCCTCCAAGCCCCCATCCCACATCCCCTGAGCCTCTGTGGTGCTCCCCAAGCTGGGTCAGATGCCCACAGCTCTCAGCACTGCCCTGGCCTCCCCCTGCAGCCCATCCCCTCCCTGCCTCATGCCTTCTCTCCCATCCTTCTCTTCCTCATCAGGGATTATCCAGAGAACGGCCTCTTTCCTGCAGAGAGGTACTAACAGCTGCTCCTGCCCTCGCTCTGCTTTGCCTTTCCCTGGGGGGACACCTGCTCAGCTGGGGGGGCAGGGAGCTTGTCACCCTCGCCAGCAGCTGTCACCTCCCCTGTGGCTTTGTGTGGTGGCTGGTGGACACAGGGGTGGTGGCACAGGGGCTGGGGCTTGGCTCCTGGTGCAGCTCCACGGGCAGGGGACGTGCCCCAGGTCCTGCTGAGGGGCTGCAGGGGTGGGGATGCAAAATTTCAGGAGTGCAGAGGAGTGTCTGAGCTGCCTGGGGGGCAGAGTGGGGCTGAAACTGCGGCAGGACGTTCTCCTTCACCATTTGAGAGCCTTGGGGAAGGTGCTTGGGTCTGGGGTGCTCCTCAGGAGAGGGGGACACCTCTGAAAGTGCCCATTGTTGGTGTGGTTTAGGGTTATTTGAGCTTCCCAAAAAGAGCAGGAGACAGGAGTGGAAGAGCCTTTGATCTGTGGGTTAGGGAGGCATCTTTGAGCTCCTGGAACTGCAGAAGGGATAAATCAGTGTGAGGTTCTGTGGGAAGGATGGTCTGAGCTTTGGCTGCCTGGAAATCAGTGGGGGGAAGGATTTTGGCACTGCCATCACCTGTGTGAGCAAAATCACCTGTAGTGAGTGGGTTCCTCGTGCAGGAGAGGGGAGAGGCACAGGAGGGACTCAAAGACCTGATTCCACTTCCTTTTCCACTGGAGCTGCAGCTCACCCCTCCTTCAGGAGCTGCTGGTGCCCCAGTGGCTTCACTGGGACTGGTGCTGGGATGCAGATGGGAGCTCTGATGTTGTTGGTGGCTCCTGGTTTGATCTGTTCTCATGGCTGAGTGCTCTCCTGGGGGCTCACAGGGTTTTACCAGGGTGGTTCAAAACCTTTGGGCAGCATTTTCAGCTCAAACTCTGACTGCTCTCTGTCCAAGCAGGACATTGGGGCTCACAAGGTTTTACCAGAGTGGTTCAAACCTTTGGAGAGCATTTTCAGCTCAGTCTCTGACTGCTCTCTGCCCAAGCAGGACCTTGGGATGATCATTTTAAAGCTCTCATGAGCCATTTGCCAGGTTTTGTTCTGAACTGCCGGGGACAGGGGAAGGGAAGGGTAGAGAAGAAGAGGAATGCAATTTCAGCTGTATAACTCAGTTCAATGAGGGCAAAATTCCATTTAAGGACGCTGCCTGTTGGAGAAGCAGGAGTTCTCCATTGAGGAGGAAGAGTTTGGGTGACATCCAAGGCAGAGGCTGCTCTGGCAGGGCAGGATGGGCAGCAGCCACCAGGGGAAGGTGTTTGCTCTCAGAAATGTCCCACAGGGTCAGTGCCTTGTGCCAGACGTGTTCAGAGGCTCCTCTCACTGCCTTGCATTTCCTGGCAGCAAAATCAGAGTTTGTTCAGCTGCTGTCACCCCAACTCCTCCTGTACCCTGAGGAAATAAATCCCTGATGGTTCTTCGAGTCCTCAAGCCAGCCCTGCTTTGAGGCAGCAAATGTGCAGCAAGGCACAAAAAATACTCCTTCAATCCAGGGTGTCCCTGAGGAGGGGTCATCCAGCAGCTGCTAACAAACAGAAATCACGAGGATTTTCCAAAAAAGCCGTTTCCCAATGGCCAGAGAGGGGCTGAGCTGCTCTTGAGGAGAGCTGGAAAGAGCTCTGAGCTCCTGGCAGCAGCAGGCCTGGTTTGGAAATGGGATTTGAGCAAACACTGGGGTGCAGAGTGGGTGAAAGTGGTGACCACGGGACTCAGGTGACATTTGGAGTTCTGAGGAGAGCCCGGTGAGTGCGAGCACTGGAAATAAAATCTTTCTTTGCTCAGCTTGTTTTACCAGCATTTATAATCCCACCTGCCCGAGGCTGAGGCGTGGGCTCTGCACAGATTGCAGGGGGTGGATTGTTCCCCAGACTTCGGGGCTCTGCCTTGGCCACTGATTTAGGAATGTCTAAAAGTAGTCGTCCCATCAGTCCCTGAGTCTGTTCTGAGCGTTTCTGCTCTCTCACAGCTCCACAGAAAGCACAGATGGAGAGCCACGGGTTCGTGTGAAACCTGGAGCTGCCTCCAGAGTTTCTATTTGGGTGGAGCTGCCCAGGCAGGCTGGCAGAGACCTCAAATGCCCCTCTGCCAGTTTGGGTTTTGGTGCTTTCTTGTGTGCCCACGTCCCTTTCGGGGACATCCCTGCGAGGGCAGAGAGACCCCAGAGCAGAGTTTGGTCTGAGGGGAGGCAATGAAAACACAGCAGCCAAAGGGGAGCTGTGTGAAACCCCACTGGTGAATGGTGAATTTCCACGGGATTGTTTTCCACATTCTGGAAGAATCCCTGGAGGGATGAGAGGGTTTGCAAAGAATCCAGCACAGAGTTCAGTGCCCATTTCACGTGAGAGCAGGAGGAATGTTCCCTTTGCAGTTCTGATCACCACAAACTCCTCAGCTCTGGAAGAGGGGCTGCCCTGACAGCTCCACACAGGCAGAGGAGGAAGGAGCTTTATCCAAAGAATGACATTTTTAGGACATGCATTAGGCCAAGGCTGGAGTGTTCAGCAGGCTGCAAACCCAAATACCTGCGCCCCCAATTCAGGGCTGAGCTCTTTGTTTCCCTCTGGCAGCACCAATGCCCAAGCTCTGGCAGAATTTCCAAGGCTGGAAACATCACAAGCAACCTCACATCTGAGATTCCCTGCTGGTTTTGTACCTCAGTCCTTGGGTGAAAGGTCGAACAAAACCTGCAGGGATTTTTTGGCTGAGTGAGGTCACTCAGTGAGGTCACTGCTCGAGGTTGGTTCTGGGATGTGCTGGGTGTCTCTCCTGCACCCAGGCTGAGCACCAAGCCCAGCCCAAGAGCTTCAGTGATCCCTTGACTCGATGGACTCCCCTTTTCTAGGCCACACCTGTGTGATTCTCACAGCTGGGGATGCACAGCCTGTGCTCCTGCCGGAGCTGTCTGCAAACCCCTTCTCCTGCAGGACAAATTCCTCCTCCTTCCTTCCCTCCCAGAGCTCTCTGCTGTCTCCATCTCCCTGGGAAGCCTCACATCTTTGCTATTCCGAGGAGCCCAGGGTGCTGCTGCTCCCTCCAGGCTGTCTTTTTGTGGTTGAGGATGATGATGATGCCAGGTGAAGATGCTCCCGAAATTAATGCCCACTTCTTCCCCCAAGCTCAGCTTAGCACTTTAGTGCTGGTTTAATGGGCACATTGGAGGAGCCAGAATTGGCTGCTGGAACTACAAATAGCCTCAGAGGCACGGCTGTAATTACAGCCGGGGAGGCAGAAAGGGGAGTATTTATCTCTTCCTAAAGTTGTTATTCTTCTCTCAGGGGCTGGGTAGATCCTCAGATCGCTTTAAGCACAAACCTTTAATCGAGCTGGTGGAACACGCAGTCCCAGCACCCACCGTCCACTGTTTTTAACTCTGGTTAAAAACCCTGCTTTTTAACCCCACCTCTCTTTTGGTGTGGAGGAGGCAGAGGCAAATCCTCTGCACTTGGCCGGCTCACCTGGAGCTCTGCAGAGTGCTGATTATAGCAGATGGACACAGTTTCCTTCCTTTCCCTTTAAATAACACTGCCCTGCAGGCACAAGGGTCATTCAGAGCTTTGGCTGTGGCCTGGCATTCTCAGAACCAGCTGGGAGAGGAGTTTTGTGCACAGAACTTTTCCAGGAGGCAGCAGAACATCCTGGGAATCCTGAAAAAAGCCTTGTCTCTACTCATCACCCTTTTGGGATGAGAATGGCACCTGAGGAAACCCTGAAATAGGTTCTTCTATAGGAAAGACCTTCTGAGAGGCTGAGAGCTCTCAGCAGCACCTGGTGCAGGTGTATTTGCCATGGAAACTCATTCCTGGTGAGAGTCTGAATTTCTTTGCTGCATTTCACCCAATTATCCCAAAGAATTCCCTCTCTCTGTGGGATTTCACAGCCCTTGGAGGCTGGCAGGGGATTCTCCTGTATTCCTGTATTCCTGTATTCCTCTATTCCTGTATCTCTGCTGTGCCTGGCCCAGGTGTGATTCCTGCCCTGCCAAAATTCGAGGCTCAGGAGTAAAGCTCAGTCCCTGTAAACTCGACTTAACACCTGCAGTCAGGTGTGTGATGCTTTTGTGCCACTTGTGCTGCAGTAATTAACTCTCTCCCATTCCCAAAGCACTTTTCAAGTGTTAATTAAACCTCACCTCACCACGGGAGACTGGAATAATGCAACAGAGAGCTGGGGAAGCTGCAGGGCAGAGAGCTGGGGTGGAAGGCAGAGCTCAGGAAAACGCACAAACACCAGAGGTTTGTGTCCAAAAAGGAGACAGAGGAACTTTATTTGAAGAAAGGGAGAGATTCCACCAGGGCACAGCCTGGGGGGTTTTCTGTCCTGAGGTTCTGGAGGGTGCAGCCTCCTTTTTAAACTCCCAGCCTCACGTTTCCCTCTTGCTTTCCCCATTGCTGAGGCACCAGGAAGGTGCAGCTTTCCCAAAACCACCTGCCCCATATCCCCCCTTGAATTTCATCCCAAAATTCACGAGTCCAGCCTTGTGCAGACCCCACTTTTCTGTCTCAGGAGCCAAACTGTCTGGGCTCTGCAGCAAACCTGCTGCTTGAAGTCAGCAGAGACATGAATCCCCATTTCAAAGGTGTTTACACCCGTCTAATTATTTGTAAAGACATCAGCACATCTCTCCTGTGAATCCCTCATCTTCTAATCTCTCAAATCGTCTTTACAAACCCTGGTTATTGTGAACTGAACCCTTTTTAACAGCCTGGAACGTTTGAAACACTTCCTCCTGACTTTTTCATGTCTGGTGCCTGCACAAGGTGTGGCAAATAAATACAGGGAATAAAGTGGACATAAAAAAGATTTGGATGACCTCAAGTAACCCCTGTGACCTCAAGTAACCCCTGCAAGCCCCAAAATGACCTCAAGTAACCCCAAATGACCTCAAGTAACCCCTACAAGGCCTCAAATGACCTCAAGTAACCCCGGTCAGGGCTTCAAGTGACCTCAAGTAACCCCTGGATGAAGTCAAAAATTCTGGAATGACCTCAAGTAACCCCTGTGACCTCAAGTAACCCCTACAGGGCCTCAAATGACCTCAAGTAACCCCAAATGACCTCAAGTAATCCCGAACAAGGCTTCAAGTGACCTCAAGTAACCCCTGGATCAATAAAAAAAGGCTTGAATGACCTCAAGTAACCCCTGTGACCTCAAGTAACCCCTACAAGCCCCAAAATGACCTCAAGTAACCCCAAATGACCTCAAGTAACCCCTACAGGGCCTCAAATGACCTCAAATAACCCTTGGATCAATTAAAAAACACTCCAGTGACCTCTAGAAACCCCAGATGTACTCAAATAATCTCTTTAAGGGACTAAAACGACCTCAAGTAACTTCAAATTACCTCCAGTAAGACCTACAAGGACTTAAATGATCTCCAGTGATCCCAAATGACCTCAAGGAACCCAAAATTAACTAAAATAACCCCTACAGGGACTCCAGTGACCTCAAGGAACCCCAAATGAACTGAAATAACCCCTACAGGGTCTCAAATGACCTCTAGAAACCCTAAATGACCTAAAATAACCCCTACAGGGACTAAAGTGACCTCAAGGAACCCCAAAGGAACTGAAATAACTCCTCTCAAGGACTCCAGTGACCTCCAATAATCTCAAATTCCCTCCACTAACCCCTACAGGAACCCTAATGACATCTAGAAACCCAAAATGAACTAAAACAACCCCTACAGGGACTCCAATGACCTCCAGTAGCCTCAAATGACCTCAAGGAACCCCAAATCAACTAAAATAACTCCTACAGGGACCCAAATGATCTCTAGAAACCCCAAATGAACTCAAACAACCCCTCTCAGGGACTCCAATGACCTCCGGTAGCCTCAAATGACCTCAAGGAACCCCAAATTAACTCAAATAACCCCTCTCAGGGACTCCAATGACCTCAAGGAACCCCAAAAGAACTAAAATAACCCCTACAGGGACTCCAATAATCCCAAATTCCCTCCACTAACCCCTACAGGGACTCCAGTGACCTCAAGGAACCCCAAAGGAACTGAAATAACCCCTGTCAGAGACTCCAGTGACCTCCAATAATCCCAAATTCCCTTCACTAACCCCTACAGGAACCCTAATGACATCTAGAAACCCCAAATTAACTAAAATAACCTCTACAGGGACTCAAATGATCTCTAGAAACCCCAAATGAACTAAAACAACCCCTCTCAGGGACTCCAGTGACCTCAAGGAACCCCAAAAGAACTAAAATAAGCCCTATAGGGACTCCAGTGACCTCCAACAACCTCAAATTCCCTCCACTCACCCCTACAGGGTCTCAAATGACCTCTAGAAACCCCAAATGACCTAAAATAACCCCTGCAGGGACTCCAGTGACCTCCAATAATCTCAAATTCCCTCCACTAACCTCTACAGGGACCCAAATGACCTCTAGAAACCCCAAATTATCTAAAACAACCCCTCTCAGGGACTCCAGTAGCCTCAAATGACCTAAAGGAACCCCAAATGAACTAAAATAACCCCTACAGGGACTCCAGTGACCTCCAATAATCTCAAATTCCCTCCACTCACCCCTACAGGGTCTCAAATGACCTCTAGAAACCCCAAATTAACTAAAACAACCCCAACTACAACAAACTCTCAGGGACTCCAGTGACCTCCAATAATCTCAAATTCTCTCCACTAACCTCTATAAGGACCCAGATGACTTCTAGAAACCCCAAATTAACTAAAACAACGCCTCTCAGGGATTCCAGTAGCCTCAAATGGCCTAAAGGAACCCCAAATGAACTAAAATAACCCCTACAGGGACTCCAGTGACCTCAAGGAACCCCAAAGGAACTGAAATAACCCCTCTCAGGGACTCCAGTGACCTTCAATAATCCCAAATTCCCTTCACTAACCCCTACAGGGACCCAGATGACTTCTAGAAACCCCAAATGAACTCAAACAACCCCTCTCAGGGACTCCAGTAGCCTCAAATGACCTAAAGGAACCCCAAATGAACTAAAATAACCCCTACAGGGACTCCAGTGACCTCCAATAATCTCAAATTCCCTCCACTCACCCCTACAGGGTCTCAAATGACCTCTAGAAACCCCAAATTAACTAAAATAACCCTTACAGGGACCCAAATGATCTCTAGAAACCCCAAATTATCTAAAACAACCCCTCTCAGGGACTCCAATGACCTTAAGGAACCCCAAAAGAACTCAAACAACCCCTACAGGGACTCCAGTGACCTCAAGGAACCCCAAAGGAACTGAAATAACCCCTCTCAGGGACTCCAGTGACCTCCAATAATCTCAAATTCCCTCCACTAACCTCTACAGGGACCCAGATGACTTCTAGAAACCCCAAATGAACTAAAACAACCCCTCTCAGGGACTCCAGTAGCCTCAAATGACCTAAAGGAACCCCAAATGAACTAAAATAACCTCTACAGGGACCCAAATGACCTCTAGAAACCCCAAAGTATCTAAAACAACCCCTCTCAAGGACTCCAGTGACCTTAAGGAACCCCAAATGAACTAAAATAACCCCTACAGGAACTCAAATGACCTCCAATAACCTCAAATTCCCTCCACTAACCCCTACAGGGTCTCAAATGACCTCTAGAAACCCCAAATGACCTAAAACAACCCCTCTCAGGGACTCCAGTGACCTCCAGGATCCCCAGGTGACCTCCAGTTATCCCAAAAGACCTCAAGTAACCCCTACAGGGGCTCCAGTGACCTCCAGTAACCCCAAACGTCCTCAAACAATCCCCACCAGGGACTCCAATGGCCTCACACCCACCTTCACCAATCCTGCTTCAATAAAATGCACCTGCTCATCTTCTCCCACCTGCCAAAAGAACATTTGAACATTCTGTTCATGGAACTCAAACCAGAGGAGTTCCCGTGTCCAGTAGGAAGCACTTCTTGGTTCAGCAAGGGCCCCAGGGTGGTGCAGCAGCAGATCCTGACACCCCTAAAAATCAATTTTTAATGTTCTTTTTCACATCCATTCCTTCCCACTCGCTGTCCTGGTGGCTCTTCCTTTGCTCCTGGGGCTCCCTGCACCTTTTTTCCCCCTTGGGGCTTGTAAAAACTGTGCCTTTTCCTCACCCTTTCTTTAAGATCATTTTTGCACCTCAGATTCAATCCCTGCAAGCCTCCCCAGCCCTGCTCCCGCTGCCTGTGGGCTCTCGCTGCCCCACAGCCTCTGCTCAGCCCCACAAATCCCCACAGAACCCCAGCTGTGCTGCCAATCCTGCATTCCCCACCTGCCCTTGGCATCCTCACCACGGAGAAACCCCCTGAGTACAAAGTGGACAAACCCAAATCCTGCGCCCTGGCTCCGTGATGGCCCAGGGAGGGGTGGGGGTGGAGGTGTAGGAACAATCCCTCCATGTTTTCCCCCTCCTGGGAGCTGGGAATACAAAACGCTTGCAGCTGGGTCTGTGTTAGAGTGCAGATTTTGAGGATAGGGCAGAGAACTCCCCAGAGTTTCCTGATCACAGCCTCCCGCTGCCTTCACCATATTCCTCCACACTCCCCTCCCACCAATCCTTTCCCAAACCAGCACCACATTGCCCCTCTGGATGTCCCTATTCCCCATACTGCCCCCTCTGGATATCCGTGTTCCCAATACTGCCCTGAGTGTCCACGTTCCCCATATTGTCCCCTCTGGACATCCATATTCCTCACATTGCCCACTTTGAGCATCCCCTCTGGATGTCTCTGTTCCCATATTATCCCCTCTGAACATCCATATTCCCCATACTGCCCGCTCTGAGCATCCCTGTTTCCCATATTGCCCCCTCTGGATGTCCCTGTTCCCCACATTGTCCCCTCTGGACATCCACATCCCCCATATTGTCCCCTCTGAACATCCATATTCCCTGTATTGCCCTCTCCGAGTGTTCTTGTTCCCCTTATTGTCCCCTCTCTGTGCATCCCTGTTCCCCACATTGTCCTCTCTGGCTGTCCCTGTTCCCCATATTATCCCCTCTGAACATCCATGTCCCCTACACTGCCCTGTCTGGACATCCATATTCCCCATACTGCCCCCTCTGAGCATCCCTGTTTCCCATATGGTCATCTCTGGACATCCCAGTTACCCACATTGTCCCCTCTGGACATCCACATCCCCCATATTGCCCTCTCTGTGCATCCATATTCCCCGTATTGCCCTCTCTGGATGTCCCTGTTCCCCACATTGTCCCCTCTGAACATCCATGTCCCCCATACTGCCCTCTCTGAGTGTCCAGATTCCCCATACTGCCCCCTCTGGCTGTCCCTGTTCCCCACACTGTCCCCTCTGGATGTCCCTGTTTCCTATATTGCCCTCTCTGAACATCGATATTCCCCGTATTGCCCTCTCTGAGTGTCCCTGTTCCCCACATTATCCCCTCTGGCTGTCCCTGTTCCCCACATTGTCCCCTCTGGCTGTCCCTGTTCCCCACACTGCCCCCTCTGAGCACGGATTCCCTTTCTCAGATCCTCTTCTTGCCCCCTCTGCCTGCCCGTGTCCTTAATTCCCTCTGGGATAATGTGCAAAGCACCAACATCCTCCCAAAGGACCCTTTGAGGGTATTTTAGGATCGTCATCCCTGCAAGTCAAGACCCTTTTTCGACTTCCCTTTTGTCGGGAGAATTAACCCACAAACGCCAGAGGTTTATGTGCAGAAAGGAGACAGGAATGCTGTAACTTCATTCGAATAAAGGGAGGGGCCACGGGGGCACAGCCCGCGGGCTTGGAGGGCACGCCTTCCCTTTTATCCTAATTCCTGGCCGCGTTTCCCCCTTCCTTTCCCCATTGCTGAGGTGCCAGGAAGGTCCAGCCTTCCCGAACCGCCTACCCCATACCCCCCCTTGAGTGTCATTTTACCCCAAAGTTCAGAAATTCAGCCTTGTGCAGACCCTTGTGCATCTCAGGAGCCAAACTCTGCAACGAACCTGCTGAAAAAAGTCTAAGTAGAGACCTTAAAACCCATTTAAAAGCTGTTAACACCCATCCTTCACCCATCAAATTGCAAAACATGCCCTTTCCTCTCATCGGGGTGAAAGGGAGTCCTGGGCAAGGGGTTTTTTTTGACACTTTTACGTTTCTTGGAGGTTTTGGGGCAGGGCTGTGGTGCTCTGGGTTCATGGGGGGTTCATGGGGGATGTGCCCGAGGGAATTCCCAGCTGGACACCGGGCACTGGCAGTGTCCTGGTGCTCCATGGGCTCCCTGAGCACGTGGAGGGGACAAACTCGTCTTTGTGAGGTGATGACCGATGTGAGAGGGGAGTTCTGCTGCAGTTCCAGGCCGGGGGGATCCATAGATCCATAGATCCATAGATCCATAGATCCATAGATCCATAGATCCATACCCAGAGCTCTCTCCTAAAGGAAAACGCGCTGCAAAGCACAAAGCAGGCACCAGGCTGGCCTCGCTCCCCTCCGGTGCCAGCGGGGGCTGGCAGTGCTCCCGAGTGTCCCGATTATCCTGTGGGGCTCCCGGCATCCCGATTATCCCGCAGTTCTCCCGGTATCCCGGTTATCCCGCAGTTCTCCCGGTATTTCAGGCATATCGCGCAGTTCTCCCGCTGTCCCGCCGTGTCCTGCGCTGCTCCCGGTGTCCCGGTTATCCCGCAGTGCTCCCGGTGTCCCAGCTTTATCCTGCAGTTCTCCCCGTATCCCGGTTATCCCGCAGTTCTCCTGGTATCCCGATCGTATCCCGCAGTTGTCTCGGTGTCCCGGTTATCCCACAGCTATCCCGGTTATCCCGCAGTTCTCCCGGTGTCCCGGTTATCCCCTGGCTATCCCGGTTATCCCGTAGTTCTCCCGGTGTCCCGGTTATCCCATGGCTATCCCTGTTATCCCGCAGTTCTCCCGGTGTCCCGGTTATCCCGCAGCTATCCCGGCTTATCCCGCAGTGCCACCTGCCGCCGGTCCAGCTCCGTTCCCCGGCGATCCCGCCGCTCCCGGCTCTCCTCTCTCTGGCCACGGGAACGCTTTGTTCCCGCTGTGTCCGGCCCCCTCTGCTCCTCCTCGGGGTATTTTTTTTCCCGTTTTTCTCCAGGAAACCGGGATGTGCAGCAGGAGGGGCTGGGCAGGGAGCGGAGCAAACCGAGGGGGATGAGCACAGCGGGGCCCTGAGGACGAGGATGCTGCCCTGTCCTAAAAAACCTCCCACCGGGATGCTGGGGCTCTTCACCCCAGCAGAACCCACTGCAGGCTCTGTGTTTTGGGACAGCTGACGTCCCCAGCAGGGTCCCCAAACCCCAGGCAGCTCCAGGCTGCTGTGAGCTCTGTGCTGGTGGCGGTGAGGTCTCGTGGATGGCTCTGGTGGGCAGCAGGAGGTGTCACCTGGCTGTCCCCATCTCACCTGGCTGCTGGTTTGATCTCTGTCCCCCTCGCTGTGCCCACATCACCCCTGTCACGCTGGGCTCCCCGGGGTGTCCTGGTGGCGGTGGCCGTGCCCTGGGGCCGGTGCTGACCTGGCACATGGGTCGGTTCTTGTCCCCCCTGTGCAGGAGCTGACGGGGCCTCGGCCGAGCCCCTGGTGCTGGAGCAGTATGTCGTGGTGGCCGACTACCAGAAGCAGGAGAGCTCGGAGATCAGCCTGAGCGTGGGCCAGGTGGTGGAGATCATTGAGAAGAACGAATCAGGTACAGGGAGCTGGGCTTGGCACAGGGCTCTGCTGATGCCTTTTCCTGGTTTTAGGAAGTGAAAGCCCAGACAGGGTCAGAGGGTTGGGGTCGTTTCCCTCGGTGTTTAATAGGATCCCATTCCATGCATGGCTTCACCCAGGGGACAGCGTCCCAATGTCCCCCCACCCCCCAATCGAGTGTACAATTAAAGCCCTTACTCATTAGCATATCTAACGAGAGGGCCCAATAAGGGCTGGGCTGGGCTCACTTCTAATTTACAGAATCTGTCCTGCCAGGGCACCTTGAGTTCTTGTGACAATCGAATGTTTGGTCTCTGACTCTCCAGCTCTGGGGTGTTTGGTCTCCCGGCCTGCAGGACACCAAGAAACCAGGCTGAGTGATCACCTAAAGCATCACAAGTGTGCGTGCTGATGCTTGTGGATACAGGGAACTGTGTGAAAAGTATATACAAGAAAAAGCAAAAAACCCTTCAGGCATCACCAGGGCTGAGCAGGAGCAGTGCTGTGTTGTCAGGGTTTTCCTGGAGTGAAACAGCCCCCAGGCATCCCACGGGGATGGGGAGGAAGCAGCTTTGGTCTGTGAGTGTGGATGAGGCTTCAGGGCTGATTTCCCCCCCCTCCTGCACCATCCACCTTTGTCAGTCTCTACTCTGTGCTTCTTTTGGCTGCTCTGTCCTGAGGACAAAAACCATCCCTGGGCTGCCAGGCTGGTTTTAGTGACAGAGGGTGACACTCTCGTGGTGCCCACGAAAGCCCCCTTGGTGCATTCACAATTCCTGTGGCCAGCAGCTCTTTGCTTGCTTCAAAACTTAAACTTGCTCCTGACCTCTGCAAAGGGACAGAGCCGTGTCGTGGGCCTGACTTCTGGGGCTTGGGGAGAATTTATTCCCTGAAGCTTACAGAAGTTTCTTGTTGGGAGGGGAGTTAAACCATGAAAATAGATTTTAGCTCTCTGGGGAGCTGGTCCCCAGAGGATCAGGTGCACCAGCAGCTCTGTTGGAGAATGAGAGAAATAAAAGCAGCCCTGCAGCAAATGAAACGATTAACACAGCCAGCCCAAAAGCTGTGGAAAATCATTTCTTTCTCGAAGGTCAGCCCTGCTTTCCCCTCCCATGCAGGTATCTGATTCCCTCCCCAGCAATCCAGTTGTCTTTCTAAATGACTCACTGGGGGGGTTCTGAGGGTAACACTCAGCCTTTATTTTCCCCCCCTAAAGACACAAATTGTGGTTTTAATAACGAGGAGCACGGTTTGGTTTTGATTGGACACACAGGGGGGCCCAGAATTGTTTGTGGCCTCTCTGGAGCTGGCTGGGCTTCCACTGGGAGAGCTGATGTTTTAAATCCTGCCTTTGCTCGCTGCTTTTCAGTTTTGCTGCTTCCACAAATGTAAAGAAGGCGAGCGCAGCAGGACTGGGCCATCGATTCACACACAGGGAATTCATCTCTGCTAATTAGCCCCAGCTTGCTGACCCACACTGAGGGAAAATGAACCATGAAGGGGCAGAAAAAACCAAAAGCAGATTCAGTGTCTGGAGCCATTCAGCTCTCAGAGCCTCTCCTGCTTTTCCTGGGGAGGGGAAGTTGTATTTTCAGCTGTCACTCAGCTGCAGTTCTCCTGTGCTTGGCTCTGTTGCTTTGGGGTCACCCCAGCTTCCCCTGGAGATGCAAGAAAGGGGTCACAGCCCCCCAGGGTTGGGAGGGAGGGGGATTTTGGCTGGTGTGAACCCTTGGCTGAGCCTGCTGCTGGTTTCTCCTCAGGCTGGTGGTTTGTGAGCACGTTGGAGGAGCAGGGCTGGGTGCCAGCGACCTGCCTGGAGGCTCAGGATGGAGTCCAGGACGAGCTCTCAATGCAGCCTGATGAAGGTGAGAAGCTGCTGGAAGCACTGCACCACCCTCCCTGAGTGGGGCAGGGCACGAGCCTGGGGGAGGACAAACCAGGGACAAAACCTGGGAAAAGGGACAAAACCCCAGGAATGGTCCTGCTGCAGGAATGGTCCTGCTTGCCCAGGGCTGCAGCAGGACTGGGGCACCTGGATGCTGGTGGTGCATCCACTGACCTCTCTGCTCCCCTAGAGAAGAGCTAAAATCCAAGGAATGCTCACCCCAGTGCCTCCTTTAGGCCCAGGGAGCTGCTTTACCTGCCCTGGTCCTTGGACAATGCAGGTGACCTCAACACGTGCAGAACAGAGAGCCCACAGTGTGGGAATAGCAAGGTTCCAGCCTGTCCTTGGAGCAAATCCTAAATACCCCTGGATAACACATCCTTCCCAGTGACTCTGTGTGCTCAAAGCTGGCTCAGCCCCTGCTCTGGGCAGCTGGAGGTGCAGGGGGCTCAGCCTGGGGAGGGCTCCAGGTGAGCAGAGTCTCTGTGCCACTCTCTGTGCCAGCCCTGTCTCCTCCTGGACCTGAACTGCAGTGTTCACAAAGGGCATGGACTCTGCACGAGATGGAGAAGTGCAAAGCCCTTCATTGAGCAGTGAAAATCCCTTCAATCCCAGCACACAAACAGGACAGAACCTCACCCAAACAGCAAAGATGCACCCAGAGTGTCCCCAATCCCCTGCAGCATTGCCCAGATGTTCCCTGGGATGGGAACAGGGAAACAATGCCCTGCAAGGGCACAAACCACAATATTCCCACACAATTGCTCCAGAAGGTCACAAACCCAGCATTCTTTTGGCCAGCCCATCCCAGGTGAGCTGGATGTGTTTCCATGGTCACCTCTGGGCCCAGGGAAAGGCCAATTCTGGGCCTTCCAGGGCTGATTTTCCATAACCCCCATGGTGGAACCCTACACAGGGGGCTCAGCCTGGGGAGGGCTCCAGGTGAGCAGAGTCTCTGTGCCAGCCCTGTCTCCTCCTGGTCATGAAGTGCCACCTCCTCACACCTCTCTTGTCCTTCTCCTGCCTGCCCACCGTGCTGTTCCCAGTGCCATGGAGGTACTGGTCCCTGCCCAGGCACCTCGGCCGCCGCCGGACTCTGGGGGACTTGTACACCAGTGGATGGGCTCAAGGTGGACCACACTGAGCCTCTCTTGGCTGCCCTGTGTCGTGTTGGAGCCTTGTGTGTGCATGCTGGCTGGCTGTGCATGTGCCAGCCCTCACCTCCCTGCCCCTCAGCCTTCCCTGAGGCCCCTCCTGTGCTCTTCCCTCTCCTCTCTCAGCTCTTCCCTCTCACGTTGTGTTTCGGGCTCAGAAGCTGCAGTTCCTGCTTTTCCCCAGGAATTCTTGCAGTGCTGCCTCAGTTCCTGCAGGAGCCATGAGGGGTTGGTGCCTCAGGGTGGGCGCAGGAGCAGCAGAGCCACCGTGGTCCTGCTGGATGTGACAGGACGCTCTCTGCATGGAGGGGTGGGAAATCAGACCCTGCCAGGAGACAAATCCATGAAATCCAGATGGTGGGGATATGGGGATGTGCAGAGGGGTGGATTTAGGAGGCAGATTTTCCCCTAAATGGCACTGCTGAAGCACAGGCAATCATTTCCCTGTGTTTCTTCCAGAGAGGAAGCTGAGGGAGAGGGGAGGATGGATGGAGCTGTTTGTCTGACATCTGCATGGCTTTCAGGATGCTTCTCCTTCCTCCTGAAGGGAAGAACATCCACATCCCTGCTTAACATCCCTTGTTCTGGTGGACAGGACATCAGGCTCTTCTCCAGGCTCCTCACATGGCTTTGATGAATGTCCTGGGGGTTGAATGGTGAAGTTCCTGCAGATCTGCTGCTCTGGAGCAGTTTGAAGGCACCTGGGGTTGCCCCCTCATGCCTGTGGGATTTCTCTCCCCTTGTAGGGGGCAGTTTTTAAAGGCTCTGAGAAAGAAATTTGAGCTGAAATGGGTGCATGGAAGAGCTGCTGTGATGAGCTGTGAAATGTCTTTACTCCTAAGAGAGAGGAGGAGCTGATTTACAGAACTTCTTGGGCCAGAGCAGCTCTCCAAAGTTTACATTTCCAAATACATTTCACTGTCATTTCCCTTTGAATGCTCATGCATCTGTGTCTGAATTACAAGAATTATCATTTACATAAAGCACTTCAGAGCCATTTTTCAGCTGAGGCCAGGTTTCAATGAAATAGTTCCTCCCTGAAGCTGCATTTTCTTTCCAACAGAGGAGAAGTACACGGTTATTTACCCCTACACTGCAAGAGACCAGGATGAGATGAACCTGGACAAAGGGGCTGTGGTGGTGGTGATCCAGAAGAACCTGGAGGGCTGGTGGAAAATCAGGTACTGTCCCAGCTGGGGCTGTGGGGTGCCCAGCCCCAAGGCAAGGTTAGTTTGGCCAGGTGTGAAGTCTGTGAGCTGGGGAGGGCAGAGAACCAGAACTCATCTCTCTCCATCCTGACAAATTTGATGTTCGAGCCCAGCTTTGGCTGGAAATCTTTGCAAAGCTCTGATTTCCTGTGCTGGGAGGTGGCTGTGCCCTCCAGCAGTGCCAGGGGAGCTGGGCTGAGAGCATTGGTGGGGTGTCACATCCTGCTGAGTGTCCCAGGGCAGGCTGGATCCCCTGGCTCTGCTGGGAGGCTGTGGCCACCTCTGGGTGTGTGCAGGCTGTGCTGAGCCAGCTCCTCCAGCCCATCCCCAGCTCAGGGCTGTTTTCTGCTGGAAGCTCATTTTCTCTTCTCTGTGGTCGAGCAAACCTGAGCTTGCTCAGGGTGGGAGCACACGCTGCAATTTTCTTAACCTTCCACTGAACCTGTGCTCTTGGCAGCAGCACAGCCCCAGAAACACATGCACTGATGTTTGCAGTGCAGGAGAGCTGCCACAGGAGCTCTGAAGGCAATTACCAGCTCAGTAGCTGGTGCCATCTGAACGAGGTGGCTGCAGCCCAGCCAGCGGGGAGAGTCCCTGCCGTGGCAGGGGCACTGTGGATGTGGCTTCTCAATCAGGGCACGGCACTGGTTTCTCTCCTAAACAGATTTAGAGCAGGGAAGGGATCCAGCTGCCAGCAGGGAGGGGGCTCGTGCTCTCTCCAAACACCAGGTACATCAATCCCAGCAGCAGCCCTCTGGTTTTTCCCTCTGCTCCCCCTGCCAGAGCTCTTCATTCCTGAACTGGTGCCATTGCTGGGGTGAAAACTGCGCTTTGCAGCATTCCCAGCCCTCAGCCCTGGCTGGGGCCAGCTTGTGTGGGAGCTTTAGTCATGAGGGAGCTCTCCTGGTGCCATGGAGAGAGAGCCTGGTGAGCTCCTGTTGCCCAGAGCTGGCAGTGCCTTCAGCCAAGGCGTGTGCTGAGCTCTGGCCTCGCATCCCCAGTGTGTGCCAGGGGCTCTGTGCAGTGACACTGCTGTCCTTGTCCCCACAGGTACCAGGGCCAGGAGGGCTGGGCCCCTGCCTCCTACCTCAGGAAGGGGAATGGAGAGGTGTTCCCACAGAAGCTGGGCTCGGGCTCCTCGGCCCATTCCAGTGCCCTGGACCTGGATGGCATCTCCAGGCAGCAGGTGCCAGCCAGCAGGGACAAGGACGGGCTGGGGGCACAGAGGGAGGGGAGGCTCGAGAGCCGCCCCCTGCCTGGTGCTGACATCCGACGCAGTAAGTGCTGGGCAGGGCCAGGGGGGCTCCAAACACAGCCCCAGGTGGGCTCCAAACACAGCCTGGGGTGGGCTCCAAACACAGCCTGGGGTGGGCTCCAAACACAGCCTGGGGTGGGCTCCAAACACAGCCTCGAGTGGGCTCCAAACACAGCCTCAGGTGGGCTCCAAACACAGCCTCGAGTGGGCTCCAAACACAGCCTCGAGTGGGCTCCAAACACAGCCTCAGGTGGGCTCCAAACACAGCCTGCAGTGGGCTCCAAACACAGCCTCGGGTGGGCTCCCAACACAGCCTCAGGTGCGGCTCCAAACACACCTGCGCGCGTGGGCCCTCCAAAACCCACAGCCTGCAGCGTGGGCCTCCAAACACAGCCTCGATGGGCTCCAAAACACAGCCCTCGAGATAGGCATCAAACCCACAGCCTTGGGTGCGGCCTTTTTCAAACAGTGCCTCAGGTGGCTTCCAACAGCCCCAGGTGGGCTCCAAACACAGCCTGGGGTGGGCTCCAAACACAGCCTCAGGTGGGCTCCAAACACAGCCTCGAGTGGGCTCCAAACACAGCCTCGAGTAGGCATCAAACACAGCCTTGGGTGGGCTTCAAACAGTGCCTCAGGTGGGCTCCAAACAGCCCCAGGTGGGCTCCAAACACAGCCTGCAGTGGGCTCCAAACACAGCCTGGGGTGGGCTCCAAACACAGCCTCAGGTGGGCTCCAAACACAGCCTCGAGTAGGCATCAAACACAGCCTTGGGTGGGCTTCAAACAGTGCCTCAGGTGGGCTCCAAACAGCCCCAGGTGGGCTCCAAACACAGCCTGCAGTGGGCTCCAAACACAACCCCAGGGGGGCTCCAAACACAGCCTGGGGTGGGCTCCAAACACAGCCTGGGGTGGGCTTCAAACACAGCCCCAGGGGGGCTTCAAACACAGCCTGAGGTGGGCTCCAAACACTGCCTGGGGCGGGCTTCAAACACAGCCCCAGGTAGGCTCCAAACACAGTCTGGGGTGGGCTTCAAACAGCCCCAGGTGGGCTTCAAACAGAGCCTCAAGTGGGCTCCAAACACAGCTTGAACCTGAAAGCTGGGATACCCTTGAAAGCTGGGTGACCTGTGCCACTCAGGGTTCTGCACTGATGGGTCCTGGGCTGATGGGTTCTGTGCTGATGGGTTCTGTTCTGATGGGTTCTGTGCTGATGGGTTCTGCGCTGATGGGTTCTGTGCTGATGGGTTCTGTTCTGATGGGTTCTGTTCTGATGGGTCCTGGGCTGATGGGTTCCTCTTTTGGGTCCCTTTCCCCTGGGCCAGGCTTGGTCCTGGCTTTCCTGTTCTGTCACTTGTCTTTCATGAACGCGTGTTCACAAGCCAGGAACTCACCAGCACCTGGGATTCTTCCTCCACAGAGTCACCAAAGATGAGGCAGAGGCCGCCTCCTCGCCGAGACCTCACCATAGTAAGTGCCAGCTGGGGCAGGAGGGCAGCAGTGGCACAGGACGTGGGAGGGGAGCACTGCAAGGAGCCCTGGCTGCTGGCTGGGATCTTGTCCCCGTGCCCGCCTGTGGTGTCACACCTGCTGTACAAACACACTGATGGGTTTTCTGTTCTCCTGTCACAGCCCCGTGGTCTGAACCTGCCCAAGCCTCCTGTCCCCCCTCAAGTGGAAGAGGAATATTACACCATCGCTGACTTCCAGACCACCATCCCTGATGGCATCAGCTTCCAGGCAGGGATGAAAGTAGAGGTGAGAGTGTCACCTTCCTGTCACACATCATCACTTCAGGGCAGTGCTCCCGACTCCCACTGCCCTGGCACCTGTTTCAGGCAGGAGCTCCCCTTCCAGGCAGGGGAGATCTGCTCTGGGTGCAAACCAGCCATGGGTTTGCCTCTGTTAACTTTCCACACTCTGAGGGTGGCATAAAAACCTGTAGGAGCTCAAGAGGCTTCAGCCCCACACAGTTCTTGGTGGCTCCTGTCCCCCAAGTGTGAGTGGAGCAAATGGAAAATAAACCCACACCACAAATGGGGTTAGAGCTGGCGGTTTTTCCTCTTAGTTAGGCCAGGTGTAAAGTTAAAAGCCCTTCCAAAATTCCTGGCACGCCCTCTTTGCTGGCAGAACCCCTCCTGCAGATGGGATTTTGCTTTCTCCGTGTGCCTGATGTGATTTACGCCTCTCTAAGAGGATTTTTCCTCCAGGGCTGCCCCAGTCAGCCCCTCCCAGGCCCCAGCTCCATTCGTGGAGCTGCAGAGAGGCTGGGCAGTGTGGGATCCACATGGATCACTGCTGGTTGATTGCTCCAACAGTGCCACGCTGTGGCCACCGCCAGCACCGGGAGGGACAGGGACAGCCCAGCAGCTCTTCCTCAGCCCCTTTCCTTCCCTGGCAGCCAGGACCAGGTGCTCCTCCCCTTAGGATGCCCCTCCTGGGGTTCCATGGCTTTTGGCTGGAGCAGCACCAAGGCCAGGTGTCAGAGTGGCTTTCTGAGGTCTCCTTTCCCCCTGGCAGGTCATTGAGAAGAACCTGAGTGGCTGGTGGTACATCCAGATCGAGGAGAAGGAAGGCTGGGCCCCTGCCACCTTCATTGACAAGTACAAGAAAACCAGCAACGCCTCCAGGCCCAATTTCCTGGCGCCCCTTCCCAACGAGATGGCCCAGCTGCGGCTCGGTGACACCGACGGCAGCGCCAACGAGGAGGTGACAGGGCCCTGCCGACCCCTGCCAGAGGCTCCTCCCAACGGCATGGACTGCATGGGGAGGTGGGGAAAGGACTGGAAGGGGAAGGAGGCTCCCGACAGCGGGGACCTGTCCTTTGCTGGGGGCTACGAGGAGATCTCGGACCGCGACGCGGAGGAGAAGCCCAGCCTCCCCCCCAGGAAGGAATCCATCATTAAATCAGAGGGGGAGTTACTGGAGAGGCAGAGACCTCCCCCCAAGCCCCCAGGCATGATTCTGCCCATGATCCCACCCAAGCAGTCGGCAGCCCCCAAGGACAGCAGGAAGCCGGAGCTCAAGCCGGAGAAGGGCAAACTCTTCCAGCTGAAAAACGAAATGGGGCTGGAATGTGGACACAAGGTGTCGGCCAAGGAGGTGAAGAAGCCAAACCTCCGGCCCATTGTCAAGCCAGCCAAGCCAAAAGCCGAGCCTGTGGAGGACAAACCTGAGCCCATCACCCAGAACCCGTTCTTGAAGTCAAGACCTCAGATCAGGCCAAAACCCGCTGCGTCCCCCCGGCCTGAGCCAGCCCCAGCCGATGACAAACTGGACATTTGCAGCCTGCGGAGCAAGCTCAGACCTGCCAAGTGCCCAGAGAAACCCTCGGAGCAGGACCCTGCTGCTGGGGAAGGCTCCTTCAGCACCGCTGTGATCTCCTCAGAGCCTTGCGGGAGGTTCCCGGGCACGGAGAGCAAAGCCCTGCCCAAGCCGGACAGCCACGGCCCCAAAGAGGCACTGCCCAAATGTCCCCTGGGCCCAGCAAACCCCCCCTGTGCCAGGGACGTCCCTGCACAGCGCCCCGTGGTGCCACCCCGCAGGCCCCCCCCTCCCAAGAAGATGGGTGGTCCTGTCCCTGTCCCTGTCCCTGTCCCCGCAGAGCCCAGGGCCCCGGCACGGGAGGCTCCCGAGGTCAGGCTCTCGGCAGTGCCAGGCAGGCCCATGCTGGTGCCCCCCAAAGCCAAGCCCTTCCTCTCTGCCTCCATGCAAGACGAAGCCAAAGCCAGAAGCAGCATGAACCCAAAGGTCATCTCCAAGCCCGTGGAGAGAGGGGAGGCCAAGGAGAGGAGCTCAGCTCCCATCTCCAGCCAGGATATCGCCAGGGAATCTCTCTACGTGGCAGTGGCGGATTTCGAAGGCGACGAGGAGACCAACAGCTTCAGAGAGGGGACTTTGTTTGAAGTTCGGGAGAAGAACAGCAGTGGCTGGTGGTTCTGCAAGGTGCTGACGGGGGGGCCGTGCTGGGAGGGCTGGATCCCTTCCAATTACCTGCGCAAGAAGCCGTAGCCACTCCTCAGGAGGCTCCCCGCTCTCTCACCTGAGTATTTAATGAGCAGATTAATTTATAGTTTTCCGTAAGGCTGGCTTTAAAAGTAAAGATAATTTTGAGATCCCACGCCTCCCAGCTGGAGCCCCTTGGCAGCAGCTGGAGGGAGCAGCTCAGCCTCCCCTCCCCAGCCCTGTGCTCCCACCCTCCCTCCTCCCCACGTTCCCCAAAGGACTTGGCTCCCGTGCTTCTCTGGACCTTGAGGGACGTTTTGCCACCTCTGTGGTGAATGAGAGAGAAATCCAGCAGCAGCCTGGTGGAATGGTACCAACGAAGGAAATCACACAAGGATTTGCCTCTGCCTGAAGCTCAGGGTCACGGTCGAGCATTGCAAGTCACGTTTCTTAGTCCAGGGGTGGAGCAGAGCCACGGGGAATGTGGCAAAAATGAGGAATGATTGCTGAGAACAGGTTCCTCTGTAGCTCTGTCCCTGGCTGAGGGCTGTGCCTTGCCTGTCCTGCACGGGGATCATCCCTTGCTCCTTCCCTTCTCTACGACGACAAGTGTTAACTTCAACATCCTCCTGGTGGAAAAAAATAGGGATAAATACACCCTGATCTCACAGGTCCTGTCTGTGCTGGTCCAGGACAGCTCCCAGGCTTCTCCCCTGCAGTACTGCAACCAAACATCAGAGGGGATTTGCTGCCGGAGCTGAGCAATTCTATGCAAGGCACAGAGGACCCGAACGAGCCCAAAAGCCCTGCAAAAGGGATGCTTTGCTCTCCTCTCCACACAGACTGCCCTGCCTGTTGGACTAGGAGGGGACCACCCCTCCCCACGACCCACGGAGCTCCCCGGGCTGGCGGGCAGCAGCCGGGAGCCGGGTCCTTCCCTCGGTGCTGATATTATCTTGTGCAATCCACAATGTGGGAGTTCAGCTCCTCATCACCACCAGTTCCCTGGTGCTCAGGGGCTGCCTGCCTTGTCTGTCACCCTCCTGCCTCTCCTCCAGGTACTTGCATTTCGCCCCGTGGGCCAGGTTGGCTTTGGGGGGGCTCCTGGGCAAGCTGAGCCTGGGGTTTTTCCATGCTGACATTCCTGCCTTGCCCACAGTGCTGCTTATCCCAGCAGGAGGATGAGCGTGGATGAGCTGTTGTTCCTTGGTGCTGCTTTCTTCCTTCCTGTCCTTGGCTTTTTGCAGCTTCAGGGCCACATTTCTCCCCAGAAAAGCTTTAAACCTGTCTGTCTGTGGGTTTCACAGAGTTTTTGGGGCTGGAAGGGAGATCCAGTCCAGGCAGGGTCAGCTTTGGTGTTGACCAAGCCCTGTTGCCTTCTCTGATCCAACTCCAAGTGTGAGCAATGCAGCCACGTTGTTTTGCTGCCGAAAATAATGAGAGTTCTCCCTCTGGCTGAGTTGAGGGAGCGTTCTCCACTCCTCCAGGTGCTCACTTCCTTCTCTGTCCCGTATTTTCCACCCTGGAAATGCAGAGTTGATCCCTCTGCATAGAGAAGTGGGGCCACTGGCCAGGATCACTCTGGGAGGGTAAAGGGGCACCTTGATCTGATAGAGAAACCCTGACCATCCTCATATCCAAAAATCCGTTTTTAGCCAAGGGAATTCAAGCACCCCGGTGTGTGGCTGATTGCTCTCCCTCCCACCTGCGGTTTTCTCCGGTGCCACATCAGCCCCTGCTCGGGCTGACTCACCTGAGCTGGCGATGAGCACCGCGTTTGCAACCCAGTGCAATAACAAAGCTCCTTTCGTGGCACATCGGGAGGTGTTGATGTGCTCCCGGGAGAGCTGCGGGGTGGGTTGAGACAGCTCTGCCTCGCTCCAGTCAATCCCTTCTGCTGTGGAAAGGAGTGGGGACAGGATGAGTTAAGCCAGAGTTAAGGATGAGCTAAGCCAGAGCTGCTCCACAGCCAAATCCAGCTCGCGCAGTATCTGGGAAGGGGCTGGACCTGTATCCCTGTATTCCTGACGCAGGATGGAAGTGCTGCGTGTCCTTTTCCAGGCCGCCGTGTCCTTGCTCTGCCTTTGCTGAGCAGCCTTTTCATCTCAGCTGTGTCTCAGTGACCTCTGTGCCCCGGCTGTCCCCAGAGAGCTCTGTGCTATTTGTGTGGCCCAGGCTCTGAGCGAGGCTGTTCCCTCTCCCCTGGCAGCCTGAGCCTGCTCGTGCTCCTTTTCCTGACACAAGTACTGTACTGGGCTCGCAGCATCGCTCCCTCCTTCCCAAAGAGCTTCCAGGAGGGAGTGCCCCGCTGGCATCACCCTCAGGAGGTGCCCACACCTGCAGCCTTACCCCTTTTCCCACTCTCCTGTCTGCCAAGCTCCTGTGGGGAAGGTGCCAGGAGCCACTGGGCTGGCAGGGCTTTGTCCCCCACCTGATTTGTGCCCCAAGCCAGGCTGCCTCTCCTCCCTGGACCTCCCTGCCTACCTGAGGAGGAGGAAGGTGCCCAAAAGCCCCCCAAACTCGGGGTAGCCCCCACCAGCCAAAGCCCAGCCTCCCAGAGCAGCCCTGAGATCAGGGCTTGCGGCAAGGGGGGCCCTGGAGCTGGGATTTGGGGACAGGCCAGGCTGGGCACATCCTGGCGGGCATCAGCCCTGCTGTGCCAGCTCCTGCCAGGCTCCCATTTCTTTGTCCATGTGTCTCTATATTCTCTAAGTGTATAAATCTCCATTACTGTGGGTGGGTGGGGGGCAGCAGAAGGTAGATGTAGCTGTGTCCATGCCCTGTCTATACCTTCACCTTTAAGGGATGGATTTTTCTTTTTTTTTTATTTGCTGGGTTTTGTTGTTTTTTGGGTTTTTTTTTTCCTTCCGTTTTCTTTTTTTTAAGAAATAAAAAAGAAACTGCTTGACTGGTTTCAAGCACCCTGGTGAACCTGAGTGTGTGTGGCTGGTGGAATTTTGGGGTGCAACTTGGGGTGTTCAGGGCTGGTTTTGGGGTCTGTCTGTCCGTCCATCCTCACAGGATGGAGCCTCACAGGCAGGGAGGTTCATGGGGACCCTGACAGCTCCCTGTGCCTTCCTTGGTGGCCAAAATTTATATCCCAACAAATGGGGAAAGTTTTTACTGTGAGCTCAGAGGGTTTGGTGATTTGGGGGAAAAACAGAGAGAAAAAAGGAGGGATTGCCTGTCCTGAGGGGCTTTGGGGGTTCAGGCTGGTCAGGGATCAGCTCTGGGGATAAAGTCAGGCAGTAGAGTGTCAAAAAAGGGATTCTGGCATAAATTTTCAGGCTCCTTTAGCACCTGGAGCGAGGGAGGGGTTTGTGTGAACATTCAGGGCGGAGTTGTGAAGGAATTTTTCCACTCCACATGAAGGAAAAAGGAAAAGGGAAAAGAAAACAGGAAAGGGAAAGGAAAAGAGAAAGGGAAATGAGAAAGAAAAGGGAACAGGAAAGGGAAAGGGAAAAGGAAAGGAAAAGCAAAATAAACAGAAAAGGGGAAAGGGAAATAGGAACTGGAAAAAAGAAGAGGAAAAAGGAAAAAAGAGAAAAGGAAAGGAAGAAAAATGAAAATCAGCCCTCCTGCCATGCCTGCATCACCCCTGGCTGCCACAGCCCAGCAGGGCACAGGAGGGAGCTGGACTGGAGCTGCCTTGCCCGAGATTGGATACAAAATTTGGGGCTCTTTGTGAGGGCCACCAAACCCTTTCACCTCTGTAGCCTTAAATCACACCCTGCCCACCAAACTTCCAAGAATTTGCAGGGTTAAATGAGCCAGCAAAGCCTCCCATCCATGGAGGGAACGAGCAGTGACTCCCAGGAGCAAAGCAAAGCAAAGCTCTGGGAAGGTTTGTAAAATTCTTTTTTTAAAATTTATTTCAGAATCCCCTGCCCCTCTAGATCAGCTTTGCCTCACTTTGCAAAACAAAGATTGCTCACCACCCCCCCAGCTCAAACTCTTTGAAACACTCCCAGGGCACTCTGTACAAGCCAAAGGTTTATTTGTTTCATAAACGAGTCAAATTATATTCATGGAAAACAGGAAAATGGACAAAAGGAAAACACACAGCACTGAACACTATAGAGCACTGACATGTAGAGGTGCAGCTCCCTCCCTCGTGCGATGCCCTCCCTCCCCAGGCCCCCCAAAAATTTGCTTGAAAAGCCTAATACAGAGGTCCAAAATCTGATTCAGCTTCAACAAGATAATACAGGTCACAGTATTGAATCATAAAGGGAACGACAAGAGAGGAACTGCCTCGGAAAGGGGGAGAGGTAAAAAGAAGTTCCCCCATCTCTTTGCTTTCTTCCTTTTTTTCCTTAACTTTTCAAACAAAGGTTAAGGAGGAGAGGAGGGGAAAATCCATGGAAATAAACACTTTTTCACTCCTATATATATATATATATATATATATGTGTGTGTGTATGTATATATATATATAAAAAGCAGGATTCTCAGTGAACACAAAATTCTATAAAACTACCATTGATCTGTGTTGGTTTTCTCCCCCCCCCCCCCCAGTCTTTTTTTTTTTTTTTTTCTTTTTAAAAGTTGCTTTAAAAAGGATAAAAAGTGCACAGACACCCTTATAAGGCACAAACAGATCTTCTGTACAAATCATATATCATTGGACTGTTTAAAAAAAATAGCAATACGAATACTAACAATGAAATCTGTAAGAGGCTACCTTTTTCCTGGAAATCTTTATTTTTTATTTATTTGTTGAGGCCTGTTTTGGAAAATTCCTGTTGCTCTTGGATAGGCAGGGCCACAGGTCCACTGCTGTCCCATCCCACTGGTTCCCTTGCTGGCCTCACTGGGTGCTGCCCCTTTTCAAACTGGTTTTGGCTGCTACAGCAAAAATTCAGCCTCTGCAATGTGTCCTGAACAGCTCCTGGGCTGGATTTGGTGTTTCTCCTTGCTGGCTTAAAAATACAAAACAGAGCTACACCAAAAAAAAAAACAAAAACCCACCCAGGCTGCACCCACCCTGCTGAGGGAGGCCCTGAGGTGGCACCAAGAAAATCTCTGCCCCGATGGTGTCACTGTGGGCAGTGACCAAAGGGCACCCCTGAAGCTGGGGCAGCAACCCCAGGGATGGCCCAGAGCTGATCCAGGCTGGGGATTCCAACAGCTTTCCTTGAATTCCTCCCATGGAAAGGCTTCCCACTGCAGGCTGTGCCCAGGCAGGTGCTGGCACACCCTGGCACCGCTGTGCCCACAGCTGGATCTGGATCTGCCAGCGTGGGGCTGGGGGATCTCTGGAAAGGCAAAGCCTGTGGTCCCTGGGGTGGAGGACAGCTGGGAGGTCCAGGACAGCTCCCAGGATGCTGGGAATGTGCCCTGGCTCCTCCTGTGGCAAAGGAGGCAGTGAAAGGTGCAGTGGCTCAGCTGAGGGAGGTGGCACAGCCAGTGGCATCAGCCTGGTCTCCAGAAAGAGCTCTGCAGAGCTGCTGGGCCCTGGTGCAGGGCCATGGCTGAGAGACCTCGCTCCACAGCAGCCTCTCACTGATACACTCAATAAAAATGCTCATCAGCTCCTCGAGGGAAAAGCTAAAGCTTTCTGGGTGCCCTGTGGGCACAGCCCTGATGGCAGCTGGGACAGGGCTGGCACAGGGCTGGGTGTTGGTCAGTGCCCAAACCCAGCTGTCCTGGCACAGCCAAACCACAGCCTTGGAGGAGGGAGGGGATGGCCAGACATCCCTCAGGCTCCCTGTGTGCCCAGAAGCCCTGAAATGTACAGCAGTTGTTATTCTATTTTTCCTTTCTCCAGACTAAAATGTGGTAATTGCACCTTTCTGAAAAGCTGTTCTTATCTGCTTGGTAGCACACGGTCACCGAGCTGCAGTGACACAGCTCCTCTCATCCTCCCAAATCCATCTTTTTTCCCCTCTTTATGAGCCTGGACCAGCTGGAAACCAGCTGGGCTCGGGCTGAAGGACTGGATACGGGCTGTGCAGTGGGCAGAGGATGGAGATTGGAGGGCAGCTCCTGCTGGAGCAGCAGGGAGGAGGATGCTGAGCTCCTGACACCAGCCCTGGTGCTGCCTGTAGGTGCAATCACACCCAAAACCCATTTACCTTTTAAATCCCACCATCTAATTCAGCCTCAGAGCTTTTTTCTTCCCTCCTAAGTAAAGCCAAGCGAGACAGTCCCTGTTTTTCTCAACACGGTCTCATCTACAGTTGAGACCCAGCGTGCAGGCAGCTGGGAGCTGTGCTGGGAAACCTGCAAAGGCAGGAGAAAAAACAGGTAAAATCAGCACATTCAGTCCCCAGAAGAAAAGGTGAGCCTGGTGGGACTGAACTGACTGAAAGGTGAGCCTGATGGGAATGAACTTCTCACCAGAGCCTCCAAAAAACCCCCATGGTGGGGTGGGAGGAGGGCTGAGCCCTGCCATGGGCTGCAGGGGAAGGTCCAGCACAGGTGACAGTCAGGACAGGGTGACACGGCAGCTGTGCCACCTGCCAGCAGGGCAGAGCAGAATGCAGGGTGTGTGCCTGGAGGTGACAAACCCCTCACTGCCGCATCCCAAGGCAGGATTGCAGCGTGCCCATCCAAGCACCCCTGTGGTCCACAGGCTGCACTTTATGGCTTCAGAAGGCAGCAGGGCAGTGCCTGAGCTGCTCCTCTCAGCTCCCTGCAGCTCCAGCACTGCAGGGGCTGCCCGGGCTCTGGGTGGGCTCGTGTTTCCCCTGGCTCTCAGCCTGCGTGGCCAGGAGTCCCTGTTCTGCCACAGAAAGAAAAAGCTGCTTTATCTAAAAGCTGCTCCATGTCCCCACGAGCCTGTTCACGGGGACGGAACCCCAACGAGTGACAACCTGGCTGTGCCACTGTTTGGCCTGAGCTAGTCCTCCTTACATGACATTCCCAGACCAGTTCTGTCCACTTGGAACCCTCCAGCTGGGTCTCGTCCCAGTTCTGCTCCACCCCAGCACAATCCCCTGGCAGCAGCCCAAGAGCTGGCACGTTTTAGGGTCGGGAAGCCCAGTGGCACCTGGCACTGCCCAAGTGGCAACCTCCCCATGCCCACCCGCCCCACGGCGAGCCTCCCCCCCGGCGGGAGGAGGGAAAAAAGAGCCTTTGCACGGGGAAATTCTCATTTGCAGCCGGCTCGGCATCGCCCGGAGCAGCCGTGCCCGCGGGCCCCGCACGGCGCTCAGCTTTGCTCCCTGAATTGTGCCCTAGCAGTCAAATAAGGAAACACAGATAACGAGCCACTTGATAACGACTGACCAGCACGATAACCCAGAAGCAGGGACGGAAAGGCGTGGGTTTGCTAGCGGCGTTCCCCCTCGCTGCAGCCCCCGACGGGCGCTACGGGCGGTAGATTTTAATCACATCTTTGATGACCCGTCGGCAGATGGGGCAGCAGGCGTTCAGCTGCTTCTTCAGCTTAAGACCACAGGTGTTGCAGAGGCACATGTGTCCGCAGGTGTAGATCACCGTGTCCACCTCGCTGTCAAAGCACACGGTGCACTCCCCGTTCTTGCTGCTCGATGGCTCCGGAGGGGAGAAGACAGGAGAGATGGGCGGGCTCAAAGGGGAGCTGGGGGCGGTCACTGTGAGAAAGGAATGAGGTGGTTTAGGGACCGGCATGGGGCAAAGCTGACACTGTAACACACTTCAGTCGTTTTTAAGGCTCTCCTCAGTCATTGCCCGGTTGTTTGGCCAAACAAATCCCAGTGCATTCCAGCCGGCAGCAGCCAGAGTCTGTTATTCCTTTTCTACACATGGGGCAGGTGCCACGTCCATGCATTTTTTGAGCACTTGCAGGGATGGTGATTCCACCACTTCCCTGAGCAGCTTGTTTGATACCTGACCAGCCTTTCCATAAAGAAATTATTCTTTATATTAAAATTAAACCATTCCTGGTGCAACTAGATGCTGTTTCTGCCCATCCTGTCCCTGTTCCCTGGGAGCAGAGCCTGACCCCACTGTCCCCTCCTGTCAGGGACTTGTGCAGAGCCACAAGGTCCCTCCTGCACCTCTTTTTCTCCAGA
This sequence comes from Eopsaltria australis, assembly GCA_034509425.1. NCBI lineage: Eukaryota > Metazoa > Chordata > Aves > Passeriformes > Petroicidae > Eopsaltria > Eopsaltria australis. The sequence continues at coordinate 132,354 of JAVTVJ010001986.1, read as the reverse complement.
CTGAGCCCTCCCAGCTCCCTCAGCTGCTCCTTCTCGTAGGAGTTAATTCTCCAGACCCTTCCCTGGACACACTCCAGCCCCTCAATGTCTTCCTTGTCATGAGTGACCCAGAACTGGACACCACTCACAGTGTGACCTCACCAGAGCCAGCACAGGGGACAGTCCCTGCCCTGCTCCTGCTGGCCACACTGGTGCTGACACAACCAATGCACAGCCCTTCTTCAGGCCATGAAAACCTCTCCAGCACTGTGTGCTCTTCCCATTCCTTCTGCTGGCCTGGCAGGAGAGGTGACAGCCCCGGGAGCTGAGGGCTGGCTGTCCTTACCCAGCGAGGACTCGGAGGCTGATGAGGACCTGTTGACGCTGAAGGCCATGTCCGAGTCGCTGTCGTACTGGGAGCCACCGGGGGATCCTGAGGGAGACACCGTCACCGGGCTGGACTGCACCGTGCCTGGGGACACAGGAGAGAGCTGAGCCCACGCAGGGACACCCCAACTCCAGCCAAACCCCCTCAGCCTGCTGAGCTGCTCCCACCCCGCCTGCACAGGGCAGGTCCAGCTGCTGAGTTAATGCTGCCCCTTATTACACAGGTCAAGATTTTGGATGTGATCCCAGGGCCTGCACCTCATTAATGAAGGCTGTTCAGCTTCAGTGAAACAAGCACCAGGTTATCCAATATTTATTTGCCTTTCCACTGCCCCACAGTCCCACTCTCCCCAGCAGCAGTGGGCTCAGGCTGTGGCTGTCTCACTGTCAGCTGGGAAAGGGCGTTGCTCTGGATGAAGAAAATCTGCTTGACAAAGTCATTAACATCTGATTTTCTGACTGAATCCTTAACAGGAGGGAAGGAGAAAGGCTGGAACTGGTCCCCAGCAATGGATCAGAAGTGCCAGCTGATCCCCGAGCTGTGGCAGTGCTTCAGGAGCAATTACTGTCCATGCTTAAACCAGAGCTGTGCTCACAAAAACCATCATCCTGACCAAGGCAGGAGGTTAATACCTGTTGGCTGGAATAGGGGAGTTATAAAGAATCCCTTTTAAAAACAAACTGAAAAGCAGCTGCCCCCCACAACCATCCCTGCTTATAGAGATTCCCTTTTAAAAACAAACCCACTGAAAAAACAGCTGCCCCCAACAACCACCCATATTTATAAAGATTCCCTTTTAAAAACAAACCCACTGAAAAGCAGCTACCCCCTACAACCATCTCTGTTTATAAAGATTCACTTTTAAAAACAAACCCACTGAAAAGCAGCTGCCCCCCCCAGCCATCTCTGCCTCCCTGCCTGCTGCTCGTTTTATCTCTCAAGTCTCATCCTTTCCTGGGGGAATCACAGAGGCTGCACACATCTCTGTGACAGGTACCACGTTTTGTCACTCTCGTTTGCAAACACAAGGAGCTGCTTCCTCACACCAGCGAACACCCTGAGTGCAAACCCAGAGCTCTGGTTTGGCCCGGGAAACATCCCCAGCCAGGTGCTTGGTTATCCTTTTCTTTTGGCTGTACCTACCCAGGATTTTGAGCTGGTTGATCACACCGTGGATCGTAAAAAACACCCAGAGGGACTGTGAGGTGTCCACGCACATGAGCATCCCCCGGCTGGCCCCGTTGACCCCGTGGTGCACCTCTCCGTTGGGCAGGACCATGAAGCTGAGGATGTCGCCGCTGTTGAGGACGGGGAACGCCCGATAAACCACCCAGTACTCCTTACGGTCCAGGAGAAAATCCGGATCCGCCGGGAGCTCGTTTGTCCGCAAAGTGCTCGGATCACACGAGGTGATGCCGAACGAGAGGGCCCCGTAGTAGGGCAGCCCCAGGTGTCCAACTTCCACAAAAAGGCTCTCCCCGATGTGCAAAGGCCGGTCAGAGAACACCAAAGTCCTATTGCTCTCCTGCCAGTTGGTGCAGGCCACCATCCTGTCCTGGGAAAAGGTGATGTCGGGGCCGCGCGTGGGGTGGAACCGCAGGTCGGTGTCCAGGAAGGCCGGGACTCCCTGGGCGTGCTGCCGCCGGTTTGGGCAGCAGGGGATGATGTGGTTGTCAGTCCCAAGTCCTGGCACCCGGCTCAGGTTCAGGTTTGCAATTTTGGCCACCACTTGGTTGTTCTCGAGCTCGTTGTTGTTGAAGTTGGCCGAGTCGTGGTTGCTCTGGGGAAGGCAGGTGCTGAGCCGGGCGGTGCTGAGCCGGGCAGTGGTCATGGTCTCTGCAAACATGCTGTCTGTGAGAGAAACCCAGGCACAGAGGGGTTAATCAAGAGAAAACTGCCTGCTTTGATGCTTACAGTCATTATTGCAGCCTGCAGGCTCTGTTCCTCTGAAAGGAAAATGCAGCCACAGGTCAAGCACTAATGAACAGCTCCTGGTGCAGAGTCACGCGTGGAGCAGGCAGGGGAGCGGCTGCACCTTGGCACCAGCCAAGGAAAAACGAGTGTTCCAAAAACTCCTGTGATCTGGGAGTTCCCTGCACTAGGAAAAGCTGTAAAGAAGTGTGGTCCTACAGCTTTCCAAAGAGAAGGGTCTGATAGCTTTGAGGTAAAAAAAGAAAACTTCTCAATATTTTGTTGTCCCAAGGTCTTGTGCGACACAAATCCACAAGTGCTGGGTGAAGGAACACAAGGATGAATGGATATTCTTTCCACACTCCTTGTCACTGCCTCACACCTGTGTCCAGGCACAGGTGTGTCCCAGAGAGGTCATTTCAAGCCTTATCTCTCAGGGGTGTTCACAGCCCTGCAGAGGTTTTGAATGGAGAGCTTGTCACAAAAGCTGCTTCCTGCAGGTGTTAGAAAGCTTTTACAACAGGAGGTTGTTTTCCCTTTTCACAGCAAAGGGAAAGTCAGGATGTTGGTCCTTAATTAATTTGCCAGGTTTTCACTTGAGCCATGCCAGGCTTGGGGGTGATGTAAAGGTGTGGGAAAGTTTGAGAGTGTTCTCCCTTCTACCTCCAGCCCTGCCTGAGGCAGCCTGGACACTTCACTCTGAAGGGTTTAACCCACTGAGCAAAGCCAAAACATGTGGAATTTAAGTCTGTGTGAATAACTCCTGGTCTTCCCAGAGATGGAGAGGGGTGAAGCAGCCCAGCACCAACACTGCCTGCTCCTTGGAGGAGAGAATCCCCAAGCTTTTGGCAAAGAAGGAAAAACACCCAAATCCACCCAGCTGCTGCAAAGCAGAACCTGCCTCGCCCAGAAGCCCAGGCTGGAGAGGCCACTGGGGTGGGCTGATGGCTGGAGCAGCTCCTTCTCAGCCAGCAACAGGGTGTCTGGCAAGAAATGCTCCCACACAGGAGTCAGACACATCCAAACTTCATCATGATGGATGTCCCATCCCTGGAAGTGTCCAAGGCCAGGTTGGAACAACCTGGGATAATGGAAGGTGTCCCTGCCCAAGGCAGGGGGTTGGAATGAGATGATCTCTAAGGTCCCTTCCAGCCCAAACCATTCTGTGATTTGTGATGCTCAAAGACGCATTTTGTGCCTCAGAACTGGAGCTGTATTTCATAATTTTCTCAGCTCACAACATTTTGGGAGGAGGAGGCAGAGACAAGCACATCCTCAAGCAAGGAGTTTGGATCCCCTGGTGCCCCAGCTTGGTCCTGATTCCTGGGGCAGTTTGTAAGGTTTGGTATTTTAATTTGAAAAAACTCCCATCAGAGTACAGGTGCTCTCAGCCTGAGTCTTTCACTGGGAACTCTTGGATGCTGCAGGCAGGGCTGGGGGTGGGGGGCAGAAAGAATCTGCATTTTATTTTTCAAACTCCAATTAAATGAGGAGAAAGGAGATCTCTGGTGCAGCAGCTGCCTTGGCCAACACAGCAAACACTCCTTTCCCTCTGTGATGAGCACCAGAGGCTGGAGTGTGGCGCAACTGCAATTACAGGACAAGCTGCTGGTGAGGTTTAATTACACATTTGAGGCACAGCAGACAGGGAAAAGCGCTGTTTATGTGTGGCCTTCTCGCCTGGAAGATAATTGGCACGGCTCAGAAGGATGTGTGATGGAGCTGCCTGCCCTCTGGACTCGCCATCCCACAGCTTCTCCCTGGTGCCTGCTCCGTGCCAGGCTGGCAGCTCCGTCCCCTCGGGCAGGTGCAGCTGCTTTGGCTGTTAAAACTCCATCAGCTCCGAGGAGCCTCCGGGAAAGGGCAGCTCTCTTGGATTTTAAAAGTGTTCCCCGTGGTGCAGCCCAGTCCAAACACTCCATCTAACGCTGAATTCATTAGGAATTTCAATGCTCTAAAAGGCATGAAAGGAAAATCATTCCACGGCCATCAGCTGGGCTTGATAATGGGAACAGATTCATCCCCTCCTGCAGCCCTCCCTAAGGATGAGGCTGTAAATCAGCCAGACTCCACCTCATTCCAGGGCTCTGAGCGATGTCCCTGTGCCAGGGAAGGGCCACGATGCAAACACAGCCCCTCAAACTGCCAGCCTGGGTGGGACCACGGCCAAGAGCAGAGAGAGGGGCTGGGGAAGGGCTCCAGGAAACTCTTGGGCAGTTACTGGTGGTTTTCCACCACCTGGCAGCTGGGAAAGAGCAAAGTCAGAACTGCTCATTTTTGTCTCCTCAGTCCCTAGGACCTTGCTCCATGTTTTTTCATGCCACAGCAGCACATCCAGCTCGGAGAAAGCTGAGTGAAGTCAAAGTTACAGATAAATATTTCCATTTATCCCTTCACTTAATGTGCAGCCTTAAGAATTTCCATCACTGCCACCTCTGCAATATATCGCTTTCTGCATCCCTACTGCTGGCAGGAGAAAAATGATTAATTGGAGGTACAAAACCAACAGCAAATTAATTTTCTTAAGCGCCCCATAGAAACCATCAGAGAGATCATGCATCTTTCCTCCAGCATCAGAAAGAGCAGCCCACAGCAAAGACACACTCACCTAGAATTTGCACTTCGTGGGTAATTCCATAGACGTCTATGAGGGCCCAGAGAGGCCCGGACACTTTAATACCACAGTGAAACAAGATGGGCTCCTCATCATTAATACTGTAGAACACTCTGCCGTGCCTGTCCACCCAGAAGGCCAAGATATTGTCCCTGACCGCGAACCTCTCGGGCAGAGCCTTGGCCCAGTAGCCGGGGCGGGTGACGAGGTCGGGGCAGGCGTACTTTGGTATCTCCTCGGAGCTCATCTGCGAGGGGTCGTGGATGGTGAAGCCGAAGCGCAGGGCGCCGCTCCAGCCGTGGTGCACGGCCACCAGCTTGAGGCGCACCTTCTCGTACAGGTGGATGGGCCTGTTGGTGAAGGTGACGCCATTGCAGAAGCTGTTCCTGCGCGTGGCCTTGCGCGAGTGCGCGTCCAGCCGCACGTTCTTGCCCTTGGCCTGCGAGTGGAAGCGCGGCGGCTCCGCGATGGCCAGCACCGAGCGTCTCTCATGGCTGCTGTTGGGCAGGCTGTAGTAGGGCCGGCTGGACACCGAGCGGGCCTGGTGGCTCGTGTCTGTAAAAGGACAAGGGACATCTGTCAGCAAGGCTCGGCCTGAGAGAGGTTTAGACCCGAGAGAGGTTTAGACCTGAGAGAGGTCTAGACTTGAGAGAGGTTAAGACCCGAGAGAGGTTTAGACCCGAGAGAGGTTTAGACCCGAGAGAGGTTTAGACCTGAGAGAAGTCTAGACCCAAGAGAGGTCTAGGTCTGAGAGAGGTTTAGGACTGAGAGAGGTCTAGGCTTGAGAGAGGTTTAGGCCCAGCTGGGCGTGATTTGCACCTCTCTGCTAAACCCCAAAATGTTTCACCTTAAACACCACGCTTAGCCATAACCTGCTCTCTCCTGTCCTCAGCTTTCTGCAGAATCGTTAGGCAGCTTCCCTTCCAAACCCTGCAAAGCTGGGTGGGAAGGAACATCCTTTGTTCCCATCAGATGCTTCCTATTGCCCTCGGAAAAGCTCAACACCTGTGGCCCTGAGTTTCCTCCTCGCAGCGCACGTGCTGTCACCTCACGTGGTGGCCACAGCCAGGAGCTCTGAGGATTGTGGCTGTTAAAAATCACAGGTGCTCGAGGTGAGTGTGGATTTGAGGAGATTTTTGTGGGGCATGCGGCCACCAGCTCCTCTGTGCCCTGATTTTGTAATGATGAACAGGGAATTTTGACCAACACAAATAATCCAAGACTTTCAGCAGCTGGAGCACCTCTGCATCACCAGACTGTTCTTCCCAAATTTTCAACCCAGCCCCTGGCACATTCAGGAACATTTCATCCTGCACAGCCTTGCCTTTACCCAGAACCTCCCATCCTTTATAAATGATGATTGTTTTCAGCTTCACAGCACCGCAGATGGCACAGCAATCCTGCCATCCTCGTTTTACAGATGGGAGAAGGAGAATTGATGGGTGAGATCTTGCAGCATTTAAAGCCAATAGCAATTCTGAGAGCGATTTCAAGAAAAGCAGATTTGGGGCCTAAAGTGAAGTTCACACAGGCATGAAAATGAAAAAAATGCTCAACTTTGAATTTTAAACCTTAGCTAGAAGCTCCCTGAGGTGGAGACCGTGCCTTTTGCATATCCCTGAGCACGTGGGGACTTGCTCCAGGTCCTGGGCTCCCACCACCACCACCACCACGGTGTTCCAGGGAATTCGGTCTCCCATTCCCCACCCACTCCACCTCTCCTCCTCTCTCTCCCTGCACCTGGCTTTGTAGATGCTTTAAAGCAAAAATGGAACACATCCTGCACGCCCAAAGCCATCCTGTTAAATATAAACCCCCATCACATGCTCACATTCATCCTGAACTCTTTTTGCCACGTTTGAAGCTTTAGCAGCCGCCTGCCAGGCCCTTCCTTCAAGCTGCTTCCTCCCTGTGTGCAACCCCAGCCTTCGCTTCGTGACAAGGAGAGGATTTTCTGGCGTTGGAAAAAACCCACCAGGAGATCCTGGGAGCTCAGCTGGGCGAGCTGGCAGGGGGGCTGCAGTGGTGGCAGCTTTTTCTGCAAGCAAAACCAGAGCAGACAGGGCAGCGAGATTGGGACCTGCACTAAGGCACTGAGCAAAGAGAAGAGAGAGATCTGAGCGCAGGATTAGCCCTTCAGATCAGGCATCTGTGACAGGAGTCAAAGGGCTGTGAAGGCAAAAAGCTCCTGTGTTTGCAGCAAGATAAAAATAACAATCAGAAGGTGTTTTGTCTCTTGGTTTGTCCTGCACGTGACAGTCGCTGTGCAATGGTTAATCCTGTCATACACCAGTGGAAATTATCACATCCTTGCCCTCACACCAGTGAGGGGAGGGTGCCAGTTCCATGCCAGGGCTGTGGAAAGAGCCCTGGAGGAGATGGAGAAGCGAAAATCCTGCCCAGGTGTTCAATCCCCATCACCTCTGCTCCCAGCAGATGCAGGCAGGAACCCCCCAGCACAGGAGGCTTCCCAGGAAGGGCCATTTCTTTGTGTATTTCCAGGAGAAATCTCATTCCTTGCCTGCTGAGGAGCTGAAATGCAGAAATGGCTGCTGCCAGCACAGCCCACCGTGGCTCATGTGGGTGCTGCTCCGTGTGTGTGCCTGTCAGTGCTCCCAACAAACCGTGCTGCTGCAAAGGGAGTGTGGACTGGGGGTTCTGAGCAGGCACCCAGCCAGCACAGGGCAGGGAGAGCCCTGAACCCTCTCCTGGCCTTGCCTCCCCACACAGATCCCCGTTTTCCATGTGAATTCAGAGTCTTTGTGCCATTCAGGTGGCACCCAGGTCCAGCAGAGCTGGGACAGATCCTGAGGGGCTCCTGTGGGACTGGGTGGGTTCAGTGCCACCTCACACCCTGCCTGGCTGGGCAACAGAGAAACCCTCATTTTACTGAGCTGCTTTTTGTTTCTAAAATGGTTAAAAACAACCCCCCTGTTGCTGCAAGTGCCATGGCCTCAATGTCCCCACACTGGCCAGAGGGAGGAAGGAGGGAAGAGAGATTTAATTCTCCTCTCTGCTATCCCCAAAATCCCCTCTTCTCCAACCCCAGTTCAGCACCAGCCTTCCTCCCGCAGCCCCCTGATGGAGAAAAGGCTCCTGCGAGGGATGTGATGCCCCTGGCACTGCACCCAGGCAGGTTCTTCTCACGCCCCTCTGAGAAGGCACAGAGCACCAAGGTGGCAGTGCCAGTGCCACCAGCACGAGTGACAGGACAACAATGACACTGGCACCCACTTCAAACACAGCTTTGGGTCCACCCTGCCAGAAGGGGACTCGGGGTCGAGCTCTTTTTGTTTTGTTTTGTTTAAAAAAAAAAAAACAAAACAGGAAAGCATATTGTGGCTAAACAATAGGAAAAGCTGCCGACGGAAATGAATGGATAATTTATTTATAACGCTGTTCCCCCCTTCACATGAACACCTGCTGGGGGAATAAAGCCTGACACAACCCGAGGCTGGGGAGGCAGAGTTTTCCCACTGAAACACGCCTGGGGCTGAGCTGGGCCATGTGCTTTACTCATCAGGTGCTGACGGGGACTCCGCGAGCTCAACAGGATGTTTGTGCCTTTCAACCGTGCCTTTGAATTGCCCTAATTTGCAGCTCGGCTCCCATAGCTTGGCTCGCATTTCACTCCCTCTGCTATTGCTCCAAAGCCTCTCCCGGCTGTGCATTCCCACCCAAAAAGTGGGATGACGACAGCCAAGCTCGTGGCAGAAGTGCCACCCTACCCCAGGGTGCCTGACAGGCAGTGAAGAGCTACGCCAACTCTTTTTTTTTAATTCAGCTGTGAGATTCCTACAACACTTGGGAGCAAGTCATTTCTTCTCTTTCTGCCTCACTTCCCTGCCTAAAAGAGAGTAACACCATCCCTCCACCTCACGGGCGGCTAAAAGGGTTGGAAAATGGAATGTTCCCAAACACTTCAATCCCCGAGCCCTGCGAGCCTGGGCTGCACCATCACAGGGGACACAAACCCACTGAGGGACGCCTTGAGGGTCCATCCCTCCTGTTATTCCAGAGTTTTCCATTTTTCATCCCCACTCTCACCCCTTTCAAACTCACAGCACATCCCTCAAACGCACGAGCAAATGTAAGAGGCAGGAAAATGGAAGGGAAGGCTGAAGTGAAGGGTGAGGGATGGTCTGAGGCTCCTCGCTGAAGCCTGAAGGAGAAACCCTTTTGGAAGGCAGCATTTCCATCCACATCCTTGTGGTGTCAGACGGCACCGAGGCAGATTTGGGTGATGGGGGGCCCTGCTCTCATCTGGAGCCTCACCTGCTTTCCAAAAGGCCAGCACACTCATTCCAGAGGTTATGCTGACCTTTGGAGAGGTATTTTGACAGACATGCACTTTGCATTTCAAAAAGGTACAGCAGGCAGACCCTGGACAAATTCCACATATTTATCATGGTTCCAGTTCTAAAAATAAACATTTTTTTTCACCCATTTGTTCACAGCCCCGGGTTTGCAGTGGCACTGTAATCCCACTGACAGCAGCAGACAAAATTCAGCTCCAGAGCCCTGTCTGAGGCTGCTGCTCTCCCAGGGACGTGGGGTGGAGGAGGCTGCTCAGCTGGGGAGTGACCTCCAGCCAGATCCATCCTGGCTTCACTTGCCCTGACAAGCCAGGCAGGAATAAAACCCCTAAAAAGGGGGAGAAGGGAATAATGTTCAAGGAGAGCAGAGCTATGAGAGCAGCCTGGCAGGAGGAGGAGGAGGAGAGCGCTGCCATCCTGATGCGTCACCGGTAAATCCATGGTCTGCACCAAACACATTCCCTGCATCCCACAGCCCTTTCCTGAGGGCCTTTCCCAAGTAAATCCGTGACAAAAGACCTGCAGGATGGCAAGGGGCAGTTTGGTGCTAAACAGGGACGTGCAGTGGGGACAGAGAGGGAAAATTACTGGGACCATCCCCAGCTCGCAGAAGACACAGCCCAGGCTGTGGGAGCTTGGCCTGCCCTTGGTCAGAGAGGGGCTGAAAGGTGCAGAGAAGGGCTGAAAGGTTCAGAGAAGGGCTGAAAGGTTCAGAGAAAGGCTGAAAGGTGCAGAGAAAGGCTGAAAGGTTCAGAGAAAGGCTGAAAGCTTCAGAGAAGGGCTGAAAGGTGCAGAGAAGGACTGAAAGGTTCAGAGAAAGGCTGAAAGGTGCAGAGAAAGGCTGAAAGGTTCAGGGAAGGGCTGAAAGGTTCAGGGAAGGGCTGAAAGGTGCAGAGTAGGGCTGAAAGATTCAGGGGAGAGGCTGAAAGGTGCAGAGAAGTGGCTGAAAGGTTCAGGGAAGGACTGAAAGGTGCAGAGAAGGCCTGAACGGTTCAGGGAAGGGCTGAATGGTGCAGAGAAGGGCTGAAAGGTTCAGAGAAAGGCTGAAAGGTTCAGAGAAAGGCTGAAAGGTTCAGAGGGGAGGCTGAAAGGCTCAGGGCAGAGGCTGAGAGGCAGCAGCCTGAAATCCATCTCTGGAGCCTCGTGCCCGGTGAAAGGGAATCCACCAGACACACCCAGGGTTTATCTTCATGGGCTCTGCTTTATCTGCAGCACTGGAACCTTTTCCTGTCCCAGCAGACACTCAGGACACTGAACAAGGGGTCTGCAGACAGGGGCCTTTGGCTTTGTGACAGGAAAACCCCAACAGGTGGGGACAAGAAGGGCTGAGTTCCCCGTGTGACAGCGAGCTGGTGGGAACAGCCCAATCCCAGTCAATCCCAGTCAATCCCAGTGTGCTCCAGTCAAAGCACAGCCTCATCCCACAGCATCTCCACTGCTGGAGCCACTGGGAGGCTGGAAGAGGCAGGGAAGGCTGTTACTGCAGATACCAAACATCCCCAGCAACACGAACCAGGATTCTGCTCTGGCACGATCTTATCTTCTGAGGACAGGAGATACAAATCTGCTCACATATAAATTTAGTGAGCTGTCTAGACATTTCTTTCTTTTTTTTTTTTTTTCTTTTTTTTTTTAAATACAGAAAATGTGTCATGGAGCTCTGTGGGAAGCACTGGGGTGGCCTAGTCCATGCTCAGTAGTGTGGATTTGGAAAGCTGGGCTACCAAATTTGACCAAAAAACAAAAATCTGCCTCATTTCTGAATGTCCTGCTGGCTCAAACACTGGGAAATTCAATTAATAAATGCCTCCCCTGTGTAAATTCCTATGGTTTGCACGACCAGTCTGAGCTCTGTTCTGAGGTAATGTCTCCTTGCTTGGTTCTCTAACCTGAAATAAACTTCCAGGGAATTCAGAAAAGGTTCATTTGCAAGAGAGTGATACAGAAATTGAGGTGTTAAAGGGACACTGAAGAGCCTGGGATGAATTACGGGAAATGTGACATTTTTGAAGAAAATTTGTGAAGGAGGGGAGGAGGAAAGACGCACAAAAGTCACTTCTTCATTAAAAGAAGCGGTGTTGTGGCACTGAGGTAACTCTCAATGCAAATATCTCATGGACATACATCATTTCTCATTGCAGAACAGTTCAGAAAAATCCCTGGCAGAGAACAGGGATTGACTTCAGCTCACAAAATCAAGTTGTGCTCTCTCCACAAGAAAACCCTCTAATGCTTGAAATCAAACATTTTAGGGGGGATTTAAAAAAAAATGCTAAAATCCATTTTTTTCCCAGGCAGGGACTAATGACATATTGATTCTGGACTTCTGGGTGTTCCTCCATGAAAACAGAGAGGTATTTGCCAACAGCATTAGGCCAAATCCTCTAGTTCTGATCCTTGTTCTCAAACCAGCAAACAAAGGCAACTCCAGCAGGACCTTGCAGTGTACTCCAGGCTGTTCCACCTCGTATCTCCCACCGTGTCCTCAGGAAAAGAGCTCCTGCATTGCTGCTCCTTTCAACTTAAACCCTTCCCTTGCACTGACGAGCTCACACCAAAGTCCAGCCACACCCCAGAAAAGAATGGGTGCCCTGAAAGGAAAGCCAAGACCAAGCCTTAACTCTCCTGGTTATCCCAGCATCTCATGGCAGCAGTTCTGGAGCCAACAGATGGGGATTGCAGCTGAAACTCTGATGCCTCCCTCCCAGGAGCCACCAGCTGGCTGCAGGCAGAAAATAAACCACGACAGAAGCTCTGCTCCAAGGATGGAAAGTGCTGATGGCAAATCCTCCACGACCTAGAAGAGCCCCAAAGGCTGAGGAGAGCCAGGCAGGAATGTTCTCCCAGACCTTCTGCTTGGATTTGCTTTTGGTGGGAGAAGATCTCAAACATGACACAAAGAAGGATCTTGATGGAGAAGCATTTCCAGAGCAAAGTGGGGAGCCCTGAGCTAAACCAATATAGGTGGATCAGGTTCTAAAAACAGGAGCTGCTCCCAAAAAAACTCCTGCTGGGTCTACAAGGTTGGGAACATCCACCCACGCTCACCTCTGCCTCTCTCCTGTTGTGCCTCTCGCTCTGGGCACGCAGGAATTTTGCTGCAAAGTTGGCCCCATCTTTATTACAGGCTTTTAGTCGTGCTGCATATAAATAGCACTAAGTGTACACAGAAGCCAGCGATTAAGCACGGGGGAAAAAAAAAAAATCTCCTCTTCCCTGCATTATTAGAGAATCTGGGTCAATGAGTCTGCAACTCGAGTAACAAATTCTTCGAGCTGGTTAATGAGAGACAGAGCGAGCGGGATGGAGGAAAGGCAGGGTTCGTGCCATAATCCCTGCTTAAGTCCTTCAGTGCAAGCGATGAAAGCAGCTGGGTGATGGATGAGGAGCCCTGGAAATGGCACAGCTCCCCGTGAGCTGCTCCGCGGGCTCGACACCCAACCGCTGGCTCGTGTCGCTCCCGAGGCCGCGCCGCCGAGCCAGGCAGCGCCGGGAGATGTCAGGGATTTGAAAGTCATCGTGCAAAACTCGCTGGAACTTTTGGCTACTGGCTAAAGATGAAAACATCCTGTCAGGAATGATCAGTCAGCCACTCTCCCTACGACTCCGAGCGGGGATTTTTGGGCTGTGCTCTCGCTAAGCGGCTGCATGTGCGACGCACGCGGGTTCCTACACCGACAGACCAAACCCCCGCCCCTGCCTTGATGGATTATGGCTCTGCAAAATTGTTACCTTCTTTAGAAAGTGAAGCTCAGCCTGGGGAGAGCTCAGCTCACTTTGTCTTCTCAGAGTCCATCGCAGAGTTTTGGGAGGTGACCAAAAGCAGCGCGAAGGGAGCAGCCGACGGCTCTTAAGGCAGCTCCACAAATGGTTTCTGAGGAATGCTAGGTTGGAAATGATCACCACTAGGTTGGAAGACTGAATGTTTTCTGAACCTAAATGCTCAGCGATTGTCAGTCGGGGATTAAAATATTTATTTCTGTGATTTATTGTTTTCGTTGTTTGCTAGAAACAGCAGAAAGTAGAGAGAGCATTAAAATATGCAACACTCGAGGCTGGAAGGACTGGTCTGGGAGGAATGAACAAAGCTGGAGACCCCAAGATGGGAAGAGAGGGGCAGAGATGTGAACAAAACCCTCGTGTTCTCTGGGGTGGCTGGGCTCTGCTTAGATTTACTAAATTCAGACAGAAATAAGGCCCAAGCTGAGGCCACAGACTCAGCCTAAGAGCAGCCCAAGAGACCCCAAAAACCTCCTGTATCCATGGGTGCTGCATGGCTCTGTGTGAGACACATCCCCTGCTCCTGATTTACCCCTCTGCATAGCAAAAATCACAGAATATTCCTCAGCCTGGGTTGGTCTCCTTGCTCCCAACTCCTCTCCATTAATTTTTCACTTCCAAGACAACTCCTCCCTCAAAGAGAGGACAAACAGCTCGGGTTTTCAGAGCAACACCTTGGTTCAAAAGCGTCATTCTGAACCGAATTTTCCTTTTCCAGCCAGGACTGGGATTTGCTGAGGAGTTACAAGAACCTGTGCCTGCCACAATCACTGACATTGAGATGGTCCATGCCCTCAGCCTCCTCCTGCTGCCAGAGCAGCACGTAGGGACCATTAATGCAAATAAACTCCCTGTTTCCATTGAGCCTTTCCTCCCGGCCAGCTGCACCGGGGGTTTATAAATAGTGACCATGTCATTCCAATGTTAATGGCTTTTAATGAAATTGAAGGATGGCATGCACTCCCTGTTAATGTCCTGGGAGCTGCAATTCCATTCCACGCCGTGGTTTCAATCCAGCGCTCATGGAAAGAGCGCTGGGACTTGGCACATCCTTCCCCCAGCCCATCCATGTGGGCAGCCACACAAAAAGGGAAATCATTTTGTTGTCTCCCCGATGCAGGAAACCCACCCATCCCCTACAGACAGGCAGAGCAGCACGAGGGCAGCTTGTGACACAGGGAAAATTAAAAAAAAAAAGATCTGAAGAGCGATTGAGGCAATTGAGCTTCACTTTCCATGCATTGTTCTCCGAAAAGCCCCGAAAAACCAGTGTTTACCTTATCTTCATCCCCCTGGATTTGGGTTGTACAATCCACACGCCTTTCCCACCTCCCAAAAGCATGTTTGGAGCGAGGCCAGGACATGAGCTGTGCTGTCAGGGTGACTCAGGTGGGGCGTGTGAGGCTCCAGCCGGGAGCGTGATTCCCACATTCGCTAAAAACACCAAAAACTTCCCCCTGAGCACAGGAATCTCCCAGCTCCAGGGCTAGGGAAGAGGAAAAGCTGCAGATGATGAGGACTTGGGCTAGGGAAGTCCCTTCCATGGCAGGGGGGTGGAATGAGATGATCTTTAGGTCTCCTCCAACCCACACCATTCTGGGATTTTATGAAGGGCGAGGCCAGCGCTTGGAGAAAGGCAGAAAGGAGGACCTGGCCATTCATTCCACCTTCCACTTCTGCAAGAAAGCCCTCAGGATAAAAGGAACAAACCTGCTGCTTTTCTTTGCTTCCTCATTTTTACAGAAGCCTCTTTTGTCTTTATCTCTCTTCGCAGTGGTTCTAAGGGTCTTTTATTTCCCCCTCCTAATTACAATTTCTCTACACTCCAAAGAATTCCATTAAAAAGAAAAAAAAAAGCCAGTGGAGCTATTCCAGTCCAAACAGGGCTGGATAACCAGAGAGCCATCAGGTTTAACAATGGCACCTAAACAGGGCTTTAGATCTGTCCTAACAGAGCCAAAAAAAACCCAGGAAAAGGCGGGGAAAGGCCTCTAGGAAGGTGCTCTTCCCAGTAAACCCCGCTCCAGCATTTTTTAACTGTGTCCACAGCTCCTTTTCTATTTACACACAATTTAAACAGTGATCTGGCAGCGGGAGGGGAAAATGCTTGGGGAGGAACGCATGGCTGAGGAAGTTAAATAAAGCAGTGGCCAGCTCTTCAATCATCCTATATTTTATATATACAAAGGCCGCGATTCCACTCAGCTTTTCCAAAACAATATGTAAAGAATGCAAAGCAGGGCAAAGCAACGGTAATAACTGGTTATCATTAAATCAGGGGCACAGCACAGCTCTGCTCCTCTGCCAGGCTGGTATCCCTGGAGGAATGGCCCAGGAACACTGGGACTGGTGGCACTGGTGGGACTGGGAGCTCTCATGGGGTTGTACTGGTGGGTTGGTGCCTCGAGCCAGCAGTGTCCCAGCAGGGAGATTTCAAGTAAATTTAATGCTGGCCAAATTCTCTTTCCAAGTGATCTGAAGAGCTGATGACCTCACCCAGCTCGTGTACAGTCCAACCTGTACAATAACATCACATATTTTTTTGGCTCATTTTAGTGAATATTCAGACAAACAAGCTGGGGCTTTTTCTAAGTACTTCAGAAACAAATCCAGCCATTTTTTTGAAGGGAAAAATGAAAAAATTTGGAAAAAAACCCCAAAAAACAGTAGAGTTCTGGTCCAGAAACACAGGCAAACATCCCACTAAAAAAAGATGCATCCTTCTTTCCCTTAGCTGAGATTTTAAAAAATGCAGATTTCTCTGCTAAGCTGTGAAGGCAATCTGAGAGGCAGGTGGTTGTGCAACACTTGGCTCAGCTCTGAGATCCTTTTCCGTGATATTTGCAGGAATTAATAAGAGGAAACAAGACCCACTTCAAGACATTAAACTGTCCAAACAAAAAAAAAAAAATAATAATAATAATACATTCATACCATTACTGGACACACCATGACCTCAAGCTCCCTTCCTCTGTCTCAAATATCTCCAATTATTTCAACACCAGAAGGATTTGAGCAAGAGAGGTTTATTTTTAAGCCTCTGTGTCAACCTTAATTCCGGTGGGGTTTGAACCCAGCACACCTAAATCAACATCAACATTTTTCTCCCTTTACTCTTTCTCTCTTTGTGGTATCACGGCCAAAATATGATGGAGGCAGGTGAACCAAAAACAATCTGGAGATGAGACACAATTCCTTGCGTTGTTGAAGAGCCAGAAAACGATCAAAGCCTTTTGTTTTTTGCTCCCTTCCCCAGAGGAAAGAATCCTTAGGGTGAAGGTGTGAATTACAGAGCAAAAATCCCTGCAATGGCCAGGTCCAGGCAGTGTCAGGGCCTAATTTACGCCTGTTTTCTCACCTTTTTAAGGTGTTCAGCAGAACACATTTGGTCAATAACTTCCAAACTTGCAGAGTTCCAAGTTTATTATTTATTATTATTATTATTATTATTATTGTTATTGTTATTGTTATTGTTATTATTATTACTACTGTGTTTGGAGGTTTTTTTGCATTTTTCATCGATCATCTCCACCTGTAAACCCCAGTGCACAGTCCAACAGCACTCCCTGGTAACTGTGGAATTGGGAATATCAGAAATCCCACATGAAACAACACAAGCAGCTGCCTCAACCCTCCCATTTCCACCCAGATGGCTCTTGTTTCAATTAACGGAATCAAACTAATTCAGAGCCATTCGCTGGCCTTGTTTGGACCTACTTGGAAAAACACACCTATAAATCACATCTGAAAAGCTGTGAAGAGAGAAAGAATGTGTTCCTCTTTGGGCAGCTCTTTTTGTTCTTTTTGTTTTTGTTAGAACAAAATTTAACTACCAAAGACAAAATACACGATTATGTGTTGACAGCTCAGAGCCTCTGTGGTTCTGAGCATGATAAAAAACAACTCCACGCTGTCCCTTCCAGTTCTTCGAAATGCAGGGCACCCAGAGGCTCCCATTTGCAGCATCTCCCTGGGATGCTGAGCTGGAAAAGGGATTCGGAGCTGGAAAAGGGATGCCAAATGTACAGGAAGCCTGAAGTCATCCAAACAGAGCCACACCAGGGATTTCCCCAGTCCCAAATCCATCTGAGTGTTATGGGTTTCGCTGCTCATGGAGCATTTTGAAATTACAAATCACAACAGTCAGAGCTGCAGGAAAACCAGCACGGAATCCCAGAATTGTTTTGGTTGGAAAAACCCTTCCAGCCCATGGAGTCCCAGCTGTGCCCCATCCCCACCTTGTCCCCAGCCCAGAGCTCTGAGTGCTGCCTCCAGCCCTTCCTTGGACACTCCAGGGATGGGGATCCAACCCTCCCTGGGCACTTCCAAGGCCTGAGCACCCTTTCCATGGGGAAATTCCTGCTGATGTCCAAGCTGAGCCTCCCCTGGCCCAGCCTGAGGCTGTTCCCTCTTGTCCTGGACACCCCCTCCTGTCAGGGACTGTGCAGAGCCACAGGGACCCCCTGAGCCTCCTTTGCTCCAGGCTCAGCCCCTTTCCCAGCTCCCTCAGTTGCTCCTCATGGGATTTACAATGAGACCAACGAGGAGATGGGAACAAGGATTTGTTCCCAATCTCAAGGACAAACTCCTGCTGGTGATTCAGGTTCCAGCAGCATTTTCCTCTCCAGAATCTGAGGATTTTTAACAGTGCTCCCAGCACCACTGTAAACCCTGGGATTACCCAAAAACCAGGGAGAGCTTGGGAAGAGCCTTGCCTGAGATGTTGAGTGCGTGGTGATGAGCAACAGCTGGAGATGCCCAACAGCAACCACTCCAAAGGGATGCAGGGATGGGCACAGAGGGGGGAAAAGCAGGAATATGAGCACAGAAACATCCTCAGCACTGCCCTGCCCAACACTTCTGCCCATCACCTTTAGCCCTCTGCAAATGAGGAAAGCAGGAATGCTCGAGGAAAGCAGGAATGCTCAAGGTGTTCAAGAAAAGCAGGCAGGGAGCGAATCAGGGAGAAAATATGGTCAAAATCCGTATTTTGCAGCCAGGGAAAGCTTCTCCCTCCTTCTGGGACTGTGTAACCACTCCAAAGGGATGCAGGAATGGGCAGAGAGAGGGGAAAAGCAGGAATATGAGCACAGAAACATCCTCAGCACTGCCCTGCCCAACATTTCTGCCCATCACCTTTAGCCCTCTGCAAATGAGGAAAGCAGGAATGCTCGAGGTGTTCAAGAAAAGCAGGCAGGGAATGAATCAGGGAGGAGGAAAATGTGGTCAGAATCCGTATTTTGCACCCAGGGAAAGCTTCTCCCTCCTTCTGGGACTGCGTAACGAGGTCACACCATCAATCTCACCCCAAAGGAAAATGTGAGCAAGTGGTTCAGGGCTGCTTGACGTGGTTTGGAGAGGATTCCTCCAGCGTGCCCGTGGAGTTTGGTATTTACAGGAGAGCAGTTAATTTGCACGGGGCTGTAAACATTGACTAAATAGGAATGCATACAAAAAGATGCTTTGAGAAGAGTTTGGTTTAAAATGAGAAGTGGTGTTGACCTCTGAGGGAGGAATGTCCCTCTGCCCTCTGCTCTGGAGATGCTCAGCTGAGTGCTCCACGAGGGTGGGAGAAACAAGGAGCTCGCCCAGGGAGCTGGGGAGGAAATTCTTCTTTTTGTTTTGCTTCTTGAAGTAGCTTTTAGTATTTTTAAGAGCAAGAGGAATTTTGAAAGAAACACAACCCCTCGAAAGATAATTTTGAAAAGGGGCTCATCTTGAATCAAAATAAATTTTGAAGGACAAAAATGTGAACACGCTCCTATGAAGTGATAAAGTCCAGCTGTTCCACACAGGGCAGGGAGAAATAATCCACAAATAATTTTATTTATTGACCATCAGAGTGTCCTCGTGAGCTGATGGGAGACCCCACCACTCCAGGCTCCCCACAAAAGGGAAATAATCTGCATTGCTATTAATAATCTACCCTGGAAACCATCAGAATCGAGGGAGGAAAGGCCTCTTTTAACCAATTCATTCATTATGAATATTAAACAAATCAAGCTTTGAAGCTTAGCTCCTAACGAGTCGAACTTCCACTACTGTTCTGCTGGGGGAAAATCCGACTCTGCAGACAGCATCTGTCAATCTGATCATTATGTGCTTAAATGAGGGAGAAAAAAAAATGCGTTCTCTCTCACCTGCAAAAGCTACGTGAGCCTTGATAAATTTAATTTGAGTTTTCCCTTCTAGATTTGACTGGTCAAGTTAAAGATTATTCATGGAAAAGCAACTGCAGTTGGTTACTAGGATACAAAAAAAAAAAATCACTTAGTATGTTCCTCCAATGAATAATCCCAAGCAGAACACACACAAATTCAATAAATTATGAATTTCTCGCTCTCTCTTACATAAACATTGGGGTTGCAGAGGCATTTCTTGGAAGCCTTTAATATAAATTCATCCCTTAATGACTGTGCACTCGCAAAACAAACAGAGGGGATGGCTGAGCCCGGCAGGTGAGCTGCATCCTTTGTCTAGACATGGAAGTTCTGGCAGCAGGCAGGGTGCCCAGGGCCAGCAGATCCACGATTTCCACATCCCAGAGCAGCCCCTGGAATTTGGCACAGGCCTTGGCACAGCGGGTGACGTCAGCAGCGGGCTAAGCTAATTTGGAAGGAGGCAATTCTCATTCCAGAAAAATAAAAACCCAAAAAAAACCCATAAATAAAAATCCCCCTTCCTGCACAATTCCACGGATCTGAAAGGTCTTACGTAAAGCGCTTGTCAGATGTCTGAAGGCACGAGGCAGGGTTTGGGCTGGAGAAGAGCTCGGAGATTTTTGAATCCAACCTCTGACGAAGGCAGGGAGAAGTTTTCCTGCATCCATCCAGCCCACACAAGGATGGGCAAAGCACCCTGGAATCCAGAGCCACTCTGACATCCTTTGAAGCAACACTCGGGCTCAGGAGGTTGATTTTGGTCGCTGAACATTGTTTGGGTTCGCGGGTGTCTCTTCCCATCCCTCCCGATGTCCTGGAGGACACCGATCCCCAGGAAGGAGCCGGCACAACCCGCGGTATTTACAGCCACGCTCCAGGGGCTGAGATCGCTTTGGACAAACTTTACCCGACACGAATTCCCCTGAAATTGTGCCTTGTGAAGCTTCTGTCCTCCTCACCCTCTGCCTCTGATCGCATCGGCTGCCGAATCACCCGGTAATTGCTGCACAACTCAGGTGCCAGGGTGGAGATGCACCCTGCACCCTGCAGGACACTTCCCTTCAGGAGAGATCCACCAAAATTCCTGGAATTCTGAGATACCCCCGCGGGGAAATGCTCTTTATCTCTACAAGCAACAGCCACTAAGGAAATTATTTCCGTTTTCATTGTTGGAAAACGCTTTTACAAATAATATTTTTTACATTAATATTTTAATTTTTACAAATAATCAAGAGTTTTTGCGGGTCTTCAATAATCAGGAGTTTTTCCCTCCTGATGGAAGGACCACCACAGAACAGCCCCTCAAGAGGTCACAGGGGGACAAAACTTTTTGCCAGGAGCCTACAGGGATTATCAAGCCCACCTTAAACCCTGATAGTCCAGCTCCACTCATTCCATTCCTAGCTGATGAACGACAAATAAAAACAACTTGTTCTTTAAGCTCTCCAGGGATAGAAATATTCTTATTTATTGTGTTCCACCAAGGCTTTGCATCGCTGTTAACCTGCCTGGCTGCATTCTGGAGAGCACATGCTCAAAATTCCTGGTCCTCTCTTCTCCCCAAAATTCACTGCAGCCTCGCAGTTGCTCCTTTTCAGAGAATTTTAGCCACCCCCAGAACCCCACACCAGGCAGGCCTTGAGTAGTATTTTGTTTTCCCAGAAAAAAAAGAGAGCTCCATCCAAGAGTGTCGAGTTGAAGACCCCGAGAAACAGCAATTTTCCCTCATTAGGAATGATGCTTTCAAGCTGAGGAGATAACTTCTGAACTGCACTCCACGAATTCCAGGAGACACGGAGCAGAGCAGGCGGTGTCCCCGATGAGACCAGAGCTGATAACAGGCTCAGGAAAGCTGAGCCACAGTCACAGCTATCTCTGAGCACAGCAAGATAAACCTGAATGAAATTATTTCATTTGGGCTGCCAAATGGGATGTTCTATCTTTTATCTTTGCCTCCTCCAGGCAGGGCCTGGAGGATTTAATGTTTGAGTTATGGAGAAGGGCAAAAATCAAAAATCTTTGTTCCCTGGCACTTGGAAACCTGATGGAAAACTTTTGCTCAAGGCAATTCTTTCTTGACTCTTTTCCCTGTGTTGCCACACAGACAACGAAAATCAGAGCTTTATTTCTATTTTTTATATTTATTTCTATTTATTTCTCCCACATAACCAATAGACATTATCCTATCAAAACCGCAATCACAGGAAAACTGTTAAAACAGGAGAATTCCTAATGTACAAAATTATCATTATGGTGTAAAAATCCACAGTAAAACCAGCAAACTTCAGAAATGAAACCTGTTACATGCACCCATCCTGCCAACAACCCCACAAACACAACTCCATCCATCTTTCTCTCTTTAAAGCATCAGCAGCTCTTAAAAAAAATCCTAAATGTGATTTCCCATCTGCACTGGGAAAGCTTTGAAGTGCAGTTGGATGGTTTTGTCTTTAAGGAATCCTCCTGTGCAATTCAAGCAGGAAATCATTTCTTATCTCTCTGATTTGGTTTCCTTACAGCAGAAAGGTGCAGAAAGGGGGGAAAAAAAGATGTGGTTTCCTGGAAAAGGGGAAGGATTGGGGTCAGACCCTCTCAGTGGGAGATTCCTGAGCTGCTCCATTGCCAGAGGTCTGAAAGAACCCAGGGAGAAAAAAAAAAACCTCCTGTGTGGAAAGCAAGCCCTGCTTACACAAAGCAGAGGAGGAGATCTCCCTGGACACAGAGGGGAAAACAAATTAACAAGCAAGAAATCACTTTCTCCTCCCTCCCTCCCTCCCTCCTCCCCAAAGCCCCACTTGAGCTGCTCAGACACCAGGAATTCATGTTCCAGCGCTCAGTAATTGAGACACCAGGGCAGCCAGGTCTGAAGGGAAAAGCTGGCACAGGTAAGCTGAAATAAAGCTTTCAGGCAGACGTCTCAGTGCCAGTGATTCACTCCTTTTATCATACACGGGGAAAACAAACACAGGATAGGGAACAACACGGAGTAAACAGCATCTCCTTCCCACCAAAAAAGCCCTCCCATAGGCACGGATCGTACCTGAGGAGCCTTGGGAAGCGCCTGGCCCTGCTGATGCCTCTGGGGAAAGGAGGTGGGATGGGAAGGGATGCGGGAATGGGTAAAACCTCATTAAAGGGACCAAAAAACCACTGGCCCAGGGTCTGTCCCCTCCAGGACACAGCAGTGACAGCGAGGCCGAGGGTGGAGAAGCTGCCTGAATGAGAGGACGGAACAAAGTATGGAAATCCTCCTCCAGCAGAACTTCCTCCAGCTGCTGCAGCCAAACCTCCCCGAGATGTGACAGAGCCGGGCCCTTCCCCAGAGCCCTCCCACCTCCTTGGCAGCTGAGCACAGCTCTGCCCTCTGGATAAGTCTGGAGAATTTGGGTGCCAGGGAGCCCCAGATGTGGCCCGGGAGCTGCTGAGGAGTGGGGAAGGTGAGTCAGCCCCGCGGTTTGGCTGCTGTGCAGGGCACGGAGCTCCAAACTGCTCCCAAAATCTGCCGCGGGCAGGGGAAGGGAGACAAACACGGCAGGTAAGACACGTGGAAATACAAAAATACAAAGAGAAGAGGCGGAGGAGATGGCACACACCTTCCCCGCAGGGAAATTCAGCTGGGATGTGCCACGTGCTCCAGGGAATCTGGTGCAGCCTGGTCCCGTCCTGCAGCCCCCGGGCTCTCCCTGGATGTGCCAATTCCCATCCCTGCTCCTCTCCCGACCCCACCGCATCCATCGCGGTGACGCGCACGCTCCTCCTCAGGAAAACCTGCTCTTAATTTAGCTGCCAAGGCGCACAGATAGGCTCTGTAAACAGTGGGATGGATGCTGAGGAGAAGGAAAATGTTTCCTTTCAAGGCAAACCCTGCGGCAGGACAGCGACTGCCCCGAAGTGCAGCTCCAGAGCTCGAGGAGCTCGGATGCTCAGCCCACTGGAGCTCAGGAGAGCGGAGGTGCTGATTTGCATTCCTAATTAAAAGCAGAATGTGACGAGCAAGGAGGGTCCTCGCTAGGACGGGGAGAGAAGCCCGGCCTAAGCGTGGCAGTGACTCACCCTCCTCCGGTCAAATAAACATTATGATTTGTTTATAAACATTATCAACATCCAAACCTGCCTGCCCCGAGTTGAACACCTTCAGCATCCCTGAGCGCTTCCATGGGGTGTGAAATGCTGGGAAAGCAGAGATTTCCTCCGCCTGCGGGGAGGGCTCTGCCTGGGCTCTGCCTACACACACAGAGACTCTGGGGTGGGATTTTCAGCGTCTGCAGGAGGGTGAGGTGGTGACAACACGGGCTCTCCTGGCCTGCAGCGACTGTCTGGAGAAATGAAAAGAATTACAAAGAAATAGGAAGAAATACAAAGAAATATAAAGAAATAGAAATACAAAGAAATACAAAGAAAAATAAAGAAATACAAAGAAATACAAAGAAATACAAAGAAATACAAAGAAATACAAAGAAATACAAAGAAATACAAAGAAATACAAAGAAATACAAAGAAAGAAATACAAAGAAATATAAAGAATATAAAGAAAGAAATGCAAATAAAGACAAAGAAAGAAATGCAAAGAAATACAAAGAAATACAAAGAAATACAAAGAAATACAAAGAAATACAAAGAAATACGAAGAAAAAGAAATACAAAGAAATACAAAGAAATACGAAGAAATACAAAGAAATACAAAGAAATACAAAGAAAGAAATACACAGAAATATAAAGAATATAAAGAAAGAAATACAAATAAAGACAAAGAAAGAAATGCAAAGAAATACAAAGAAATACAAAGAAATACAAAAAAAATACAAGGAAATACAAGGAAATACAAAGAAATGAAAAGAAATACAAAGAAATAAAAATAAATAAAAATAAATAAAAATAAATAAAAATAAATAAAAATAAATAAAAATAAATAAAGGGGGGAAAGTGCTGTTTGCCAGACCTCTGAGCAAAGTGATTCCCCTCTGGAGCATAAACAACATAAAAAAGGGGGACTCTCCAAGGTTTTTTGCCTACACACACAGGCTCTGGGGTGGGATTTTCAGTGTCTGCAGGAGGGTGAGGTAGTGACAACACGGGCTCTCCTGGCCTGCAGCAATTATCTGAAGAAATAAAGGGGAAATAAAAAGAAATATAAAGGGGAAAGTGCTGTTTGCCAGAGCTCTGAGCAAAGCGATTCCCCTCTGGAGCATAAACACTAAAAAAAAAGAGAAGGCACCTGCCCAGCACTCCCCAGTGGAGAGTGAGGGAAAGCTCTGGCTTTAATGACACACTTGGCACTGTGCTGTGTGTGTGTGACAGCCCCTGGGCCACGGGGCACGACACAGCTCCGTTTAACAGCAGCCTGGGAGGGGATCCCTGCCCGGAGTGGAGCACAGTTGTTCCTCTGGATTCATCGGCTGCAGCACAGTTTGGGGCATGGACAGTGGGGAAAGAGAGTTCCCAGCACACCATGAACCTGTTCCAGCTCCAAATCGCAGAGAAGGCTGAGCAGCCTCACAGGTTTCCTTTTTGAAGAGTGGAAAAGCTGAAGGCTGCTGAGAAAGCGGTGAATTAATCTTCATTTTTTGCACTTCTGTGACCTTCCTCCTGGGGATGCTTCATAATTAATTAACTGCTGTACCCCCGTGTGAGCCAGGGTTTCCTGCCTTCCTTACATTCAGAGCAATTCTGTGATAAAGCCACTTGCTCAAAGGTCACACAGGGAGTCATCAAAATCAGGGACAGGCTCTCAAAAGCTCGACTCCCAGCCTAAAAGATGCAGAAAAACAGGCAAAATAGGGCTGGATTAACACCTGCAGGCTGTTCTGATCAGCGTTGAACCAAACCCAAACCAAAAACTGGTCTGAACAGGTACCTTTTTCACTCAAACCAGAACAACCTGAAGTGGTATTCTGTAGTTTTCTTGAAGTCAGACTGGAGCCAAATCAAACAATTTACTGAACTCCTGACAATAACAAGAACTCCTCCCACAGTGCATCACCAGCAGCTGAAGGAGGAGGGACCAGAAAACAAATCTAAACAAAAGTGCTCCTTGAAGTGAGATTTTGGCCCCTGGAAAAGGCACGGAGATCTTTTCCTGCTGCATGGACTTTGCTCCTCATTTCTTAGAGGAGAAGTGAATCAGTATTTTGAAAAGGAATACGCAGAAATGTCATTTTTTTTTTACCTACAAGCTGTAAATTCCTTCTGCTCTGCTGTAACCAGGACCCTCCAACCATCCCTGTGGATAAATATCCAAATTCGTACTTTAAAACCCCTCAAACTTTTCCATGGCAGATGGGAGCACCAGCCTGGTGAAGGTCTAAACTTGGGATTTGTGCCTTGCTGAGAGCCGGGGTTAATGATTAGGAGCTTTTTCCTTAAGAATACAAAATAATTCCTCGTAACGAAGCCACTTCTGCCAGAACAAGCCCCATTCTCCCTCGTGTTTACCAGACACAAATGCCACTCATACTTGGTATTCCTCGCAGTTGTGAGGAAGGCTGTGGGAGAAGCACAGCAATCAGATCCCAGCCAGATTCTAAAAAGGGAATTTGGCTCCTTTGTTAAATACCAATGCCCCTATTTGGGTCAGGACCAACAACTGGATCCCAACTGGAGAGTCCTTCACGCGTGCCTCCTGTGTCCCTGCAGCTGTCCGCCTTCACCCTGTCACCACGGGGACACTGCTGCTGTCCCAGCCTGCCAGACGCTGCTCCTCACGAGGCTTTCCGTGGATCAGGGGGATTTTCCCCTCTCCCAGTGATGCTGAGCTCCCAGCATCTTCCTGTTCACGCTGGTTATTAGGCATTTTCTGAGCCCTGTGTGTGCCAAGGAGAGCAATTAGGCTGAAGGAATGAAGCCCATGGAGAAATGAGCCCCATCCGTGACACCAGCATGGTTTGTGCTGCTTCCTGCCTCTCCCACCCCAACTCGAGAAGGATTCCCTGAGGACCACCACAGGAAACCAGGCACAGAGCCAGAAATCCCACGGAACCCTCAGCTTCCCATCCCGCTCTGAGCCAGGCCAGGCGCTGCCCATCACCTGGGGGAGCCGGGAAAGCGCCGAGCCTCGAGAACCAACAACTCCCTCTTGCCTCACCCGCAGATCCCCTCGGAGCACGGGGAGGCGAGGGGAGCCGGGAAACAGCGAGATCCAAAGGCGAATTCCCAGCCTGAGCTGGAGATGCGGTGGGAGATGCTCCTCTGGAAGATCCCGGAGCATCCCCAGGGCTCCGGGCAGCCCGGAGGCAGCGTCCGCGTGTGTCGCGTGTCATTTCACTGTCACCCAGATAAGAGCGACTTCCAGCAGCACCTCGGGCCTGTTGTTAAGCGCATCTGACACATCCCAGCTCTCTTCCCGGCTCGGAAGCTGCCTTTCATTAGCCACAGCCTCATTACTCATCTCGGTGCTTGGAACCTCGCTGTTAATTTGCCAAAGGCTCGGCCCTTTGTGTGCTAAGCAGCGGATCCTTGGCCAGCACGAGTTTCCCAAGCTCCCGGCACAGATTCCTCCGGCACCGATAGCGTGTGCTCTTGTAGCGTTCCACGGAAATGTGGAGAGAAGCGGATGGGGCTGGGCGAGGATTTAAAGATGCGACCAGCACGGTTTGTTCGAGACGTGAACAAAGTCAGGCCCAAAAATGAGTTGTCCTCAATGGGATTTAAAATTGAATTCCACTGTTTGAGGAAAGTCATTTCTATAGAAAACCTGAACTGTTGCTTGTTTGGCTTTTCCAAGAGCCAGATCCCTCCACATTTGATTTCATTGACAAGATTTTTTCTACCTTAAGCTATTTATGGTGAACAAAAAGTCAAGAGCGATTCTGCAATGAATCAATTCAACACAAGTAAGCGAATTTCAGTTTGACGATGTTCTGTTTGGGTTTTATAAAGAAGTTTCTTCAGCCCATGGGACAGAGAGCAAATCCTCTGTTTGTCAAAATGACAGTGAAAGTGCCTTGCTCAGTCTGCAGGGTGAAGAAGGAGGTGCATTTTGGACCAAGAAAAGGAAAGACTTAATTCTGACTGATTATCTTTGAGTAATTCTAAACAGCCCTCGCATTTATAAATAGGATTTCATCCAGCCATTCAGTCTTCCGGAAAAACTTTCTAATTTTTCAAAAGGACTGTTCCAAGAACAGCTCTAAACCTGCTTCCCTCCGCAATGCCATTTGGATAATGAAAGACAAACAATCCATCCGAAATTCAATTTCGTATGAAAAATTGCTGAACGGGGTCCAACCCGACAAAAGACGTTTATAAACTTCCAAACTGCAAACATCCCAAAGCTCCTCTGCAGCCACAGGTTAACAGCTCCTTTGGACTGTCATTACTCTTGTGAAAAAAGCGAACTGAATTTGGGGGGAAAGACGCATTTCCAGCATCCTCCAGCCCTCAGCGAAGGCGTTCAAGTGTCCCGCATAGCTCTGCCTTGCGCAATTTGACAAATGTTTGCAAATGGCCCATCCCCAGCGGTGCGATCCTCCCGGACAGCCTCCACCTGGAGCGAAACCGCTCCGAATTTCTGGGCCACCAGAACAAACGTTTGAGCTGGGAGGTCTCCATAAATCAAGCCTTCATTTTTTTTTTTTTTTTTTCCCTCCACCATCCAACTTTTCCTCTCTAACAACTCCTTTTGAAAGCACCGCGAGGAAGTCCTGAATCACGGAGCTGCGGTGCAGCTGATGTCATCCCTTTTTTTAAATTCACGTGTGGAAGGCTGAGCATGTGGAGGCTGCTCAGGAGAGACTGTTCTAGCACCAGGGCTGATACAACTCCCAGCCTTCTGGAGCAGAGCTCTCAGCAAGATCCCACGGCCCAGCAGGTACAGATATTTTTTCTTTGCGAAGTTCCAGCCTGACCCAGGTAACCTCTGCTGACCCAAAGATGTTTCCCTGGTTTCCCCCCCCCCCCAAGTTTTTTGCATGTACCCCCAGCTGAATAAATTTTCCCCAAGGTCATGCACTCCTCGCCGTGCCTTTATTTGCCAGTTGGTGAAGTATTGAAAAAAAATGAAAACTTCCTTATTGTGAGAGGAGCTAATGTCTCATTTAAATGTCATAGAGACCGAGAGGAGATGCAGCTAGAAATCTAATCGCTGCTTCATAGCTAAACCACAAGCTTAGCAGCTTTCTTTTGTGCCCTGAAGGTCCCAGGCACCCTCTCTTTGCAAAGACAATATATGGCACATCCAAATGCAAATCTATTCCTCTCTTTATTTCTATATTCAGCTCCCTGGCTGATTACAGACAGACGTGTATGTGTTCAATAGGTCCTCCTGCTTCTTTAAATAAGTTTAATAATACCCTTTTTATTTATGGGAGCCTGAAGTACAAAGGATGCAATGCAGGAGCTCTGCGAGAGCAGAGAAGAGAAGAAAAGCAAAGTAGCTGAAGATACAGCCTGGCAAGGGCTCCGTAATTCAACACTGTTGATTCTATAGAGACCAACCGCTTTTATTATGCACAGATTCTCCGAGGGGGGAAAAAGCCCCGCAGTTACGAACTTGCAAAGGAAAAGAATCTGCACATCTCCTGTGTAAGTGCAGAATTGGCTCCGAAGGCAGTTCCAAAGCCAGGGCACCGAACATTTCAGACCTCACTGCAGTTTTCTGCCGGCGACTCCCCGTCAAAAAGTTGTATTAAAAAAAATATAACGAGAAGGGGGACTGAACCAGCAAGCCCCTGCAAGGACTCGGAGCGAGGGCTGGGAAGCGCCGCTCCAGCTGCGGGATCAGCCCCGCTTCACCCCGCGGGCGCAGCCGTGCCCCGCGCTCAGCATCCCCGCCCGCCGCCCATCGCCGAAAAACAGCAGGTTTTAAAAATTCCTGAAACGCCCGGCCCCTCCGGGGATTCCTGACACGCTCGGCTTCTCCCGGGATCGCTGACACGCTCGGCTTCTCCCGGGGAGCCTCGGACCGGGGGGCGGCACAGCCGCCGCCGCTCTCCCGCAGCATCCCCGGGGCAGGACGCGCCCCCCGCCCGCAGCCCCGCGCCCCCGCCGGTACCTGCCAGCGTCTTGTGCACCGTGTTGCCCATCGCTCGCTCGCTCGGCGGCGCGGCGGAGCCCGGGGCCGCCCGGAGCTCCGCAGGGCCATGGACAGCGCCCGCCTCCCGTCGCCGCTCCGCGCCCGCCCCCGCCCCGCCCCGCGGAGCCGCCCCGCCCGAGCCGCGGATGCCGCTGCTCTGCCCCCATCGCTGCCCGGAGCTTGTCTGGGATGTGCTGCTCTCCCCCAGCCCTCTCCGGGATGTGCCGCTCTGCCCCCGTCGCTGCCCGGTGCCTCTCTGGGATGTTCTCCTCTATCCCCATCCCTGCCCTGGTATCCCTCCGGGATGTACTGCCCGGCCCCCAGCCCTCTCCGGGATGTGCCGCTCTGCCCCCAGCCCTCTCCGGGATGTGCCGCTCTGCCCCCATCCGTGCCCCGGTGCCTCTCCGGGATGTGCTCCTCTCCTCCCATGCCTGCCCCCATCCCTCTCGGGGATGTGCCGCTCTGCCCCCATCCCTCTCCGGGATGTGCTCCTCTCCTCCCATCCCTGCCCGGTGTCCCTCCGGGGGTGTGGAGCT
Organism: Eopsaltria australis; assembly: GCA_034509425.1. Lineage (NCBI taxonomy): Eukaryota > Metazoa > Chordata > Aves > Passeriformes > Petroicidae > Eopsaltria > Eopsaltria australis. The sequence continues at coordinate 102,660 of JAVTVJ010001986.1, read as the reverse complement.
CCGGGGAGCACCCACTGGCACCTGTCGGAAGAGCTGCCAGCCGGGGTTCTGGCCAAACGCGGCCCCGGCTCTTTCCCGGAGCCCCCAGAGACCCCTGACGGACCTTTTGCCTCTCCCTCCTGGGAAGAAAAAAAAAAAAAAATTGAAATCCTCTTTCTGCCGTAGCACAAGCAGACCTGTGCATCAGCAACACCTTCCCGAAGGGCACCGGCTGCCCTGGGGAACACTGGGAGTCGCTAAACCTGAGCTCTCTCCCTCTCCGTGCCATTTCCTTGCGGGTGACCTTGGATAAGCCACTTTGCATCTCGGTGACACGGCTTCCCCCCCTGGGAACGGAGGGAATTAGCGGGAGTGTTGTGTCGGCACAGGCGTGATTAGTTCAAAGCACGGCGGTGCCACGGTGACGAAGGACACCTCAGCCCACAGCCGACAGCTCAGCACTGACAAAATCGGCTCCACAATTTCCTTCCCTTCGGATCTCAGACAGAAAATCACGTTTAGAGCCCCAGTGGGGAAGAGCAAGGCTCCCTCCCTCCTCCTGGCCGCGGTTCTGCTGCCCGAGGGGTGACGATGCTGAGAAGTGACGGTGCTGAGCCTTCCTCCCCTCGGGCAGCTTCCAGAGTTTGAAGACTGGAGAACTGGGAGCCTCAGAGCTGCAAAATCTGCTTCAACCAACACCCAGCACCTTGGGCACATGGCACGGTGCACAGGGTCTGGGAAAAGCCACCGTGTCCCTCGGCAGGAGTCACATCTCTGGACTGTCACATATGCTGGGACACAAAAGAAAAAGTGGGAAGAGGGGGAGAGCCAAGGACTAGCAGCTCAATAGCCTGACAGAGATCAGCCTCTGATCTATTACAGAGAAGCTAAAATAACAAGCCTTTAATCCCTAGATCGTGTTGAACAGGTCAAGTGTGGCTCAGGAGATGAGAGAGGACAGTAAAACCTAATTTCCAGCATTTTTTTCGCTATCATAGGGATTTGTTAAAAATGGGATTATTGAACGAGACACCAGCAGCTGCTCTTAAAAGCGCCTGCACCCATCTGCTGTCTCCTTGGGTTAGCACATGTCTCCCACTCCCTTCGGTGCAGGAGCTGGCAGAGGGCAGCAGGAGCTCCGTGCTCCTCCTCGGGGACACGGGGAGGGCAGCAATGTCACCTCCGTGACACGGAGGGGAAAGTCCTTGTGCCACCAGCCAGCGGGGAATGGGAGGCTTCGCTAATCGCGGCTGCTTTCCCTCAGCAGGGAGTGGCACTTGTTATTTTAGGGTTTAAATTCGCCTTCAAAAGCCGGCGGCGGCAGCAGCCGGTTCTGCACAGCCGGGGGCTGCTCGTGTGTGTGCCATGAGCGGGCTGGGTGCCACCTCCCTGTCCCTGTCCCTGTCCCTGTCCCTGTCCCTGTCCCTCCTGCCACGCCCCGGCCACACCAGCCCACGGACTGCCCGTCCCAAGGGTGTCCCAGCCCTTCCTCCTCCCCAAAACGAGGTAAAAATAGAAGACAATAAAATGGAAATGCACATCCTCGGGCCGCGGAGGCAGCCTGCAGGAACGCGATCAACGCTCCTGCTCCTTGGCCTCGTAAAAACTGGGGAGTTTGTTAGAATAACCTTCTTCTCACAGTGCAAAAAACACTCCTGGGAAATGGTTCACCGAGGAGGATTTTCACCCTGCCCAGGAACTGCACCGAGAGGGGAAAAGAGAGGCAGGGCTGGACACTGAGAAGGGACTGAACTGCAAAGTCAGCCTGGAGAAAAGCAGAAAATGGCCCAGCTGGCCCAACCAAGGCTCCACAGACGAAAGCTCATCAGCATTTTAAGATTCTTTCCACTCCAGCAAGTTTTGGTAACTCTTGATAAGGCACTTCCACAATTTCTCCTGTCTGCCTGGCACACGGCTGCTCCTCTGGAGAAATCCCCTTCCCTCTGCCCAAGGCACAGCCTGACCTGCACACACGGTGTCATTTGCTTTGCTATCTGCACTCCCATAAATATCAAATACTCATCTCATCTAAGCTCCTTCCTAGCAATTTTTACCACTAGACCTCAAACCGTTTTGCAGACAAGGTGGGTGACATTATCCTTATTTCCTAAGTGATGAAACCAAGCCACAGAGAGCCCAGGAGATCTGTCCAAGGTCACAGGTTGGCCACTGGCAAATTCAGGAGCAGAGCTCTGGAGCAGCCACAGAACTGAGCTGGATCCATCTCGCAGGACTGGACACTTCCAGCTGCACACATTTTAGTTGTTTCTCCCTCTGCATTTTCTGTTTCCCCCCATAACAAATTCATCTTAGTGGGATCAGTGCAGTACGATCAGGATAATACCATGCACAGGAAAAAGTCTCTGGGAGGTTTTCTGTATCCCACTGATGGCAGACAGCTGCTCCCCAGCTCACTGGAATCACTTCTAAATCCCCCTGTGCAGGGCTGTGTACCCAGGCCTTGAAAAGATGGACCAAAAAAAAAAAAAGGAAAAGAGAGACAAATTTCTTTCTGAATCAAAAATGTGATGAATTCCACTTGAGGTTTGTCGCAGACAGGGATCTGACACAAATCCTCCTGTAAGCACCCACACAGGCCAGGCTCTCAGGAGAGGGAGATATTAACAGTCGTATAAACACGTTTGTATAAATGTAATGTTCCCAGAGATGCACATAGCTTACAAGGAACGGCTCAATTCCCACTGATTGTTACCAGCCCGACGAGTAACTCCTCCAACGGCATCAAATGGGTCGCATTGTCTTTGTAAATCCCCCGGGGGCTCGAGTTTTGGGGGCTGAAAGGCGCTGTGAGCTGAAAGGTAGCACTGGGAGCAGCTGCCACTCGTGTCTCTAACAGATGGCAGGAAATAATGACAGACTCGGCTCTTGCAGCAGCAGCGGCAGCGAGATAAAACCCTGAGAAATCCGTCTGGCTGTGGGGCAGGGAGCCCTCCTGCCCTTGCGGGGAGTCTGTCCCATCCCAGATCCCAGAGCAGGGTGGGATCACCTTCCCTGGCCGGCAGAGCCCCTGCTCCGGGTGCCTCCCAGCAACCACCAGTTCTGCCCCTCCACTCTCAAACTGGCCAGCTCTGTCTCGCTCCCAGCTCCTCTGAAAGCCTGAGGAGCTCCCAGAGCTCTCTGCCTTTCCCAAAGAGCAGATTGCCGCTGGCAGAGCTGTGCCCAGCCCCGCTCCACAGCCTGGGCTCTGCCAGCTCTCGCTCCCGTTTCCCACCCTCAGCTCTGCTTCTTTCCTTTCTCCGGGACTCTGAATCTGAGGAGATGCTCACAGCATCCATTTCTCCTGCAGCTCCATCCATCTGGAGCTCTGAGAGTGCCCAAACTGCTTTCCCTTCCATCACACCTCACCTTGAAACCTCCCTTCCCCTTCCCTACTTAGCGGGAGCTCCCTGGGAATTCTCAGAGGCTGCGGATGGAAAATTCCTTGGAAAAAGACATGAGGTGACTGTCCCAGCCCAAAATGCCCTTCCAACATGCAAACACCACCGTGCCCAGCACAGCACAGCTCCTCTGAATGCACATCCAACACATTTCCTCCGACAGGTGCTTATCCAGCACCTGGAATTCCATTATTATGGAAATAATTCCTTCCTCCTGACACCACTTCATTTCCGTGGCTGTGCTGGGTGGTTTTTTTGTGCTTCCCCCTACAGCTCCTGGCAGCACCTTTGTGCTTTCTTTCCTCTTCCTCCTCCTTCTGGCTGAAGGGACTGTCCAGGAGAGAGCAGATTTGCCTGATAAAAGCAAATGTAACTCGTCTCACAACTTCCCAGCCTCCGCATCTTGCCTATGGAAGGAGAGTACTAATAAGCCTCTCTCCTACTTGGAGATGAGTGGAAAAAAAGGGAAAAAAAAAAAAAAAAGCTGTTCCCTGAATTCCCATCATCCACATTTAAAGAGGTGTTTGTTTAGGAAGGATGCATGTACAGAGCATCGCACAAAGCCCTCCTGCCACCCACACCTCCCAGTTCTGAAAGCAATTCCTTCCCTGCCCAGCACAGGATGCTCAGGGTCTCCACAGGTCACGCTCACAAACTGGTTCTGGCTTTTTTTTTTCCCCTCTAAGAAGTGAAGGGAAGCAGGAGCTTCCAGCACAACAGGAGGAAAATCTTGCAAAGAGCTTCTTGAACTGGCCTTGACTACGCGGCCACTGAAGCTGTTTCCTGATCCTTGCCCTCAGTGCATGCTGGAAATTTGGCTTATTTACCCAAAGCTGGGAGATGAAACCACATTTTCTGGAATATAGGGCACAGTGGTGCTGGGTCAGAGGTGACCCATGGGATGTGGTGCAGACAGGGAAGGGAAGCCTGCAGGGATGGATGGATTTTGTGGTCAAGCTTCCAAAGGAGCAGTGAGCACCTGCCCTGACAGAGTTCAGGGTGTGACGTGTGCCAGCCATGCAGGGGATGGAAAAACCTTCTCTGAGGAGATGCCAGAGCAGCTCTGAGCTGAGGAACATGTGGGCATTCCTGGCAGAAAGGGATTTTGCAGGAATTAGAGCCCAGGCAGAGAGAGGAAAAGGAAATGGAGAAACCACAGAGCAGCAAAACACAGCTCGGTGTCACTCGCAGCAGCCACGTCCCAAAGGGCTTTGGGAGGATAATGACAGTCCCCAAACAGCAGCAGAGGCTGCCAGAAGGGCAGGAGCTGGGGTGGCAGCGAGGATGAAGAGGCAGGGAGGAGTGAGGAGAGCAGAGGCAGCAAGAGGGAGATTTGGTGACAACATCTTTTCCTGGGAAAAGCTGGGCTGATCTGTGCTCTGGATAAAGCAAGGTGCTTTCTCTCCACCCTTCCCATGGGCGTGGGGACGACAGGGGCTCCTGGCCGTGCTGGAACACCATGGAACAGCCCAGAAGCTCCAGCCCTGCTGGGAGATGCTCCCTTGCCAGCCCCAGACGAGTGCCCTTTCCTCCGGCGGGGGTGGAAGGGTGGGCTGGGCCCATGGAAGGAAGAATTTCCAATTTAGAAACAAACAGAGGCAGTTCCTATTATTGTTAGTGGAATGTCAGCATCTCTGGTCCCCAGCACCACTGTCAACAAACAGGCTCACAAATGCTCCTTCAGCATCAGCCAAAATAACATCCATGAAAGCATCTATAACTCAGCATTCACTACACACACAACAAGCTCTCCTTTTTCTTTTTTAAATCCAGTCGTGTCCACGTAATTTTAACATAAAGGAACTGGCTGTGGGCTGTGTTACCGAATGAGTCATCACTTTATGTGACAGTGTAATACGATTTGGAGAATTCTTGGCACACCAGTGTGGATTATGCATTATAATCTCTTAATTTGGACTCTCAGTGCCTGGGGCGGGAGGGAAGGGGCAGGAGGGAATTGCAGTCCGAGCCCTGCTCCGGCTTTGCTGTGTGACCTTCACAGATTTGTCACCCTCCTCCTGCCCTGCTCCCTTCTCCTGCAGAGCAGGGACACGCCTGTGTCTTCAGCAGGGTCAGCTCAAGCTCACCCAGAAGGCTTTAGGAACATTACATAAATGTAAATTATTATTATTTCAGTAAGGGAAGGAATGATCCTTCCCTGATCTTGGGAAGGACTGGATCCAATCTCTGGGTGCTGGATGCCAATCCCAAACTAACTCAGGGATAAGGAATTTCAGGTGGTGAATGGGAATTCCTAACAGGAAATTGGAGATTTGCAAATTAGGAGTCTTTGGAAAATCAGCATCATTTCTGACAAATATTGATAAAATAAATAAACAAAACCCTTGGGGAAGCCCCTCTGCCCTTCCCCTGCTCCCTGGGGAGGCTCCCAGTGTCCACTGGTGATGAGCAGCCACCACTGGGGAAGGGGAAGTGCCTGTGACTCAGGGGCTGGGGACACTTGTCCACTTCAGGCTGGATGAAAATCCCGGAATCAGCTTAGCCAGAGTGGGAAAGTTTGGGATCAGAGCGTGCTCTGGAGATCCAGACAAACAAACCTGGAGTGCAACATCTGCAAGGGTCACCCCTGAGCCCCCCAGGCTTTCCATTCCCTGCTCCTGGGGAATAGAAACTGAGCCATGTTTAGCCAAGGGTCACTGGGCTGGCAGGAGAGATGGTGCCCATTCCAAATCCATCCCTGAATCCCTGAATCCCTCCCTTTGCCCCATTCCCAAATCCATCCCACCCCTGAATCCCTGCCTTTATCCCATTCCCAAATCCATATCACACCTGAATCCCTGCCTTTGCCCCATTCCCAAATCCATCCCTGAATCTTTGCCCCATTCCCAAATCCATCCCTGAATCTTTGCCCCATTCCCAAATCCATCCGTGAATCCCTGCCATCTGTCTTTGCCCCATTCCCAAATCCATCCCACCCCTGAATCCCTGCCCTTGCCCCATTCCCACAGCCCCTGCTCTGGGATGAGCAGGGAGCAGCATTTCCCCAGGCAAGGAGGATGCATTTCATGAGACACAAACACCACAGGACGAATTTTGGGAGACTGAGAAGCCCTCCCCAGGAGGAAGAAGAAAATTCTGTGGAAAAATGAAAAAAAAACCTCCACAAAACCCTACATTTGCTGGCAGGAGGGCTCCTCCTGAGCTCTGGGTAAAGCAGCCAAGGCGGATCTGTCAGAACTGGGAGGCATCTGGGGGAGATGAGCAGCCTTTCCTGGGGCTGCCTCCAGCCCAGCTTTTCCCAGGAAAGCAGGACAGGGCTCAGTGACAGCCAAGGCAGGCAGACAGAATTGTTTGACCTCTGGGAGCTCTTTGGGGAGCAGCTGACAAGTGAGAAACACAAACACAGGAGCTCATCTGGCCCTGCCTGCAGCTCTCTCACCTGTTACTGATTTCCCCAGGCAGGGCAATGACTGAGAGGCCACTTTGAAATGCAGCACTTGATAATATTTTACATTTTAGGAGCTCATGGGAAAACCAAACCAAACCAAACCAAACCAAGAGAAATCCAGCATTTACTGCCTCTGTCACCTTCTAAAAATGAGACCAACTTCTTAAATCTCTACTGAGGAGTTATTCTCCTGAGGTGAAACACCAAGAGAGGGCACAGGGCTACTGGACAGGCAGAAAACAATCAAGGAAAAAAACGCCTTTCACTTCTTGCTCGACCTTCCTGATCTTTTCATGCACAATAGAGCAAAAGGGAGCTGACCCTTGGTGACTGGTAGTTAATTTATAAGCAAGAAGCTCTGTGCCCAGGGGATGCCCGGGCTCCTGTGCCAGGCACAAAGCCACTGCCTGATGGGCTGGGGGACAGCTTTGCAAGGGCCAGGGGCAGAGCTCAGCCCACCAAAGCCTGCAGCTCTGCTCAGCTGGACCAGGGCCATGCCAGGGCCACGTGGGGACTGTCCCCAGGGTGCCACCTCAGAGGGAAAATGTCCATGGGACAACGAGTCACTGTGAGATTTGCCTGGGGCACCCCTAGGATTTATGGAGAGAACCCAAAGTGGCACGAGGTGCTCAGGCTGTGGGTTCACGTTCACTCCTGTGGGCACTGTGGGAATTCCTGTGTGGTCTCACAGCTTTTCTCCGGGGGTTTTCCCAGAAGGGATTCCCCCTGGCACAGCCTCAGCTGGCAGAGCAGGTTTGTGGCTGAGGGGCTCAGGTCTGCCCCTGCTGTGGAAGGAGAGGGACACACAGCAGGGTCTCTGCTGGCACCCCAGTGGCAGCAGGGCTCTCTAGGGGACACACGTGGCACTTCCCCAGCTCACCTGGCTCCTGAAGCCTCAGCTCACCTGGCTCCTGAGCCCTCCCCTCCCTGCTCAGCATCTCCCAGAGGATCCCTGGTCACCCCCCAGGTCCTTGCAGGGCCCTTCTGCAGCGCCTCTCCCAGCTCTGAGGTTGATGCCAGCTCCCACCTCACCTCCAGAACCCCCCCAGTGGGGCAAAATCCACCCAAATTCCAGCCAAACCAGCCCAAACAGCAGAGCAGAAAGGCAGCAATGGGCATGGGAGTGCAAGGGCTGGGGTGGGCAGTGACAACTCACAGCAGAGGTGCCACCAAACACCCTGGCAGTTCAGATCCCAATCCACACATCAGCTGGAAAAAAACCGGGATAAAAGAGAACCCAAATGAGAGACACTCACCAGACTTGCCCTTAACTGAGCACCCCTCAGAGCAGCAGCAGTGCTGTCACCCCTCTGTGAGCTGTCACATCAATGCCACCTCCTCTTTTGTCACAGATTGTCCTTCCAGGGCTGTGACACCGAGTCCTGACCCCGAGTGTGGGACACTGCCGCCTTTATCCCCAGCCCTGAGAGCACCAAACCAAGTGACAAAGAGCCCAACCTCAGCTGAGCTCCTGGGGCCAGAGCAAGCCATGATCTCCAGATTTATACACACACACATGCCCATCTATTCCTCCTCTTAGCAAACACTTCATGAAGTGTGCCTTAAGCCCTTCTGAATCGAGCAATTCTCTGCTCAGACAATCAATTCCTGACTGAGGCTCTGCAGGGAAAGACATCATGTTGCAGGAATGCTGCAGAAGCTGTTGCATATACTGTTTCCTTTGTTGAGAATAGCATCTTTGCCTTGGATATATTTTTTCCCCCCCCCTCCTTAGCCATTTAATTTCATGAAACGGGGCCCAGTTCCAGCAGGCAAGAAGATTTTTGCTTCTCCTTTCCTGAAAGGCTGAGAAACCAGATTTAAAAAATGTGCTTAGTGGGCGTTTGGTGGGACGAATTCTCTCCCAGAGTTCAGCATTTCTGAGCTAGAGCAAGAGCTACATTGCATATGGTGCCTGGTTTTTCGTCTCTAGCAGGTAGCCCAGAGATTTGCTGGCTTTCCTGGCATGAAAAGAAAAAAAAAAAATCAGAATAGCTGCTTTAATTTAAAAGAAAAAATCCTGTGAGAGGCTTCAGGTTGAATCTTTTGACCAAAAGGCTCAGAGCAGGAATTTGTGGCAGTGCTTGTGTGTTGTGAAAGGCAAATTATCCCTTGCCAGGCACCTCTGGGGCAGGGCCTGTCGGGTTCTCTGCAAAACCTCAGCGGGGATTTCCCCACTCCAGGGCTTTGTGCTCACCTATAACCACGGAAAACATAAAAATCCTTCAGAGGAGCCACGGGTTCAGCTCTCAGAGGGGCTGCAAAGGCAGGGGGAGCTCGCTGGGGTGGCAGCAGGAGCTGCCAGACTCAGCTTAGACTGAGCACAGAGCTGAGACTAAACTCAGCCCTTAGGCTGCACAGAGCTGAGTCTAAGGGGTTCTTTGGGCATTGTTGTGCTGCAGGGCTGGCACAGGGGCACACGCGGGGCCATTCCCAGGCTTTCCCTGCCCTCTGATGCCACCCAGCAGCACTGCAGCCAGGCCTTGCTGTGTCCCCATGGCGGGGAAAAGGGGCTGGGGCTTGGGGGGACACCAGAAAGAACAAGGGTGGTTCCACTGTAACCAGGGATCCTAAACCACTGTAACCAGGGATCCTAAACCACTGCAACCAGCAATCCTAAACCACTGTAACCAGGGATCCTAAACCAGTGTGACCAGGGATCCTAAACCACTGTAACTAGGGATCCTAAACAAGTGTGACCAGGGATCCTAAACCACTGTAACTAGGGATCCTAAACCAGTGTGACCAGGGATCCTAAACCACTGCAACCAGCAATCCTAAACCAGTGTAACCAGGGATCCTAAAACAATGTAACCAGGGATCCTAAACCACTGTAACCAGGGATCCTAAACAAGTGTAATCAGTGATCCTAAACCACTGTAACCAGGGATCCTAAACCAGTGTAATCAGGGATCCTAAACCACTATAACCAGGATCCTTAATCACTGTAACCAGGGATCCTAAACCATTGTAACCAGGGATCCTAAATTACTTTAACCAGGGATCCTAAACCACTGTAACCAGGGATCCTAAACCACTGTAACCAGGGATCCTAAACCACTGCAACCAAGGATCCTAAACCAGTGTAATCAGTGACCTTAAACCACTGCACCAGTGACCCTAAACCAGTTTAACCAGTGATCCTAAACCACTGTAACCAGGGACCCCAAACCAGTGTAACCAGTGATCCTAAACCAGTTTAACCAGTGATCCTAAACCACTGTAACCAGGGACCCCAAACCAGTGTAACCAGTGATCCTAAACCAGTGTAACCAGGGACCCCAAACCAGTGTAACCAGTGATCCTAAACCAGTTTAACCAGGGATCCTAAACCACTGCAACCAGGGATGTCCTAATGAATGACCCTCCTGTCCCTGTGCTCCCTGATTAGCAAAATAAAACAAGTGCCACCGTGTGCTACATCTGCACAATTGTCTCCAAATTAAATCTACATCCCCGTCCCATAAATACCAGCAATTCTCCTATAAAGCATCAGTAATTCTTCAAATCTACTGGGATTCCTTTTTTGAGCTGCCAATTTTAGAGTCTTCCCAGGAGATACTGGCTGGAACCTTCTATCTCAGCTATTAAATAGAGACAGGATATTTTTATTAAAAAAAACCCAAAGCACCCCCTTGAGACTCGACAGTTCAGACTGGAGATAACAACCCCTGAGTCACGCAGAGTGGTTTTAAAGAGACTCCAATAAATCATGGAATGGCTTGGGTTGGAAGGGACCTTAAAGATCATTTTGTTCCAGCCCAGCTGCCATGGGCAGGGAAATCTCTGCAGTTCCAAAACCCTGCTACACCTGAATTGGCCATTTTTCCCCCCAAATACAAGGCTGAGGTCTGAATCTCAATGTTTTTCCCTCTGTGACTTGGAGGGGGATTCAGGATTTGTGTCCTTCCTTAGAGAGGCACTTTGAGAGAGGCAGCTGCTCCAGCACCACGTGGATTTGGGGATGTTTGCAGAGCCACAGGAATCAGAGCTGTGTCACAGAGGGAGAATGATGAATTCATGACACCCCCAGGCTGGGTTTGGGCTCAGAGACATCCCAGATGATGAGGATGTTACAAAACTTAGGAGGACTTTAAAGCCTTTCCTTTGTGGCGCCAGGGAACTGAAATTTTGGGGTGACACTCAACCTTTCCCTTTGAAAATCCCCATCCCAGGCTTTGGATGCTCACAAACGAGGATGACTCTGAGCCATCACAGCACGAGGCAGGAGGGGAAGCAGTGACCTGACTTTCCTGAAGCCAACACCAGCACGTGCTCTCCCGGCAGCTGCTTTTCCCAGGAGAAAGGCCCAGCAGAGTCTGGAAAACAGCTTTCCAGAGCATCTCACCCCGATTTAGGAGGAAAACAAGGCCTCCCCAAGCAGCAGTGCACACAAAACCTTCCTGCCAGGTTTTTTATAGGTTTTCTCATCTCAGTGCCCAGGCAGCACATCCAGAGGAGGGAGGTGAGCCACAGGAGGGCTGGGGACATTGGCCAGGGAGGGACATGGAGCGTGGGCACAGCTTTTTGGGCTGCCCCTGAGGTGATGCTGGGACAGCTCAGCTGTGCCACGTGCCCTGGATGGATCTGGGATGCCCTGGATGTGCTGAGATGCCTGCAGCTGAGCTGGGACTGGGCTGTGTGGGGCTGTCTGGACCATCCTGGCTGGCTCAGAGATCTCAGAGCTCGTGGCAGAAGCTCTGCAGTCGAAGGAAAGCTGCGTCGATGGGCAGAGCATGGAAGAGGCACTCAGTCCCTGGATCTTCCAGCCCGTTCAGCTCTTTTCCCTGTGGCTTCAAGTCCCTTGGTTGTGACAATCAAGTTTCCATTCTAGCTCATCTCACTGAGGCCTGGACAGGATTTGCCCAGAGTAAGAACTGCACTGAGATAAAACAAGATTAAAATCAACAGAAAACCCTCACTGATTTCCCTGTGGCCACAAATTCACTCTGAGTGCTTTAAACCCTCATCTCTCCTGAAGGAAAGGCCCCAGCCTCGCAGTGCACGCTGTCACTGAAGAGTTTAATCCAAGAAAAGAGGAAGCAGCATCTTTTATAGCTCTGTGCAGTAAAAAGGAGACAACATCTCACAATATTTGTGACACCTCTTGGTGTTAAGGACACTTTGCAAGACATCATCTCCAGTGCCTGGCACGGCCTCAGCCTGCTGCCTTCCCTCTGCTCTTGGCTCCCCCCAGCCCATCCATCACCTGCCTTTTTAGCTGGCAATGATGAGGAAATCACGCATGAGAGCAGCCACGTGCACCACAGGGTGTCATTTCCAGCGTCCCACTGCAAACATTTTTCCCGGTGCCAGCAGGTGTTTCCATCCTTCATCTGGATTTTATGGACGGTGCTGCCACGTGTCTCCTCCCAGCTGCTCCCACCTGGTAGCTGGCAGCTGAAAAAACCCAAACTAGGGCAGCTTTCTGGGTCACCTGCAGGGGTTTGGTGGCACTGCCATCACCTGCAGCTCGGCTGGCGGAGGGAGAAGGCACCAGGGTGGGACCAAGCCCAGCTGCTGCCTCACACTCGACAAACCCTCACAGCACGGCACAAAAAAACCTCACCATGGCCAGGACGAGGATCTAAGTCATGGGAAGGATGGGATGCTCCACGTTTTGGTCAAAGCTGTCCCCAAACTGGAAGAGAATGGTTCCCTGCAGGATTCAAAGCAGAGTCAAGGACTTCTCTGACAGGACTGTGATGCTGTGCAGAGTTCATTATTGTACAGACAGAGACTGAGACTGCTCCAGATCACTCTGGGACTGCTGCTGAGACTGCTCCTATGGCTGCTGCTGTGGCTACTGCCATGGCCACTGCCCCACGGCCACTGCCCCATGGCCTCTGCCCCATGGCTACTGCCCCATGGCTACTGCCCCTATGGCTACTGCCCCATGGTCACTGCCCCATGGCCACTGTCCCATGGCCACTGCCCCACGGCCACTGCCCCATGGCTACTGCCCCATGGCCACTGCCCCATGGCCACTGCCCTGTGGCCACTGCCCCATGGCCACTGTCCCATGGCCACTGCCCTCTACTGTGCAGTGCAAATTCCCTTGATCCCATCCCACCCCCAGGCTGTGCCATCCCATAAACAGCAAAGATAAACAATCCCCTAGAAGGTCACAGCCTACAATCCTCTCCCACAATGGGTGCAGAGGCCACAAAGCCATGATCCTCTTTGCCATGCCCATCCCTGGTGCCCTGGATGTGCTTCCTGGGCACCTCTGGGTCTTCCAGGCTGCTTTTCTATAACACACAGAGTGTAACCCAACAGTTCTCCTTGTTCCTCTCTCCAAGCAAAGCTGCCCACAGCAGGTGCCACCGCCCTCCCTCCAGGCCTGTCCTGCAGCTCAGGCTCTGCCTGCTCAGGAGGGACATCCCTGGCACGTAATTCCCACAAATTTCAGGGCTCCAGAAAACCCAAACAGCCCCAGAGCATTGCGGGGACGTGGTGGCTGCTGGGCTGCATTCTACACCGGGAAACCGAGGCACAGAAGGGCAGAGAGGGGGCACAGAGGTGGCAACAGAGGGGCACAGAGGTGGCAACAGAGGGGCACAGAGGTGGCAACAGAGGGGCACAGAGGTTGCACAGGGTGGCACAGAGGTGGCTGCAGCCCACTGAGGACATGGGAAAAATCTCCTGCTGCATCAGAGGGAATGTGGGTTGGGGTCTCCAGCCTGCTCCAGGCAAGGAAGCCCCTGGCACAGGTGAGACCCTGGTACAGGTGAGATCCTGGCACTGGGGAGCCCCTGGCTCAGGTGAGCCCCTGGCATTGGGGAGCCCCTGGCACAGGTGAGACCCTGGCACAGGTGAGCCCCTGGCACAGACAATCAGGGTTTGCCCTTGCACAAGCAGGGAATGGCAGCCCTTGAGCAGCTGCCAGGGTGTGAGAGGACTCCACCTCAGCAAAGAACAGGACTGAGTGCCAGCAGCCCCAGTTCACCTGGCACGAGCCCCTCTCCACCCACCATCCTCAGCCAGCCTGGGAGAAGGTGTTTATTCCTAAAATCAGTGGGGTTGATTCCTTTATCAGTGGGGTTTGACCTGCAGCATCTCTGTATTGCTGGGCCACACGCAGCCCTGCTCAGCCTGCAGCTGCAGCTCCCTCCTGCCCTGGATCTGGAAAGCTCTCAGGGTTGATCTCTGGCTGGAAAGGGCTCCGGGCTCCCAGCAAACTTCACATCAGCCTCCAAAACCTCTCCATCTCTGAGCTGGGTCAGCCCCAGAAGCCACTCTCCAAAAAAGCAAAGGTCAGACCACACAGTGCTCTCGGAACACTCCCATCCCAGCAGCCTGGGCTGCGTGCTGCTTCAAGGCCTGCAGCCTCTTAAACTCCCCAAAAATTACACATACAGAGCCCTGAATCCTCCTCTGAAACAGGGAAAATCCCTGGTTTACAACAAGTAGAACAGGGAATAACAGGACATGGGTTTACTTTCCTTATTTCTTTTGCTGTAAAGGTTCCAGATCCGTCCAAGGGAAGCATCCCCCGGGGCTTATCAGAGCAGCCACCACAGAGCAGAACAAAGGAAACACCAATCATTTCCAGCAAAGCAGAAAAATGACAAGCTCTAACCTTCAGAAGAGAGCAGATTCCTGCAAAGGGTTTGGCTGCTCTGTCTCTGAGCTTCCTCTTCCCCAGTTCCAGTTTCCTAGCACGAGATTCCTCAAACAATAGAAATTGGCATCGAAAGGAGAAAGGGGGGGGAAAAAAATGAAAAGAGCCCTCCTTTCACAAATGGGCTGGAAATGGAAGGACAGGACTTGTCCCTTGGGAGGATTTGGTCCCTCCTGGCAGTGCTGGGGACTCAGGTCAAGCCTGTGGTGCCACACAGGGCAGGAAGATGCTCTTGGCTCCATCTCCCTCCTTTTCGATGAGTATGGGAGTTTTTAGGGGTGGGAAGTGGCTGCTCACATCACCAGAGCAGGAATTCGAGGTGCTCAGACCTCACAGAGCTGCTGCAGGGAAGGACAGCACAGCTCAGGAGCCACCAGGAGGGGCTGGGAGGGTAACAGAGCCCAGGCAGCACCTGCCAGGGGCTCAGAGGAGAGCACAGCCTGCCCCAGGCGATGGGGATGGCGATGGGGTTGCTCCTGGTGTGGGAGATCCAGCCTCACCCTGCTCCTCTCCAGCACCAATTCCCTCTCTGGTTTTGCTGCACCAGCATCCTCAGAGGTAAAACAGACTCTGACAAGGCTCCAGAGGAAAAAAAACAGCTAAATGTGGATATTCTGGACATGAGGGATTGACCCACACACCCCTGGCCCTGCTCTGCCTTGAGAACCGGCAGAGCAGCATTTGCTGCTCATCCAGAAATCTGGGGGAGTTCTGGCCAGCCTGGGGTGTGCTGGTTTAAAAACCAGCGTCACCTAAATCCAAACCACCCAGACACACCTGGGGCTGTCAGAAAAGACAAAAGTCATGGGTAAGGAGCCCAGAGATTCCCTGGGAGCTGCAGATGTTAAACACAGCTGGAGAACTGCTCCGGTTGCTGCAAATCTAAACTCGAGGGCCTCTTTTTTCACAGAGGAGGCTTTTAAAACCCCCACGAGGAGCAATGAACTCCTTCCTGTTTTACCCACAGGGTTGTCCCTCACCTAGGAGGAACAGGGGGTATCTCAGACATCCCTGGTGGGGAGTGAGGCACCACCAGAGAGCCACAGAATCATTTGGAAAAGCCCTCCAGGACCAACCTGTGCCAGAGCACTGAGTGCCACATTCATGCACGTGTCTCTATTTTCCTCCTGTCCCAACTCAGACCTCGTTTTATCACTTTCAAACCAAACTGAGCAGTTAATCACTGGAATTTCTGTTCTGGGGAGTCACTGGGGAGACGCTGGGGCCAAGCAGAGCTGAGGCAGGAGCTGTGAAAGGGCAAGAGCTGCTCCCAGGAATGTGCCCCGACCTGAACAACAACGGGGTGTGCAGAGGACTCTCCTCAGACCTTGCTGGAGCCAGAATTCGAGCAGCAGGGACAGCACAGAGAGCCTTGGCAGCTCCTTTGGGAGCAGCTCCTTTGGGCTGTTGTGGCTCAGTGCAGAACTCCCCGTGCTCAGACGGGCTCTGCAGCCTTTTAAAATCCCCCAAAATTAAAGATACAGAGTCCTGAGCCCTCTAACCCAAGGAAAAGCCCTGATTTACAAGGAATGGAATAACAAGGCACAGCTGCTCTGAGCAGGGGGTTGGGCTGGATGTCCCTCCCGACCCCACTCTGTGATCCCAGCAAAGTGGGATCTCAGATCTCCTGGGATTTCCCCCGTTCCCACAAATCCTCATCCCAAACCTTCATTCAGCAGAGGGAAGGACTGGCTTGCTGAAGTGGAAACAGGTGCTAAAAGCTGCAAGAAAACCATCGGCAGAACAGCTGAGGCACAAATGCTGACCTGAGTTGGTACCAGGACATCAAAGGCCGTGTCCCGACAGCAGCCGGGAGTGTCCCTGGGAGAACTGGAGTGCACTGATGTTTCCTTATCAAAAAATCACTCATTTTCCCTCCTTCAGTGAGCCGGGCCATGGCAATTGAGATACCCCGAGCACTGGTTTGGCCAGTTCAGTGTTTGAGGAGTGACTCACAGCACATTATCACCTCAGTGCATCGTAGCTGCCAAACACCCCCGGGAGAAATCCTTCCCTCTGCTCTGCACAGTTGGGGATGGAGTGAAATAAAGAATAATTCTTAAAATGAACTGATTAATTTTTCTCCAAACAGCACGAATTCCCAATGAATGTGCCCAGGTGGACACAAAGTGATGCCCTGAAGTGACTGCACCCCATTTTCCTTTGGCTCTGGGTGGGCAGTGAGTGGCCAGGCCATGGCTATTCCCTGTCCCCAGGTGGCCAGGGACAAACTGTGGAGCCAGGACAGCCTCAGCTCCCCCAGCCCACCCTGGATTTGTCTCATTCTTTATCTTTAAAAGGGCTGGTGGGGAGAAGGAAGGAGAAGGAATCCCTATTAAGGAAATGCTAAAGGGGGGGGGGGGGGGGGAGAGGAGAACCCCAAAAAGACTCTTAAAATTATAAACAAAAGAAAAAAAAAATACCACACACAGCTGTCATTTTATAGAGATGGAACTCAGGGCCCTGAGAGCCTTTCAAATCCCTCCCTTGGAATTCCTGCTTTTCCTACCCATATTATTCATGTGCTGATGTGATTTATCCCGGCCTGACGTTATTTTTTAAATATTTCCTTTTAAAGATGCTTTTGGCTGTGGGGCTGCAGCAGAACAGAGAGAGCAGACTCTGTGAGCAGCCTGGGAAGTGAGGACAGGCCACTCGTGTCCCCAGCAGAGAGCAGGACCCTTTGGGAGCACGTGCTGGCTGCTTTGATGTGCCACGAGCATCGCAGACGGGGCCACGTCCAAGGAGAAGGACCAGGACAGCTGCCAGGTTTGTGATCTCTAGGATGAGGATTGTCCCCAAGAACAGCCCCCTGGTCCTCCCAAAATGAAGTCACAGCAGGGGAGGGGCGAGGGGAGGACAGAAGGAGAGGCAGAATCTCTGTGTGCAGTCACAGGGAGGTGCTCAGGTCTCTGCTCCTGGCTCCAGCAAAGGGCACAGAGTTTGACATCTGCTCATTTGCTCCGTGCCCTTCAGGCTGGGAACTGCCTGGAATGAATGGGCTGAGAGTCCTGCGGGAGCCACCAAAGGTCCCTCCTCATGGGGACAGGGAGAGCCAGGCTGGGAGACAGGGAGAGCCCTGCTGTCCCCTCCCCTGGTCACTGTCACCAAGAAGGAAAACCCAGCTGGCATTTCACCCAGGCAGCCGCTGATTAGGAACCCTTGTCTTCCATCCCCCTCATCTCTGATGCCTTTAATTACAAGGTGGGGCCCTCAGCTCCCTTTGCCTCCTCCCAGGATCAGGGAAAGTTGGAGAGAGTTGAAAGAGCTCACCTGGGACAGCTTTCCTTGCGTGACTGGGCGCTGCAGGGACAGCGTGCCAGGGGTATCTGCACATCTCTGAGCCTGACAGTCACAGGGCTGCTCTGGTGCCTGCACATGTGGCACCTCTGCATTCCAGGCCTGGCTTAACTTTGCTCCAGATTGTCCCTTTTGGGATAACCATGCCAGGATTGGGGACACAGGGTGTGTGGCATCACCCAGCCTCTGCCCCTGCTGCTCCTCCCCACCCTTGTGCCCAGCCAAAATGTGCTTAGACCTCTCCTTTTCTTATCTGAATCAATAAAAGTACCCTGGGAGTTCTGTGAAACAGAGGGAAAAGCTGGTTCCAGTTGCAGAAAAGGATTGGCATGGGGCAGGAAAAGTGTGGGGCTTCCAGCAAAGAGTTTATGACATAAATCTGTGCTTTAAATCACTCTGCAGGACAGCCCAGGGTGCCTGGGCATGGTTGGATTGGGGTCTCTGTGCCCCAAAATCACCACCAGCCCTTGAAATGAAACCCCCTGAGCACAGCACCTGCACTGCACACCCTGAAAGAGAACTTCTGCACCCAAACCTAAAGATAGAAAGGATGCACTCGGAAACGGGAGCCCTAAACACATCCTGTGGTGGGCAGGATGTGGACAGAACCCGCAATCATCAGTCCTGTTCTTAACCCTGAGCATTCACACAGCTTAGGACTGGTCCTTAGTATTAAACTGGAGTCTGGGCATGCTCTGAGGGTTAAAACAAGGCCAGCAACCAGGCCAGATCTTGATTCTATCACACCTGTGATTATTCTATTCCTAACTCAATACCAAGCTGAGCAGGCTGGCTGCTCTCATTCTGAGCAGTGAGTGTGGATGTAACCCTGTCCCACAGACAGATTATCGTGGGCAGCAGAAATTGGTGCTTTTAGAGGATCAGGTGTTTCCCAGAAGCCAGCATTACCCTCACCTGCATGAGACAGAGCTGCTCTCCCTGTGCTTCCTTACAGAAACACCCATTCTGCCTGCAGAGTTTTGGTCCTGTAGAGAAGAGCCATCAACTCACTACAACAAATCCCTTGCCACACAATCTCTGTTTCATGCTGCTTTTCCTCCTCACAGAAGGAGAATTTTCTATGGCTGAAAAACCCCAAAGCACCTTCCCCAAACTCAAATCTGGAACGAGAAGCTTTGATCTCACCCTCTCCCTGCGTTATTCAAGGCTTTGCATGGACCAGCAAACAAAACCTGAGGATGCCTGGATGCTGTTTGTGCTTTGGGAGATCTGTCAGGACAGGGATCAGCAGCTGAGCAGGGACTCAGCTGGGGGACAGCAAGAGATCCCTCAGCCCCAGCCTGAGGGTTTTGAAGTCAGGTGGTGGAGGGTAGGGACTCCAGCGAGGCTCCCAGCCCTCCCCATAATGGCCAGAAGTGGCCGTGTGATACTGGAACAGTGAAACTATCTGGCTTTTCAACAGGAAATCTATTTCAGGACCTCGAAGGAGGACTCCTTAACCTTCCCCCTCTTGGAAAGAATTGTTGATGAGCTCACTGCACGGCTATCAGTGTCCTGGGCCAAATACTCCTTCTGCTGCTGGACTCCTGATCAGCTAACAAAGCAGATGCAGGAACTAATTAAAGCAGCAGAGCCTGTGTTTTCTGCTTCTTGCAGCTCTAAATTCAGTAGCTGGTACATGACACCTCGTGAGCTGATGCTTGTCTGTCTGTGATCTAAGATGAAAGAAACATTCACCAAATAATCCAGGGGGATGGGAGGCTGAGAGCTCCCTGCCAGGGCTGTTCCAACAGATGGAGAAACAAAACCAATTGCAGGATCCCACATTCACAGGCTGCACTTCTCAGGAATGCCATTAGGAAAAGAACCCGATCTCTGCTGGCTGGAAGGGTTTCATACCTGAGATGACATCACCTGGAATTCGTAATCCTGGGTTTTGCAAGAGGGCAGACTCTGGGGCCGAGCTGCACAGGCCTTTCCAAGCTTTATTTATGGCAGCAGATTCAATCCTGTACCATATTTTATAGGATGGAAGAGACTAAAATGAAGCTGCCTTGGCTGAAGACAGAGAAAAGAGCAGAAATTATTCCAGTGCCACTGGCCTGTCACTCACTTGTCCTCTCGAGACATTTTACAGGGGACATCATTAAAAATAAAGCAAACTAACCTGTAATTTAGAAAAGAACCCTTCTCTTCCCCGAGTTATTTATTAACCAGTTAAGAATCTGGCAAGCCCTTCTTAACTATTAACAAACAATTGTTGGGGCTGGGACACGATCCCAGGGCAAACTGCACAATTTAATGGCACGAGAGCCTGAAATTTATTGCTCTCCCTGTGCAAACATTGATTTGTGCAGCTGCACAAAACCCCCTGTGCCCCAAACCTCCAGGAGGAGCTCAGGGCTTGGGGTCCTGATCCCTGCAAACACAGCAGGGGCTGTTCCCAACACACAGAGGGGATGCAGGAATAAACAGACAAACACACAATTAGGATATTCCCAAACACTCAGAATTGGAAAACGTGTTTGATTGAGAAAAAGCACGGAATCATGGAATGGTTTGGGCTCAAAGAAACCTTAAAGATTATTCAGTTTTACCCCCGGCCATGGGCAGGGACACCTTCCACTGTCCCAGGCTGCTCCAAGCCCTGTCCAGCCTGGCCCTGGGCACTTCCAGGGATGGGGCAGCCCCAGCTTCTCTCTGCCAGGGCCTCCCCACCCTCACAGGGAACAATTTCTTCCTAATCCCTAATCTAAACCCACTCTCTCACCTGTTTGGATATAGAAAATATCCAACTTATCTAGCAGGAAGCCAACAGAAATGCCAGGCATGGTAGAACAAGTGCAGGGAGAAATAATGACCAGGAAACCAAATCTCTCAGCCTTAAATGGTCACAAAAACCTGTGCTTGGGGGGGGGGAAAAAAAAACCCAAACAAATGGCAACTGAGAGCTGTGACTCTCCCACACCAGGTGTGCAGCCACCTTTGCACAGCTCTCAAATCAAAGCAGCAAATTTTCCATGATTGCTTCAGAGGCTGAGGGAAAAAAAGGGCTGCCTGAAGCAGACGTTGAGGGTATCATGTCATGAGGAATTCTGAGTCCAATATATCCTACACTAAAAGCAAGGGTGTGAGTTTGCATCCCTGCCGGTGCTTTTCAACCTGGTGTCTCATTTATTTTCATATCCTCACGTCAGGATATTGGGAGTCTTTAGGATAAGCCCACTCCTGGGTACAAATCTGCTCAATTTTCCCCGTGGCTACGATCTGAACGCTAAATTAAAATCCTACCACCAATAGCCAGGGCTCACCTGGTGTGTCCAAAGCCACCCACACAAGTGGTGCCTGCACTGAGAGTTTTGTGCAAGGGCAGGGATGGGGAAGGGCTCCTCCCCTCCCAAATCCTGCTGTTAATATTCCCAAGGAGATGCCCAGCTGTGCCCTGTGGAACATCCCCCGTGGGCAGCATCTGCACAGATGGAAGGATCTGAGAACCTGACAATGCAAGCTGCTGGCCCAGTTTCATCTCGTGCACGACAACTGCTGGCGTGAGAAGGAAGAAAAACGAAGTGCAATTTAGATAGAAAATAAAATAAAATAAAAGGACTCAGTTCAATACAAGGCTCCTTTGGGCAAGGACGTGGCATTTGAGTGTTGTCTGTGGGCACATGGCTGATGGAGCATGAAAATAAAAATGTTCTCTTCACCATCATCCATGAAATGCAAAGGAATCAGCGATGCTGGAAAGCTCTGCTGTGACATTTCCTGCCCCCTCCACTCTCCTGGGGATCCCTTTGGGCTGGCCCCAAATTAAATCTGAAAAACATTCTCTGCCTCTTCCTTTCCAATAATATCAAAGGATTTGGGAGTTTCTGTCCTGGCTGGGGGGTATAAATGATCTTTGATGTCCTCTCCAAAGCTTGCATTAGGGCATGTCCACCCTCCTGACTGGGAAAAATCTGCTTTATTTTATCTTGTCCCTAGAAATTGCCAGCAATGAAGCATTTCGGTCACTGAGAGTGCCTGTGGCAGAAAGCTGGATTTCCACCCAGATCCAGCTGCATCTGAGAACTAATGACAACAATCTGGAAGGAAAAACCTTGCTGCAAATGTTACTGGAAGGATCTCAAGCAAACCAGATCTTCCAGCACAATAAAAACAAGCCAACTCCCAGCTGCAGGTGGAGATCAGATAAGGGGGGAAAAAAGAATATTGGGAGTAGAAAAAGCCTTTACATCATCATCATTTTTTAGTGTGGTTATCTTAGCTTTCACCTCCAAGTGGACATAATCAATTCTGGCTTCTCTCAGGATCCTTCAGCTGAAAAATGCCACACTCCTCTCTGGAAATTGGTTTTCCTCCCCACCATCTGCAACGTGCTCTCCTGAACCAGGAACAAGGACTCTTTCCCCCATTGATTTCATCCCTTCCCGCTTGAAAAATATCAGCTTGAGCAACTTCCTCTCCTCCCAGGGGCCACGTGCCAGAGCAGCTCTGCCCTGTTCACCTCCTTCTCCAAAATCAGCACAAACACTTCCCAGCCACGCTGAGGACACCCTGGAAACACAACTCCTAAATCAGCAACGCTCTGCTGTGCTCAGGGAGAGAGCACGAGTCCCACAGAGCCCCAGGGACTCCTTTTGGGACTCTGGGATGGTCAGGAGAGATCTCCCCAGCTCAGGATGCTCTCCTTGCCTGTTTTACACATCCTATAAACTGCTGGAAACACCCAGTTGTATTCTCCTGGATCTCAGACCATCCCCTGGAACAGGGAGTCAGTGATTGGGATGCAAATTTGGGGAGGCTCAAGCTCAGCTGAAATCCAACTGCTAATTTTTGATACTTTGGTAAAAACAGGCAATGTTTCAACCCCAACCAAAGAACAAAGAAGTCATCATGGGTAAAAGAGAAGTCGTTTTCAGCATCATTTTAGCAGCAGCCACATCTCCCCTGCGCAGTTTCCTCCAGGCTCTTTATTCCTCTGCTCCAGGTGATTGTTGCTCCCTGGTTGCTCACACAAATACCCACATGGGAACACTTTTCTGCCTCCTTCTCCCTCCTTCCTAAACGCCTTCAGAAAACAAATTTCTCCTTCACTCGCAATTTGTTCATGGGTACATTTGCTTTGTGCTCCTGTGCTTTCAACACCCACACTCACGCCTGGGGCCCCTGGTGGGTTTTGCACCCTGGTTTGCGTGGTGTCACCCCCTCCCAAAGTGTGGGACCCTCCCCACTCCTCACCAGCACAGCCCCACTGGGCTGAAAATGGGCTTTGGGGTGCAACTGTTTGAGAAAAGGGAGCAGGGACCAAGCTTCTTCAGAAGTGCCACAGTTCCACCTTTGCCACCTCTTTGGCTGCCCAGTGTCCTCAGCCCCTCTCAGGGGACACAGCCACCTCCCCACTGTGGCCTCAGGCAGCAGTTCTTGGAGAGGTGTTTTAGGCACCACAGCTGCTCTTGGGGCCAACTCTGACCTCAGCCACACCCGTGCAGTTTTGGGGGTGGCAGCACAGTGAGGATGTGCAGAGCAGAAATTCTCATTTGAGCAGAAATTCTCATTCAAATAGATTTGAAATGTATTCCTCATTTGAGGAACATATTTCACTTTCCTTCTCCCTTTCTAATTTTCTCCTCAGGTGAGTCCATGCTCTCTGTCTGGGAGCTGTACCTGCCCCTGGGGCTCCACCTTCTCCAGGTGAGCTCACTCATTCTTTTCTCAGGTGCCCCTTATTTTAATTCACTCAGATTTTTCAGGACAGCAGTCCATTCCTTAACTGAAAATGCATTTTATTTCTTTGCATTTCAGCTTTCCAGGGGAAAACAGTGAAAAATCCTGAACTGCATTTTTCCCAACCTGAGCTGTCCTGCAGGAATATTCTTCCCCAAA
The DNA here is from genome assembly GCA_034509425.1 of Eopsaltria australis. Classification (NCBI taxonomy): domain Eukaryota; kingdom Metazoa; phylum Chordata; class Aves; order Passeriformes; family Petroicidae; genus Eopsaltria; species Eopsaltria australis. The sequence goes on along the minus strand of JAVTVJ010001986.1, from coordinate 79,103 downwards.
ACAGAAATCATCTTTACATTCAGCAAAATTAATTGTCCCATTGACTCCAGGTCCCCACCCAGACCATGAATCTGGAAATGTGGATGGCCAGGCAAAAGGCCTGGCAAATATTCCAAGGAATATTGAGAATACCCATCAATTTGTATGGCTCTTCTCCTCCACTAGAGTTCCTTTGCCTCGTGGCCATGAGTGTGAAAAATGTTAAAAATCTCCCTGTTACATAAAATCTTTGGGAGGTGAGGATGCCAATTGAACACAGACAGAGAAGCCAAAATTCCCATTGCCAAAACCTCACAGTTCCTGAGCCTAAAACCAGCTGGAGCCCACATCCTGCTCCCATTCCACCGGGATTAACCCCCAGGGCTGCTCTGCCCCTTGGAATCACCTTCTGTTTTGGTAACAGAGTGAAAAATGAAAAATGAAAAGCAGGGAGTGACATCAGTGAATTTCCACTCTTTTCCTGGATGCTGCTGGAGGTCAATCCAGGCATGTGGGATTCAAGAACACCATGTCAATCCCAAATGAGGTCTGCGGGGTGGGATTGGAAGGGAAGGTCTGATTTGCAGGACTGGCTGGGTCTGGGATCCAAGATCCCACTTGGAAATCTGGGAGCTCCTCAGGCCTCTCCTTGGTCTGTGATTAAGCACTGAAGGCAGAGAGAGCTCTCAGCTGCCGTGAGAGAGACGGAAGAATCTGGAAAAGCCAGAAATGTTCCCCCCACACCCTCACCCAGAAGGACTCTGTGCTGCTAAAGCAAAATTCGCTGACAATTCCCAAAAGCACGGGGTGAGCTGGGGGGCAGCAGGCAGAGCCAGGAATCACCTTGGGGCTCGAGTCTCATCTCCCTGTGCTCCTGAAGATGAGGATTTTCCAAGGCAGGCAGAGCTGTGCTGGGTGACCTCAGGCCATCCCCAGTGCCTGCACTCACACAAATCTCACAGAGATATCCCTGACTCACCCCCTGCACGGGATGCTCAGTGATTCCATGAACTGCTGACCCCACCTTGCAGCTCCACTGTCACTTGAATTACAGGAATTATCCACAAAATTCCTGCTTCAGTTCACGGATCTGAACAGGTGTTGTATTGCTGGATATGAAAGAAATATGTAGATTTTAGTAGTAGTTTAGGATTTGTTAGGCAGGACTAGAAAAGAGGCTTGCCTTTTTTATTGGTATTTTATATATTATTTTATATATATAAATTATATATATATTTTTTTTATATATTTTGATATAAATATATTATATTATATTATATATATATTATATATATTATATATAAAAATATATTTATATTATTATAAATTTATATATAAAATATAATTTTATATATTATATTATAATATATATATTATATATTTATATTTTATATATTTTAATATACTATTTATGTATATTTAATTGTAGATTGGTTAATGAGGTTACTACTTCTATAATTTTACAGGATAATGACACAGTTTCTTATTTTTCTTTATTTTAGGAGAAAGGAATGGAAATCATTTAGAAGCTTAAAAACAATTTATGTCGGTTAAGAAAACGAAGATTATGTTCATAAAAAAAATGTGTAAGAAATTTTACGACTCAAATAAAAACATAAAACACTAGAAAACTCAAAACACCACTTAGGTTTGCTTTTTCTCTGTGTTTTAATGCTGAAGGGCTTCGGGGGCAGAGGTGGAAGGATCTCTGAATATTTGGACCTCCAATGCTTGTTGCAATAGCTGACACACGTTGTTATTGGGCTAGTCCAGCCACGTTGTAGATTTATGTCACTGTGGCAAAATGAGGTAGAAATTAGGTAGAGTGGATTTAAAAAAAGGCTTTTTGATTATTTCCCCCCCTTTTTTTAGTGTGTGTTTATCTTTAGCATTTTTTTTTTTTATTGTACAGAGGTTAAAATTATTCCGTACTGCCTTGGCAAAATACATTTTTTGGGGCTGGTTAACATTAAAAACAGGACCCTACAAGATCACTGTCCATCAAGGACCTGGAGCAGTGGGGTTCAGGTTTCAGCCCTACAGACACCAGTGCATTCCCAGAATCACAGAATGGTTTGGGACCTCAAAGCTCATCCCAATCCCATGCAAAGCTGACACAGCTTCAGCCCCTCTGCTGAGAGCCTGAAAATCCAGCCCTTCATGCAGAGAGCAGCCTGCAGATCGCGCTCTGTGTTATTTTTACTCCCTTTCCAATAAGAGAGACCTCCATCCATCAAAAGAATCCCCTTTCCTACACATATTTATCCCTGATCCCCTGCCAGGCCTTCAGCAGGCGTTGCTGTGGAGACTGGAGGATGGTCAGGAGCTCCAGGGTGGCTCAGAGCAAAGCACTGAGGTTCTGCTGGCCCCGCTCTGACTGCAGGGACAGGAGGTTCTGGGCTGGCAGGTGCAATTTGGGGGCACCCCAGGTGCTCTCAGGTGGCCCTAGCAGGGCCCAGAGTGGGATGGAACCTGCCCAGCCACGGATCAGGGATCTGGGCAAACCCTCCATGGAAAGGAGTGGGATCCAGATGAGCTTTAAGGTCCCTTCCAACCCAAACCATTCCACGGTTCTGTGATTCCAACATCCCAGGCTTTACCCTGGTGTCCCTGTGCTCTGAGTGACAGCAAAAGCCAAACCTTCTCCTCCACTCTAAAGCTTTGAATTATCAGAGTTTTTCTCAGGGGAAGAAGAAACCTGGTGAAATTCCCTGTTAGGAAAGGGACCAAAGCAATCCTGGGTCCTGAAACCCTCTCAGTGTTTCGTGGGAAGGTTCATGTCTTTACCCTTGTGAGGGTGTTCAGATCTGGGAAAGGAAAGGGGAGGAAAAAAGATCTTTCAAAGACTGATTTCAAATCAAGACCCATGATCTTGTTACCAAGGCATTTAGGATGTTAAAAAAGACAGACTTCTGTGGGTGGAAACGAGCAAAAAGATCAACCGAGCCTCCAGTTCCATGTAGCTGCCTTCAGCAGAATACAGCATGAGAGAGGGGGGGGAAATTCCCCATGAAAGAAATCCAGAAGATGAAAGGAAGCTGGCTGGGAAAGGGAATGATCATCAGAACATCATCTGCTCCTGCACAGCAGGCTGAAGGCTGCACAACTTCTTTTTAGGAATTGCCATAGACTGGGAAGTGACCTAGAAAGAGCTATAGGAATATATGCATATAGAATATAGCTACAGCCAGAGAGAAATCCAGAGAGGGAGCCTAAATATAAGGACAGATCCCTGCAGCCTCGAAGGCTTGGAGCCAACTCACTTCCTGCTCTGCTCACTCATTGAAGCTCCCCAGCTCTCAGGACTCCAGATTTGCTAAAATTGGGCAGCTCCAGCTCCCCATTTTAACTGAATCCCCACTCCTGAAGCAGCAGAGGGACAGTGGGACCCAGCTGAGGAGCCACCTCTTCTCTTGGCACAGGGGAGCAGCTCCTGGGAACCACGGGGCCCATCTCGGATGCTCCCACAGAGAGGATGCAGAATGGGAGCTGCTGCTTGGGTGAAACTCAAAGTGAAAAGCAGATTTTCTGCTGTTTTCCTGCTCTGAGTCACAGGAGGAACCTGTGAGCCCCCAGCAAAGTGCCTCAGGTGGGTTTGGGGTGTCCCTAGCTCAGATCATGGATGTTTTTCGAGACTGGGGTGGAACATTTTGCACATTTTGCACATTTTGCACTCAGGCTGGACCTTGAGGCAGCCGCAAAAGGCCAAAAAATTAATAGATCAAAACACACCCAGGCACAGACTCATTTTGCCATTGCAAATCCCAGCTCCTTAAAGCACAAACTGTTGTGATTTGAGACAAAATCGTGATGTGCACAAGCCCAGTGGGAAACTATATGGAGTTTTTCCATGGTTATTATTGGCTCTGGCTCCAAACAGGGGTTACTGATGGCATGGAGCTCATCAACACGAGATTTAGTTTGACAGGAAAAGAGGGAAACAGCCTCAGGCTGGGCCAGGGGAGGCTCAGCTTGGACAGCAGCAGGAAATTCCCCATGGAAAGGGTGCTCAGGCCTTGGAACTGCCCAGGGAGGTTTGGATCCCCATCCCTGGAGTGTCCAAGGAAGGGCTGGAGGTGGCACTCAGAGCTCTGGGCTGGGGACAGGGTGGGGATGGGACACAGCTGGGACTCCATGATCTGGGAGGGCTTTTCCATCCTAAATTATTCTGGGATTCTGGGATTCTATGAAGGGTGCTGTGATTTCTCCCTCTCTGAGCAGACACCACAGAGCTCACGGGGATCCCTCCAAGCCAGCAAAGCAACACCTCCACCCCCAGGAGCCTCCTCCTCAGCAAAACCAGCCAGGTGCATCCTCCACATCGCTCTGTGCTGCACAGCAGAGCCTTTGCGAGGGCACAGCCCCATCACTGCTCCACAGAGAGCACAAGCCCAGGATTTTCAGCTCCCAGGGACACCCTGTGCTCACCCCCAGGGAGACACTGCAAGACAGAGTGGGCACGAGCGAAGGCACAGGAAGGAGAGAACGTCCCCTTTGGTTCACAGCCTGCACGTTCTGCAGTGCCCAGCTCTGACAGGAAGGAGAGTCTGGTTTTCCCTTCATTCCCAACCTGACACTACCACTGACATATCTCCCCCTACATCATTTAGGGGCCACATCACCTGGCACTCAGTGAGCAGCTCTGTGACATGGCAGAACAGTGGCAACGTGGATTTTTCCTCTATTTGGGTTTTTTTTATTTTCTTTCCTCTTCCCTTCTCCCCAAAACACTCACACAAATTTCTCGCAGCACAATCCTTCCTCCCTCCTGGGCAATGCCATCAGCTGTCATCCTGCATCATGTGCTTCTGCCTTCTCTGGATCACTCACACCCCCCACACCCCTTTCCCCAGGTCTGTCACAGTTATTAAAACCTCATAACAAGCTGCTTTGCATTGAATCCCATCTGTCATCAGATCCTGTTTAAACACCAAGAATTACCACTTTAATGTGACTACTTCCTAAGATATGACAGCTTTTTCTTCCACGGATCTCCAAGAGTTCTGCAGGAGGAGCTGAGCATCCCTGAGCTCCTTTTTTTTTTTTATTTCTGGATGATAATTGAGACAAGAGGAAATTGGGCAGCCCGAGGAAAATGAATGAGCCAAAGCCAGGATTCACAAGAAACCCAGCTGGGATATCCCAGCCTGGAATTGTGACTGCCCACAGGTCACATGAGAACCTCTCTGTGAGAAGAAATCCCCTTTTCCCTGGCACAGGAGGGACATGGAGCTGTTGGATTCCACCGAGATGATCACAGGGATGGAACACTTCTTCTGTGAGGAAAAGCTGAGAGAATTTGGAATGTTCAGCCTGGAGAAGAGAAGCTATGGGGGGGACCTAATTGTGACCTACAAGGGATGGGAACTGAAGGGAACCTACGAGAAAGAGGGAATTTTTACAAGGGATGGAGTGACAGGACAAGTGGAATGGGTTCACACTGCCAGAGAGCAGGGTTAGATTGGATATTAGGCAGAAATTAATTACAGTGAGGGAGGTGAGGTACTGAACTGGTTGCCCAAAGTTATTCCCATCCCTGGCAGTGTCCAAGGCCAGTCTGAACAGGGCTCTGAGCAGCCTCAGCTAGTGGGAGGTGTCCCTGGCCATGGCAGGGGCTTGGAATGAGATCTTTGTAAGGTTCCTTCCAACCCAAACCATTCTGATTCTCTTCATGCCCACAGAGAAGTGGTGTTACCCCACATGAGCATTCCCATCCTTCCAGAGGGTCTATCCCAAGCCTGCACCACAAACTGAAGCCCCTCCAGGCCCCCCATCCCTGGGGCAGAGCGTGGGGCAGGTTGCTGAACCAGCCACCAACACGTTACTTTGTAAGAGAATGAAAAAAACAATAATTGAGAAAGCACATTTGTTATTATTCATTAAATGTACTGGAGCTGCCTCATGTGCTAAATGTTCTTCTCCTGATGATCTTAGCACCTAATTAAAGGAGGCTGATGAAGCACGATAGAGGCAGGGTGTGAGTACATCCAAACTACCAATGGAAAAGGGAGGCAGGGAAGAGCACACAAATACCCACATGGAACAGGGAGAGAGCACAGGGCTCTGCTGGAAAGGCAGCCCCGTTCCTGCAGATCAAAACACCCCTTCCTCCCTTTGGAACTCTGCTGGGGTTGATGCCTTTTTCCTGCTCTTAAGAAATGAAAGCCCAGACACGGTGAGAGGGTTGGGGTCGTTTCCCTCGGTGTTTAATAGGATCCCATTCCATGCATTGCTTCACCCAGGGGACAGCGTCCCAATGTCCCCCCACCCCCCAATCGAGGGGACAATTAAAGCCCTTACTCATTAGCATATCTAACGAGAGGGCCCAATAAGGGCTGGGGTGGGTTCACTTCTAATTTACAGAATCTGTCCTGCCAGGGCACCTTGAGTGCTTACAACAATCGAATGTTTGGTCTCTAACTCTCCAGCTCTGGGGTGTTTGGTCTCCCAGCCTTTGGGACACCAAGAAACCAGGCTGAGTTATCACCTAAAGCATCACAAGTGTGCGTGCTGATGCTTATGGATATAGAGAACTGTGTGAAAAGTATTTAGGAAAAAAGCAAAAAATCCTTCGGGCATCAGGGTGACACAGCAGCAATGGCCCCCTGGCCAAAACACCCCTTCCTCCCTCTGGAACTCTCTGCTGTGGTGACACAGCAGCAATGTCCCCCTGGCCAGACTTGTCACCTCCACTGGAGAGTCCCAGATTGATGCTCTGGTAGCTGCTGAGTCCTAAAGATGGGAGGGTTTTAGGAATTGTCCCAAAGAAACTTTGGCCTAGGGCCACTTTTGGAATTGAACTCGAATCAAGACTTCTGGAAGGGCTTATTTATATTTACATGGGATGACGATCCCAAACATTGGGATCCCATGAGACAGCTGGTTCTCATGGAGCTTTCCATCCTACTTTTAGCTCCAGAGTCCTTTGAAGGAACTCCAGCTCTGTACCTTTTGGGTTTCCTCCAGAAATCCACAGGAGGAACAAGGAGAGCCCAAATTACAACTCCAGCTCCCAATATTCCAAAATGTCCAGGTTAAAAGACCAATTCGAGACCTGGGTATCAAAACTTCAGCCAAGGAAAGGAGCTCAGAGACATCCTTGCCTCTTGAGTCCCTAATTAGCTGATTTTGGTGTATTAATTACTGTGCATATTCAAGAAGCAAGGCACAGAAGTGTCAGATGCTCCTGCAATGAAATCCTTGGCATCCGAACCACTGGCCACAAATCTTGAGAATAAATTCCTTGTGATTTAGCTCCCACTTTGAGCCAGACTGGAGCTCCCAAAGGACAGTGGCTGTCAGGAGCCTGACAGCAGAAATTGCACATGGTTATGAAAATGGAAACAACTTCGAGAAAAGCCAGCGTTGTTTGTTGGGCTTTCTTTATTCAGATTTCTCGAGAAATTCAGTTTAAGGCCAATTCATACATCAGGGCTGGTTCCTTCTTTACCCAAGCCTGCTTGACCTAAGCACAGATCCCACTTTCAATCACCCCAGAAGAAGGAAGCTCAAGCCCAACAGTCACATTTTAAAAACCCACAGAACGCGTTAGATCTTTGGATTCTGCTTCATCAGCCACATCCCAAACCAGAGGCCATCCCAGCCTCAACAATGTTTGGACAAGCTGGATCACAGCTTGATATTTAACCAAACTATTTGATGGTTCAACAGCAAAACCCCTCTTGATTGCAAGCACTGCTGGGCTGCCAAGTTTTAAACAAAAGAGGGCTGGGGATGACCCGACACGGAGATGGGACAGGACAAAACCTGTCCCTTTGGCACGTGGGGAGGGGAAGACCCTCTCCCCCCACAGAAAGGTGGGGAAGGAGGTGGCAGCGAGCCAGGGGGAGGATTTGGAGGAGAGAGGCTGCAGGGCAGGTTGGACCAGCTCGAGATGCTGAAAGACAAGAGAGAAAGGAGAGCAGCTGGCAAATGTGTGTAGGTGGGGAGAGAGGGAGAGTCATGCTGGCCCTGTTTGCCAAAGGGGCAGGGAAGAACACATGTTCCTGTGCCTCAGTGGAAGGGGAAGTTCCCAGAAGCTTGCCTCATCTGTCTTTCTATTCTTAACCCTTCTCTGGCACCCTCTCAAGTCTGGGTACTGGTAAAAGGAGCTGAAAAATAATGCAGAAAAAGCAGGCAGAGAGCAGGCCCTTCTTGTCTCTCCAGCAGCAGAAAGGCAGCCCTTTGAAATGGGTTTTTTCCACTATGAACCAGCCCCAAAAGTGTGGTTTGTGGAGAAATGGGTTGTGGATGTCAACAGGGAACTGCTTTTGGGCAGAGGTGGGGCTGGAAGGTCTCCAGACCCTCTGCTGCTGTGGATCACCTCCAGGACTTGATTTGCATCGATGCTAGAGGGATGAAAACCCTCAGGTGTGAGGTAAAAAAAATCCTAAAATCCCTTTAAACTTCCCAGGAAAAAGGCTTTCAAAGCAACAGACTTGAAAAGGATTTTAAAATCAGGGTTTTTTTCTTCTGGGAAACAAAAGTTTGTCTTTCCCTGCTCTCCTCTGCATCATCCCCAGGCCACTGCTGTGAGACACTGCCATGACAGTGAATGTGACCACAAGGACTCAGCTGCACCTCATATTTGGGACAAGCTGAGTCAATCTGGAGCAGAGACAGGAGGAGGTCATTGCCCTTTCCCAAATTCCCAGCCACAGCTCTCAAGGAAGCTGAGAAAAAGCCATGGCAGCCCTGAGTGGGAAACTCCTCTCTGCCTTGGAGATCATTTGTGTAGGAGCCAGGCTGTCCTTGGGGGGCTGTGGTCATTCAGGCACTGGGTTAATCCCAGCTCCTTTTCCCAACTGAGTGGAAGTTTCCAGCACTTGTCATTCCAGCTTGGGAAAACATGAACTGATTCCCTGATTGGTTTCTTCTAAAAAGCTTGAGAAAATCTCAGCTTCCTGCAGAGGAGCTACCAAAGCTGGGAGGGACAGGAAGGTGGGGATGGCAGATTGGGGCACTGGTACAAAGGTAATGAGTAAAAAAAGCAGCACTTTTCATCTCCAGGCTTGAAGGGAGCTCACAACAGATCCCTGTTCCTCCAAAAGCAGGGAAAACCTGGCAGAGGAGGTGGAAGAGCAGGAGGGGGGACCTGCTCCTCACCAGACCTCAGGAAGGAGCAGGAGATGGGACGCACAAAATGGACTCAAAAATGGATGTCAGAAGGAGGTGGGAGGAATAGGAGTGGATAAATAGGGCTGGATGAAATAATGACCTCCCATCCCATCCTCTGGCACAACAAACAAAGCCGTGGCAACCCAGCAAGGCTGTGCTCGTCCTGTGTGAGGGGAAGGGAAAAACAACGTTCTGAGGAGGGTACAATCCTCTCCAGGTTCACACGTAGCAACCCTGCAAGTTTCTATAGCAACACCGGGATTATTTTTAGCATTAGTCACATTTCCACGGCAGCAACCCAACATGGAGCTGGGGTGGATGGGCTGGGGCTCACCCTCTCCAAGGCTCTTTCCTTCCCTCCAGCCCCTCTCCTGGGGCTGCAGAAACCCACCCTGACAACTGCTCGAGTGCTGGTACACAAACCAGCCATGCCTGTGGATAAATGTGGAAGACACTGGGCTGAAAATCCCATTTTTTTCCTCCTTTGTTGACATCCCTCCAGTCCAGAGGGACAAAGGCTGCAGTCCCCAGTGGCAGTGGGGACACCCAGCCCTCAGAGGACATTCCCATGGTGTTCCTGGAGCTCTTTGCAGGCTTGGTGGATTCTCTGAACACCCAGGAGAGCAGGGAGGAACCAGGGGTCTCGTTTTGCTCTTGCTCAGCAGCACAGGGGCTCAGGGATGGCTGTCCCAGGTGGGCTGTGCTCAGGGGGAATTTGTGGCTCTCAGGAGGAGCTGAAGGCAGCTCTGAGGCACAGGAAGGTGCAGAGTGAAAGAAAAGGTGCAGAGCATCTTCCCAAACACTGAAACCAGGTGGGGAAAACGCCCCAGAGCCCTGCAGAGCTGGGAGAGGGGGCACAGCGGGATCCAGCTCCCAGCTGAGGTCTTTGCCACTGCACATCATCCACAGGAGGCCAAACACACACGGATTCCAGCTCTGCAAATGGGCAAATCCACAACCCCAGCGCCCACTGGGCTGTGAGCAGGTGAGCAGCTCCTTGGAATTTCTGGCTTTACAAACCCCAGCTCAAGCACAAGCAACAGAGCAGAGCAGACCCACGACAGACCCAGCCAAGCAAAAGCAGAAACACAAATTACAGCATCTCCCAAGTATCTGCTCTCCACCCACGCACCCACAGGCAGCTCCTATTGCCACTCAGAACAGCCCAAATCGGCAGCCATGAAAATGTGTGCTGGGATAATTAACGATTCCCCATTCCTTCTGTGCACAGAAAAGCCATTGGTGCTCCATAATTCCTGTGGCCACTGAACCCCAAGCACTTTTTTGTGGGGTTTAGCCCCCACAGACAAGTTACAGAGATTAAACCAAGTTTTAAACACCAGATTCTGACCACGTGCATGGAAAGCAATCCCTGTCCATCCTCATCTCAGAAAGATTCATTGCTGCTCACTCTAAATTAAGTTCACCATGGAGTCCTGCTTGGAAGAGCAGGGAAGCTCCTGGAAATGGCCACAGCAGCCAGCTGGGGCAGGAATCAAGACTTCCACCTTTATTTTCCCCACTGAATACAACGTTTGCCACATCATCAAGGTCCAAATGGGCACTTTGCTAGATAGGAATCATTCCCATGGTGCTGATGCCTGAAGGATTTTTCTGCTTTTCTTCTGAATACTTCTTACACAGTTCCCTCTATTCACAAGTATCAGCATGCACACTTGTGATGCTTTAGGTGATAGCTCAGCCCGGTTTCATGGTGTTTATGGGGCCGGGAGACCAAACACCCCTGAAACCACGGAGAGTTAGAGACCAAACACTCGATTGTCGTAAGCACTCAAGGTCTCCTAGTAGGACAGATTCTGTAAACTAGAAGTTAGCCCACCCAGCCCCTTATTGGGCCCTCCTGGTAGATCTGCTAATGAGTAGAGTCTTTAATTGTACACTCGATTGGGGGACGGGGCTTTGGCGCCGCGTTCTACCTGGACGGCAGAAGCCATGGAATGGGATCCTATTAAACACTGAGGGAAACGACCCCCAACCCTCTGACCCTGTCTGAGCCTTTATTTCCTAAGAGCAGAAAAAGGCATCAGTGCCCAACGGGGCTTTGGCGCCGCGTTCTACCTGGACGGCAGAAGCCATGGAATGGGAACCTATTAAACCCAAGGGAAACGACCCCCAACCCTCTGACCCTGTCTGAGCCTTTATTTCCTAAGAGAAAGAGGCATCAGTGCCCAACACCACTAAAACACCTTCTCCAGAGAGCACAATGCCCAGAGAGACTGGAGAAATCGGTCCTTTTTTGCCCTCTGGTTTATAAAATCTGTGGATTCCCCAGATATCCTGGAACTGGCGGCAAGCACAAACACTCCTGGGGAAAGGCCAAGGGAGTGTGCAAGCTGATTGCCCAAAAAGGCATCCAAAAAAGCCCCAAGGAGCTCCTTAGAGTCAAGGCTGCTGCCTCGGGAAATGACGGATGCTGCTTTGCCACTTCAGTAAGAACTCAGCGTCCCCAAAAAAAGGGGAGATTGGTTAAAACAATTTGCTCTTTGTCCACCCTGATCCTTCCCTGGGAATGCTTTGGCACAAGCCAAGCCAGGAGGAGCAGGGGAGAGGGAAAAGCTGGGATAACTGGGCTGTCACTGCCAGAAGGGAACTGGGAGAGACAGAAAAAAGGCCTGGTGGCCACCTGCCAGGAGGGCTGGGACAGCCCCAGGTGAGCTGATATTTGTTATGGAAATAAAGAAAAGCTCAGCAGGACACAGAGAACTGGAGGATGCTCCTGCCTGGGAGGATGGGGATCACTCCCTTTGGTGCCATTGCTCATCGTGGCTCTGCTGCTGATCCCAGACCACACCTCATCCATGTCTGCACTGAAAGCTCTGCTTGGAAAGCACTGGATAAAGGCCAGGCCTCCAGATATCCACAGGATCACAGAGGTTGGAAAAGCCCTCCCAGTCATCAAGTCCAAGCTGTGCCCCATCCCCACCTTGAGCTCTGAGTGCCACCTCCAGCCCTTCCTTGGACACTCCAGGGATGGGGATCCAACCCTCCCTGGGCAGTTCCAAGGCCTGAGCTCCCTTTCCATGGGGAAATTCCTACTGATGTCCGACCTGAGCCTCCCCTGGCCCAGCCTGAGGCCGTTCCCTCTCCTCCTGTCCCTGTTCCCTGCGAGCAGAGCCTGACCCTCACCTTTGCCACAACCTCCTTTCCTTGATTTCCTTCTCCAGGGCTGTGCAGAAGAAGAAATCAGCATTTTCTGCAGCCAGTACCTCACAAGAAGCCAAATTCAGCACAAGCTCCCCAGACTCCTGTCCTGGGAGAAGAAAGGGCAGGAAAAGGCAAGTAAGAAGCTGCACTTTTGGAGAGCTCTACATTCCCACAGGGATGCTGTGCTGGGCTGAAGGAGCTCAGTGGTGCCTTGCCTGCCCTCACTTACAGCAAGCTTCACTCTTCCCCAAGGAAACATAGAATTTTTCTAATTAAGCATTAAAGTGATTCAATTATGAGGAATGCTCTCTTGTGGAGCTCAAATCCACCCCAGACAAGAGTACAGCAAGGCTTTGGACAATCCTGGAGAGGTTTCACTGACCGGGGGGGGTCATGAAACAGCACGGCTCCAAAATGGGATTTTTTTTTTTATTCTTTCATAAGAAGCACTGAATTGTGTTCCCTGGAAGTGCAAAAGGCAGCAGAAGAACAAGAGAAAAAAAGGAATGACAGGTTCCAACAGGCTCCTTGAGCTGCAGAAGAGGGGCCAAGCAGAAGCTCACCCCGGGGGATTTCAGGCTGGTGGAGGTGCTGCCCCCGTCCCCTCCAGTCTGGCACAGACAGGAGGAGGTTGGGTTTTGGGCAACCCCACGGGGCTGATTTTGCCAACACAACAGATCCCAAAACCCCTGATGAGCCTGGCTAACTGGCACATCCAGCCACTCTGACTGACAGCTGCCAAGCCAGCACAGCCCAGTGGCAGCTCAGAGAGACAGGTGAAATAAAAATCATTCCACATCCCAGGAAAGGTGCATCTTTATTTTTATCCTGACAGCAAACAGCCCCCTACCCACAGGGCTGCTGTCTGTGGCATGAACCAGCTCTGAGGTGCCCAAGGAGGGGCTGCCAGCCCTGCCAGGACCAGGCTGCAATGGATTGTCCGGAGAGAGCAGTTATAAAAATAAAATAAATAATAAAAAAAATCATTACAGACACTGTCTAGACAAAGGCAGCCACCTTCCAGGCCTCCCTCCCCTCCCACCCAGCCCATTTGCCTTCACACACTCCAGCTGGCCTGTCCAGATCCCTTCCTGCTCTGCTGCTCTGGGTTAATGATGTCTCCAGTTGTTGCATGTCCAGCACATCCCACCCTGGCAGGGATGCAGCAGTGCAGTCACCCCCTGCACATCTGCAGCTCCTGAGCCAGCTGTGCCCAGCCTGCACAGGGCACTGGGAAAGGGGCAGCTGGGGCAGGTTTTAGCCCAGTCCAGAGCCTCAGCAAGAAGCTGAATAATTGGATTGATGGGCTGAGGGAAGGGTGTGAGGTTCAGCAAGGGCAAGTGCCAGGTCCTGCCCTTGGGTCACGACAGCAGCTCCAGGATTAGGGGGAGAGGCTGGAAAGCTCCTGGGGGAAAAGGACCTGGGGGTGGTCGTCAAAAGTGGCTGAACATGAACCCAGGTGAGCCCAGGTGGGCAAGAGGCCAGTGGCACCTGGGCTGGATCACAAATAGTGTGGCAGCAGGAGCAGGGCAGGGACTGTCCCCTGTGCTGGCACTGGTGAGGTCACACCATGGCCAATTCTGGGAGCCTCAGTTCAGGAAGGACATTGAGGGGCTGGAACATGTCCAGGGAAGGGGCTGGAGCCCCAGGAGAGGCTGAGGGAGCTGGGAAGGGGCTGAGCCTGGAGAAAAGGAGGCTCAGGGGGACCTTGTGGCTCTGCACAGTCCCTGACAGGAGGGGGCTCAGGGGGGGTCGGGCTCTGCTCCCAGGGAACAGGGACAGGAGGAGAGGGAACAGCCTCAGGCTGGGCCAGGGGAGGCTCAGGGTGGACATCAGCAGGAATTTCCCCATGGAAAGGGTGCTCAGGCCTTGGCAGGGGCTGCAGAATTCCAAACTGCATTTACCTGATGAGGGTGGTGAAACACTGGACAGGTTGTACAGAGAAGTGGCAGGTGCCTCATCCCTGAAAAGGTTCAAAGCTGGGTTGGACAGGGCTCTGAGCAACCTGACTGAGTTTTAAAAGGTTCAAGGCCAATTCTGACAGGGCTCTGAGCAACCTGGTTGAATTTAAGAAGTCCCTGCTCTTTCTAGGGGGTTGGATGAGATGAACTTCCAACCCAAGCTATTCCATGATTCCTGGAGCTGCTTGGTCTTCTCAGCAGACAGGTCGGACACAGAAGCTCCAGCCAGAAGCCAGCACCTCAATGAGTGTCCTTCCCCAACTCCCCCTGCACTGTTTCACTTCATTTCACTTTCATTTTGACAAAAATAAGTAAATCTTTTTTTTACTCTTCCCAACTATTTTGTGGAAAGGAGTTCCTGTCCTGCATGGTGGGTGATGCAATGTCCTCTGTTCCCACAGCTCCAGGGCAGCAGCTCCCATGGGAGCAGAGCCCAGAGGGCTGTGGAACAAGTGAACAGCAGCAGGTGACCTTCCATGACCCAGATCATTTGTGCCCTACTTTACTTAATCCCTGGAAATCCTGGACCATAACCTCAGGACCTGCCTTCAGCACACGGAGCTAAAATTAAACCCAACTTTTTCCAATGAGGTTCACAGACCTCAGGCATGGATTTTTTCTCTCCTCAGAAGCTTGGCAATTTAACTGTTTCCAGCCCCAAAAGGTGAGATGTGGATAGAGCTGGACCAGTGTACAAAAAGCATCCCTGTGGGAATGGGGTTTGGGACACATCAGGTGAACAATTAGAGTTGAAGGCCACCTGCAAATTAGAGATGATGATCCCACCTCCAGAAAGCATCTTACATCCCCCAAATGAAAATGTGAGGAATTGTCTAAGGACTGTTTCTCTCAAAAATTACCAGTGGCAAAGTTGAGGGCAGGAAAGACTCTGAGACTGAGAATAAGCAGAAATTACTGATGACACATCCTCTCACCTAATTCTCTTTGTGCCCATCACACATCTTGGCTCACTCTCTAAATTCAGGACAGAGACTGTTTTTCCATCCAGCTGGAGAAAATCTGGTGGCCAAGAAGTTCCTTTTCTCCTACCCCCAGCAGGAAGCAGCTGCCACACTGTCAGCAGGAGGATGCACCCCCAAAGGGATGGGCTGTACCAAAAGAACAGCTCAACACCATTTGGCCCAGGTTCAGCTGACCTAAATCCTGCCTCATTTGCAAGCCCGTGGTCCGTGGGAAGACCCGCAGCTTTCAGCAGCATCTGCCAACAGCAAACACCAGACTGAGACAAAGGTGGAAATTGGGGCATCTGAATCTGGGCCAGTGCTCTTCAGACACAAACCCCACCCTTGGTTGTGGTCCTGTCAGGGATGGGAGGCCCAGAAATCCAATCCTTCACCATCCTGAGCATCCGGGATGGTTTTTGTGTCTGAGCAAGAATTGGAGAGGTGAGAGCAGCATTTTGAGGGAGAGAGAAAAGGAAAGGGAGCACATCAGCAGCAGGAAAATGGCATCAAAAATGTGATGTGGGAGAAAATCCACACTGAAACTTCATTAAGTCACTTTGCTAATCAACAGCCTCCTGGTGTGGTGTTCAGGGCAGGCTGTGCCCCTGCTGCAAGGCTGCTCACAGGCAGCACTGCTGCAGCTGTGCATGTGCAGATGTGCAGCACAGGTGGCTCCCAGGGAGGTGACCCTGCAGCCAGCAGTGTCACCAACACTGCCTGGACACTGCTCATCCCTCCCTGTGTGTCATCCTCTGATGGAACCCCGGAAACCTCAGCTGAGAGCCACAATTCCCCAGCAAACTCTTCCCCCATCCATCATTCCCCCACCCCAAACACTGCATGCTCCTTTCTCCTGCACCACAACCCCCCAGCAAACTGGTCCCCCGTTCATCATTCCCCCACCCCAAGCACTGCAGGCTCCTTTCTCCTGCCACTCCACCACATTTCAATCAGCAGCAGCAAAGCAAATCAATCATTTTCATGCCTCACTGTTTGCTCCGTCCCACACACAGCTAAAAAAGACAAGGGCTCTCCTTGAATGAGGACAGCACGCTACTCCAGCGAGGCTGACAGGAACAGGATCTCTCTGGCTCATCTCCTGCCACTCACTGACAGCAATTTAGAAAGGTCTGTTTGACAGGAATTTCCTCTTTGCATTCTTATTCTGCTTAGGCTGTGGAACTACCGGCGCGGAGACAAAACCGCTCAGAAAAAGACAATCAGCCATGGGAATCATCAGGTGCCTCTCCCTTCACCAGGGGAGATTTTTGAGTCATTTTTGGAGTAAAAGCAGGGGAGGCCACGGGCTCTGTGGCATGGTGCCAAAAATTCCTCCTCCTCCTCCTCCTCCTCCTCCTCCTCTTGCCAGGGGTGCTGCCACTTTCAGTGCAGTGTGTCCCCCCTGTTTGGGGGCACAGGCAGCACCAGGAAGCTGCTGGGATGGTTTGTGCTTGTTTTGGGGTGGTTTTCACTTTTTGGGCACTGGCACATTCCACAGATGCACGTCCCTGAAGCTTTATCATTCCTGAGATGTCCCCTCGTACGTTTTTTTTTACCCAGCTGCAGGATTCACTTTCATCCGTGCGTTCTCCTTGGAACGGCCCCAAAATCCGTGCCAGTCCTGACCACACTCCAATTCCACATCAGGCAGCTTTCCTCACCTGCCTGGAAACGTTATTATTTTAGCCTGCTGCCATAAAGAGACACAGATTGGAATCAATTTTAGATCAAGCTATTTAAAATACCCCGTCCTCCTTTTCAGAGCTGACTCAGTGCAGGCCACACACCCCTCCCCTGGAGATGCCTGAACACCATGGGTATAAATCCCCCTCCTCTACAGGCTGCACCTTTCAGAAGTGAAAGGCTGAGGGGAAAAATTTATCCCTTGAGCTGTCACGTTTTGATGAGGAGAAGAATTCCAACAGGGCAAGGAGACGGCTGAAACGACCAGAAAATAAAATCAGAATTAAAATTAGACAGGAGGTGAGGGAGCCTTGCAGGAGGTCAGCTCCTCACAGATGTGCTGCAGGCACTGAATGCACACAGCATGGAGCAGGAGCAGGGCTGGAGAAGCCAGGTGAGGCTGAGGTGAGCAGGAAATCCCTCCTGAGAATCCAATAAATCATTTTCATCACAGCTCTGGCTGTGCCCAGCCCAGCCCACACTGAATTCCTCACGCACACACTGATGAACACGTGAACACACTGGAGTCCTTCAGCAACACCAGCACCTTTGCTGCATCTTTTATGACACCTTTGGGGATGAAAATCCTCTGCCCACGCCCCCCCAGGCAGCAGTTCTATCAGACATCTCTCTATCTATAGCTGCAGAGGTTGGCAGATTAATCCTGGCCCTTCTCAAAAATCCACCCACTGTGTTTTCCCCTCAGAGGCTTGTGTGTGGCTGAAAATCCTCTGTGTGGCTGCAGATCCTGTCTGTGGCTGAAAATTCTGTCGGTGGCTGAAAATCTCATGTGTGGCTACAGTTCCTATCTGTGGCTGAAAATCTCATGTGTGTGACTGAAAATCTCATGTGTGGCTGAAAAAATCCTGTCTGTGGCTGAAAATCTCATGTGTGTGACCGAAAATCTCATGTGTGGCTGCAGATCCTCTGTGGTTGCAGATCCTGTCTGTGGCTGAAAATCCTGTCTGTGGCTGCAGATCTTGGCTGTGGCTGAAAATCCTCTGTGTAGCTGAAAATCTCCTGTGTGGCTGAAAATCTCATCCCCTGTGTGGCTGCAGATCCTGTGTGTGGCTGAAAATCTCGTGTGTGGCCGAAAAAATCCTGTCTGTGGCTGAAAATCCTCTGTGTAGCTGAAAATCTCATCCCCTGTGTGGCTGCAGATCCTGTGTGTGGCTGAAAATCTCATGTGTGTGACTGAAAATCTCATGTGTGTGACTGAAAAATCTCAGGTGTGGCTGCAGATCCTCTGTGGCTGCAGATCCTGTGTGTGGCTGAAAATCTCACGTGTGTGGCTGAAAAAATCCTGTCTGTGGCTGAAAATCCTCTGTGTAGCTGAAAATCTCATGTGTGGCTGCAGATCCTCTGTGGCTGCAGATTCTCTGTGTGGCTGAAAATCCTGTCTGTGGCTGAAAATCTCCTGTGTGTGGCTGAAAATCTCATGTGCGTGGCTGAAAAAATTCTGTATGTGGCTGAAAATCCTGTCTGTGGCTGCAGATCCTGTGTGTGGCTGAAAATCCTGTGTGTGGCTGAAAATCCTGTGTGTGGCTGAAAATCTCCTGTGTGTGGCTGTGAGTTCCCCTCCCGAGCTGGGGAAGGAGGGGACACTCCAGGCCTGATCACAGCACTGCCACCCTGTCACCTGTGCAGGGCATCAGCGCCAGGGACAGGCTGGGGACCTCCCCTTGGGCTGGCATTTCTTAGCTCAGCTCTGCCAGAAAATGGCTTGGAGCTCCATGAAGAAGCAACAGGGATGAGATAAATAACAGGAGACTGGGCAATGAGGAGGAGAAAGCGCTTTTAACACACAGAGAAGGGAGATGAAGGAGAGCAGAGGATGCTTTCATCACGTTTTTAAACTTCAAGACAGCCAGGCTGAAGAGATTTCATCTCCATCTTTTCTTTGCCCTTTTCAATAAAAATATTCTGGGTTGCTCTCTTGTCAGAGCACAGAGAATGAGCAGCACAACGACACCAGTTTGTCTTCCCTGTCCAGGAGAAGCAAAGAGGGAAGAAAAGCTTTCAAGAACCTGCCCATTTCCAGGCCCCCTTCATGTGCTGGGAAGGGCACGAGGGTCAGCACTTCCATTCTCCACCCAGCCACCTTCAACGTGAGGCAGGCAGCAGGCTGGGGTGCTCAGGAGGGGGAAAACGCCGGATTGATGGGATTGTGGCATTGCTCCCAGGCCAAACACCAGCTCTGAGATGTCCCACGAGGCTTTAGCCTGCCTCCCTTCCCTGCTGCCCTTCAGTCTGTGCAGGCAGGAGCCGCTTCCTCCGTGCTCTGCTGTGCCTGGCAGCACCCTGGGGATGCTCAGGCAGGCAGATTGCCTCTCAGGCATGGGAAGAGCTCTGCTGAGAGCACAAATAGACCGTGTGCCTTCATCCCTGAGCTTATCAGTACATGAAAACCAGGAGGGAAACACAGCTCGTCACCCACACCCCCAGGGGCTCCTCTGAGGGATCTGCCTGTGAAACCTGGACCCTCTGGCTGCTCCAGAGCCACCAAACCACAATCTGCAGCACCCACTGGAAGGGCTGATGTCTCCAGGCCCAGGAAAAGCACAGATCTGTCCACTGGGATGGGACAGATGTGCTGGTAAGGCACAAAGGGGTGACTTTGCTCCCTGAGATATTTTATGGGCTCCATGCTCCCCATTTTCCTTGTCAGCATGGGAAGACTGGAGAGCCTAAATATCTGAAAGCTTTTGTGTACAGTGTTTCTAGAGGCAGTCACTACCCTCAGATCCTGGCATTTCTGAGTAACAAATAACTGTCCGTGTTCTGCTCCCTGCCCACAGCTCACCCTGATTCTCTGCATCCATGTTTTATCACCCATCTCCCTCATCCTCTGCTCAGGCCCACGGGGATCCCAGCACAAGCCAAGCACTCACCAGTGCATTATTTCTAGGAGGTTTAACCTGAAGGGATTATTAATTCCCTCTTTATGTCGAGAGGGACCCAGTGGTGTCCCCAAGGCAGATGAACAGAAGAGATTAAAGACAGCAGATGAAGTTCACAGAGTTTGGATGCTGCAGAAGCAGAGGCAGGACAGGGAATCACCAGAGGCAGCAAATTCCCTTCCTCAAAGTGTTTTTCACCTCTCTGCTTCTCATCCACCAGCTCCTTACATCCCAGGCCACGGTTTTCCACCCATTCCCTGGCACTGCTTGTTGTTTTTCCAGCTTCTCCCAGAGATTTACTCCCAACATTCCTCACAAATATTTTCCCCCCTTTCAGAAGCCATTAGGAAAACACACGGGGGGAAGCAGAGAAACCAAGTCTAAACAAACCCAGGGCACTTCAGTCTGAACTTGGGATCACTGACACTGCCATCAATCCCTGCAGCCTCCACCCTTCCAGCTGCAAACGCCTTGGGGCAGCCACCTTTCTGTTTGTCCTTCCAGGAAAACCCAAGAGAGCAGCGCTGCCACACGGGACCAGCCCCTCCCCACAGCCTCCCCCTTCCCACCTGGACAAACCCAGCCCTGGTCCCACTGATGTGACCCCACCACACCCCCTCAGTGCTGTCCCCAGCCTGTCACAGTGAGCAGCCACCCCTCTGTTCCATGTCCCCAGCAGATCCCCTCTGACAGGAGCCATCAGCTCTCATCTCCCTCAGCTCTGATCTGCATCACCCTCTGCTCTGCCCCTGCTCCTTTCTCCTGGCACTTGGACAAAAAAACACCTCAGTGCTGACTGGTACCAGTTTTTGGTCTGTTCCTTGCTAGGAGAGCTGCCAGCCCTGTCACACTGACCCACATTGCAGAGTTATTCCTGTCAGGCACAGCATCCTTCACAAACAACACTGCTCCCCCCTGAGATCTCACAACTGATGGGAGCCCAGGCTCCTCCTGGCTGACATCAACTTCATGAGTTACACAACCTCTCCAGCATGTCAGGTGGGGAAAAAAAACCACAGGAGAGAAAAAAACTGAATATTTAAATCATAAAAAACATTCCCAGCACAGCATCCTTCTCCACACACAAACGCTGCTTTCCCTCTGTGATCTCACAACTGATGGGAGCCCAGGCTTCCTCCTGGGTGACATCAACTTTATGAGTGACCTACACAACCTCTCCAGCATGTCAGGTGGGGAAAAAAAAACACAGAAGAAAAAATACTGAGTATTTAAGTCACAAAAAACATTCCCAGCACAGCATCCTTCTCCAGAAACAAACGCTGCTTTCCCCCCTGAGATCTCACAACTGATGGGAGCCCAGGTTCTTCCTGGGTGACATCAACTTTATGAGTTACACAACCTCTCCAGCATGCCAGATGAAAAAAAAAAAAAAACCCACAGAAAAAGAAAAACTGAATATTTAAGTCACAAAAAAACATTCCCAGCACAGCATCGTTCACAAGCAAACACTGTTTCCCCCCTGTGATCTCACAACTGATGGGAGCCCAGGTTCTTCCTGGGTGACATCAATTTTATGAGTTAAACAACCTCTCCAGCATGCCAGATGAAAAAAAAAAACCACACAAAAAGAAAAACTGAATATTTCAGTCATAGAAAACATTCCCAGCACGGGATCCTTCACAAACAAACACCGCTTCCCCCTGAGATCTCACAACTGATGGGAGCCCAGGTTCCTCCTGGGTGACATCAACTTTATGAGTGACCTACACAACCTCTCCAGCATGTCAGGTGGGGAAAAAACAACACAGGAGAGAAAAAACCTGAATATTTAAATCATAAAAAACATTCCCAGCTCAGCATCCTTCTCCAGAAACAAATGCTATTTCCCTGTGATCTCACAACTGATGGGAGCCCAGGCTCCTCCTGGCTGACATCAACTTTATGAGTTACACAACCTCTCCAGCATGTCAGGTGGGAAAAAAAACTCACAGGAGAAAAAAAAAAAACTTAAATATTTTAAATATTTAAGTCACAAAAAACATCCCCAGCCATTCTTCCCTGTTCTGGCTCTCCCCAGAGTGCTACAGAGGGTGACCAAGCACCAGCAAGTGCAACATGGGCCTGGTCCAGAGCTCAACATGACAAATTATACCCTTAATGAGGGCAGCAGAAGACAATGGTGAACTTGTGACACGCCAGATCCTAAGCAGCTCTGACAGGACAATAGAAAAATCCATAAATAGAGAAGCAGAATTGCTGGGCTGCTTTCAATGGGTGAAAAAGTGACAGAAGGCTTTGAGCCAAAAGAGGGAGGAAGTCTGGGTTAAGGAGAAGCTTTGAGGGGAGTTGATGGAAGAAGACAGCCCTGATACAGCACCAGGGGCTGGAAAAGCCAAAGTCTGTTTGGAACATCTGCCTGAAATCCTTCCTGGTGAGCAGGGTGGTTGGGGATCCCATTTCAGATATGTGGTGTTATCTAAAAGTTGATTTTTGTGTTGTTTTTGTAACACAAAACAGGCAAACCACTGCAAAACCTCAATCCTAAAGAAAAATTCTATCCCTCCTCATTCCCCTGCAAACAGGATCTTGGTTTTCCCAGAGAAGCTGTGCTCAGTGCCACTTTTTACATCACTTTGCCTGCAAAGCCAAGATGATCAAGAAGAATTCGAATCCAGATCTGTTCGAGAGGGGGAAAAAAAAAATAAAATTCATCAACTTCTATAAAAACCCAAACCAAAATAGATCCCACATAGAGGATATTTTTAAGATTTAACTTGCAATATTCAGGCAGAGACAGCAGAGTTAACAAAGGAAGGTCCCCAGGTGGAAGAGAGCACCCCAAAAAACCACCAAACTCACAGGTCTTACATTTATCCTACACATCAGCTTCGATCTGTCCTACGCATCAGGCTCCGCTTGACATCCAGGAAAAAATCTCCAGCATCCAAATCCAAGCTCATTAAAGTTATTTATCCCTGCCATGGCAACAAAGGAAAAGCTGTGAAACACCTCCAGTCTGAGGCACACCCACTGCATGGAAGGCAGCACCAGGCCTGGGATGGATTCAGTCACTCTGAGTAAGAGAATTGATGTCACAAGTGAGCGGGGTCTAAATTTGGAGAGCTCAACGCACGCTGTGAGACATCTCCTGTTCACCTCCGTGTTCAATTAGAAGGCAACAGTCCTTGATTTATGGCCTGGTATTCAATTTGCTCAGGTGATTTTGGAATGTCTTGGAGAGAGAAAACCACCCAGATAAGTGGGATCTCATCAGATCCTTGGCACGGCCAGCTCAGCTCTTCCTGCTGGGAACTGAGCTCGGAGAGGGTTAAGCAGGAAAACACCCTGGTGGAAATAACCCCACAAAACCAACCCCAAAAATGGGAGCTTTTCTTTCACACCTTTTTGCTAAACCCCTCTTCCTAAGGAAGTGTGAAATCCCTGCTGCACAGAGAGGATTCTGAAGTGACACCTGCAGTGCTGCACTTTGGAGAAACCAGGACTCTGCTGTGGTCAGCCACACCCTCACACCCAGGGAAGGGGATGAAGCTGTGCCAGGGGAGGGTTGGGTCAGATTTTGGGAAAGGTTCTCTCCCCAGAGGGTGCTGGGCACTGCCCAGGGTCTCCAGGGAAGGGATGAAGCTGTGCCAGGGGAGGTTTAGGCTGGATTTTAGGGAAGGGTTCTCTCCCCAGAGGATGGTGGGCACTGAACAGGGAATGGACACAGCCCTGAGGCTGCCAAAGCTCCAGGAGGGTTTGGACACTCAGGGACGCCCAGGGTGGGATTGTTGGATTTGGATGATCCTTGTGGGTCCCTCTCAGCTCAGAATTCTCTCCTGCCCAGCCACAAACCAGCCCAGCTCTCGAGGGTCCCCACGAGCTCTGTGCCTCCAGGGCCACCCCATCTCCTCAGGAAATGCTGGGCATTTTTCCCAACTAAGCAAACTTGAACCCTTGAGCACGAGGGAAAGAAAGAGGCAGCTCCCACCGGGCCTGGGGTGAATTCTTGGCACTGCTTGTGTTTCTCATCGCCAGCACAGCCACAGCTTATGTTTCCTTTAGTGAGTTATCTTTACAGCCAGGAAGTGGCTCTTTCCATCTGGACAGTGTCATTCTCCTGGCTGGTTCTGCCTAAATGTTAACAAAACCCTGCTGCTGCCTTTATTTCCCCTCCTCGGGGATACTTGGAATTTTTATTTTTCTTCCTAACCACTGAAGAATCCATATTTCACAGAGTCCCGTGGTCTTATAAAGGGACTGACAGTGAAAGAAAATCACACTGGGCCTCAAGGTTATCTGTTGAGCCTAAAAAAAAATAACAATGCAGGCATAATGCAAAACACAAGAGGTTGCACAAGAAATTTGCAGGGCCTTAGGGGATGAAAGTCTCATTTAGCAAATAGATTTCACAGAGAAATCCCATGAGAGAAAACAGACACAACGAGATCTAAACATATTTTGCACGATGTGAAGGTCCTGTTATGAATGGGTATTTATGGCTGGCTGAAAGGGAGACGGAGAGAGGCTCGTGGGCAAAAAGAAAAGCCATGGGAGAGGAAAAACCACAAGGACAGGAGGAGAGGGAGCAGCCTCAGGGCCAGGGAGGGGCAAGATGAACATCAAGAAGAATTTCATCATGGAAAGGGTGCTCAGGCCTTGGAACTGCCCAGGTTTGGAGTGCCCAAGGAAGGGCTGGAGGTGGCACTCAGAGCTCTGGGCTGGGGATTGGGCACAGCTTGGTCTGGAAGGCAGATCTGACCATAGAGGCCATCACACAGGTTATTCATCAGCGTGAAACACGCGCTGCCATCAAGCGAGCCACACGAGTGAAGCCTCTTTAAAGTAAAGGGCGGTAGCTAAAGTTCCACTATAGTAAAGCCTAGCAAATTGATTACATCAGACCATTGCCACAAACATGCCAAGGCAAAAGTTACATCCTCCAGCCTAAACCATCCTGGGATTGTGCAGGATGGCACTGCTGGAAGCACAGAGGCTCCTTGGGGTGTGGGGGAGCAGGAGCTGTGCTCGGCAGCCCCAGGGGATGCCCCTGGTGAGGGCTGTGCAGGCTGCCTGTGCTGGGAGCCAGGACTCAGCTCCTCCAGGGCATTGCCACCCACAGCCCATCCCTGCAGCCATTCCAGTGCCACCCCAGAGGGACCCGAGCTGCTGGCCCAGGGGGGCACACGGAGACAGGAGAGCCAAACTTCTGAAAAAAGTCGAGAAAAGCTGCTCTGCCTCGAGTGCCATCAGTGCTGGCCTTTAGCAGAGGAGTCTGTGAGGAGTTGTCATCTCCCCCTCGCTGGCTGGCATTCTCATCACCTCCTCCTGTCCCTGCTGCCTCCTTCCTCTGGTGCCCCTCAACATCCAGGGGGAAAAACAGTGACTCTGCACAGGGAGATGGGTTTGGGGAAGAATCCTCAGGTTACAAAGCACTGGAAAAATCACGTTTTCCTCAGTTTTTCCTGCTCTGTCCGTGTGTTTTACAACAGAGCTGTGCAGATCAGGAGTGCTTTGCTCTGCCTCCCAAACAGGGCCAGGGACAGCAGCAATTTTTAAGTGGTGAATGCCCCCAAAAGTGTTTTATTTTCTTCTCATTCGTGAACAAAAAAAAAGAAAAAAAAAGAAAGGAAAAAAGTAATAGAATCACAGAATGAGTTGGGAGGGACCTTAAAGCTCATCCCATTCCTCCAGGGACACCTTCCACTGTCCCAGGCTGCTCCAAGCCCTGTCCAGCCTGGCCTTGGGCACTGCCAGGGATCCAGGGGCAGCCACAGCTTCTCTGGGCACCCTGTGCCAGGGCCTCAAACCCTCACAATAAAGATTTTTTTTTCTAATATCTAATCCCACCCCACTCTCTCTCAGTTTGAACTGTTAGTGTGGCTCAAAGATGCAAAGTTTTGCTGGTCCCTGAGCAGAACCCTCGGGGAATTTTGGCAAAGATTTGACTCCAAAGGATCAGACTCCTCCAGAACAGCTGAAATTTCTCTTTCACCTCCCAACCCAGGGGTTAAAGAGCTCCCCCAAAGGTTGATCCCAAACAAACACAGCCCTGGTGGAGCCCTCTCCAGGATTCCCTTCCAGAGGAAACTGCCCTTCCACTCTGTGGGCAAACCTCTGGGTGGGAGTTGAACATCACTCACCCCAACCCCCAGGTTTAATTCAGCCCCCAAACATTTGAGAAATGTCAAGAAACGTCCACTGTAGATCGAATTTGGGAAGTTTAGTTTAGCCATACTCCAACTACATATTTTTCCCGTGGAAAAATGACTCATCAAGGGGCAAAATATCTATTTTTAAGTCATGTTCAACCTCTCCACAAAAAAACACTCGGTTCAAGGCAGGACCTGAGAGGGCAGGTGGTTGCTATGCAACTCCTGAGAGAGGACAGCGAGTGAGAAAGGTCTTTATATTTCAAAAATTAAGATCTTTCTAAAGTTGAACCAGTCCCAGAAAGTACCATTGAATAATTATAAAAATCTGGCAAATAAACCCAAATAACAAAGGGATGAAGTTTGTTGGAGGAGACGAGCCAGGATGTTTAACAAGGAAAATTCTGTCTTTATGGAGAAAATATCTGTATTTTCACAAGATAAGAACTGTGCTTTTCTAAAGGAAAAAATACTGAAAGGCCAAGAGGAGTTTCTTGCCAAGTTTGGAGCACTCTGCAATCCCTCTCCCAGCACAGGGCAGCCCTCACTGCTCACTCTCCATCAGCCAGAGACTCCCAGGCAGCTGCTGAGAGTCAGAGGGAGCTCAGCAGGATCTGGGAGAGATAAGAGGAATAGAAAAAAAAAAAAAATTAAAACTTGAGAGAGGAAAAGGAGAGGGGGAAAAAAAAGGAGAGGGGGAAAAAAAAGGAGAGGGGGAAAAAAAAGGAGAGGGGGAAAAAAAAGGAGAGGGGGAAAAAAAAGGAGAGGGGGGAAAAAAAGGAGAGGGGGGAAAAAAAGGAGAGGGGGAAAGAAAAAGAGAGGGGGAAAGAAAAAGAGAGGGGAAAAGGAGAGGGGGAAAAGGAGAGGGAGGAAAAGGAGAGGGGGAAAAGAGAGAGGAAAAGAGAGAGGAAAAGAGAGAGGAAAAGAGAGAGGAAAAGAGAGAGGAAAAGAGAGAGGAAAAGAGAGAGGAAAAGAGAGAGGAAAAGAGAGAGGAAAAGAGAGAGAAAAAAGGAGGAAAAAAAGACAGAAAAAAAGAAAAAAATAAGAACTCATGGACAGTGAGATGAAGCTAAAAACTCCAGATATTTGAGAGCCACTCAGTGGCCCTTAAATGTTCCCCCAGTTTTACTCCAGCTCAGTGGACAACTCCAGTCTCTGCTCTGAATTCAGGCTGCCCTACAGTTCAAGGTGTTTCCATGCTCATCACTGTCATTTCAAGGTCAAAACCATCTTTACTCATTCCTGGGCATTTCTGTGGGTTCTCTAAACTGAGCCCAAGCTCTTTAATCACTTTTCTTCCTCTCTCCCATGAATCAGAGCTATCTCTTCTGTCCTCTCAGCAGTTATGACACTCACCAGAAGGAATTCAGGCTCATCTGGGGACTGCCTGACCCATATTTTTCACATCCTGCAGCAACAAAACCCCCTCCCTCGAGAAAAAACTACCAAAAAAAAGAGAAAATCATTGCAGCCACGGCTTCTGAGCTCCTCAAGCAGCATCCCCACACTGATCTCAGTGACAGCTGTGATGGGCAGTGAGAAAAGTGCTCATGGGATGAAAAATGGCTCAAAACAGGCAGAAACTTTTGGTGTTATCACTTCATAAGTGATGGTTCTGCAGGAGGTGGGAAGGTGCTTCAGGCAGGGGCTGCTCAGCTGGTGCAGAGATGTTTAACCCATGACAAGCAGAGCTTTGCTGGTTTCCAATCATCCTCCAGGATAGTCCAAGCTCTTAAACCCTTCCTATTCCTCTCATCCCACGGTGATGGAGCAGCTCAGAAGCCCCAGCCTGGCCCCACCCAGGCCAGGAGCTGTTGATGCCCAGCCCTGAACAATTGGAGCCCTTTGCCAGCTTCCTCCTGCAGCACAAAGGGAGGCAAGGAGGGCAAAGGCTGGGGCTGGAAGGAGCCAGGCTGGCACACAAAAACTCCTCTGGGCACAATTGTGTCCCTTATCAGGGGCTTTGCCCAAAATTCCAGGATGAGAGAGCCAGAAATAGCTTGAAATCAGCACTAATATTCTAAATCACCACATCCTGGAGATGCCTTTTTCTGGTCTTAGGAAATAAAGGCTCAGACAGGGTCAGAGGGTTGGGGGTCGTTTCCCTCAGTGTTTAATAGGATCCCATTCCATGGCTTCTGCCGTCCAGGTAGAACGCGGCGCCAAAGCCCCGTCCCCCCAATCGAGTGTGCAATTAAAGACTCTACTCATTAGCAGATCTACCAGGAGGGCCCAATAAGGGCCTGGGTGGGCTCACTTCTAGTTTAGAGAATCTGTCCTGCTAGGAGACCTTGAGGGCTCTGAAAACAGAGTGTTTGGTCTCTAACTCTCCGTGGTTCCAGGGGTGTTTGGTCTCCTGGCCCTATAAACACCATGAAACCGGGCTGAGCTATCACCTAAAGCATCACAAGTGTGCATGCTGATACTTGTGGATATAGGGAACTGTGTGAGAAGTATTCAGAAGAAAAGCAGAAAAATCCTTCAGGCATCACTGGAGATGCACATCAGGAGCAGCAATGACAGCAAGTCCCAGAGACAATCTGAAAACTCCAATTCTGAGGGAATTTGGGCACCTCCCAGTCCAGTCCAGTGGGGATTGTGGGGTTTTGGTCCAAGGAGGCCAAGTGGCTCTTGTTTGGATGATGGGGACTGTAACCTTTCGTGCCAGACACTGCAGACACACCCTCTGCTCCAGAGCCTGCCATAAACAAGGATTTGGAACTATAAAATGCATTTTTCCAACACAGGGAGGAGTTGGGGGGGGGAAAGAATAGGACAAAAAAAAAAAAAAAAAGAGTTAGGAGCGGGAACACAGAGACGTGGTTCCTTTCTTTTGTCCAGTGCTTGCCTTGAGGTTCCCAGCAGAATAATTCACCAATTCCCAGCTCAGGACTTGAGGCTGTGCCTCTTTTTGGCTGTCCCTGGAAGCGTTAACAGCGCTGGGGAATATTCTGCATGCAGAACACAAAAACAACCAACCCACAAATCCCAGCAGCAGCAGCATCCACACTTGGCAGCAGCAGAGGAAACCACCACACGCAATTATGGCAGGTAATCTCATTTTCAAGTTGGAAATAATTTGTCCTGGGATGGGAGATGGGCACCACAAGCACTTACCCAGCAAACCACAAACAGCAAGGGAGGGAAGGGAGGGTGTAATCATCTTATTTCTGTTCAGCAAACCACACCACTCACTAATATTCCCACATATTTCAGGATATCAATGCGAGGGAGCTGCACTTTGGTTATTTTTTTTTCTTTTTCCCCCTCTGTCAGAGGAGAAAACACAGAGGAAAACGAGACAACTCAATCCAGCCTGGAACACAGCTCTGATAGCTGCTCCCAGATGGGTTCCCAAACCTCCCAACAGGATGCTGTTGTGCATTATCAGCAAGGCACAACTTTCCATGTACGTTAATGAGAAACACTGCTGTGCTACCAATTTGTCTGGCTTGGTCTTGGCAGAATTTCTAGGCTGGAAATCCCATAGTTCACATAACTGGTCTGTTCACCCCGCTGCTTAATCTGTCTTCACTTGAGGAGATGAACTCCACGTATAAACATGCAATGCTGGGTATAAACAGCCCCCAGGCATGGGGATGACAAGAATTAAGCATTTCTCTGTGTGAATGTGTGTGGGGCTGGGGAGGAGGCTCTTGTTTGCCTGGTTATTATAAAATTCTAAATTGGAAATGCTGAGTTCTCCAAAGCTCAGGCTGGAGATGAGCCCTGAGCAGAGAAGGGCTGGCAGGGGTAGACCCACAGGATCCACAAGAGATTTCACTCTTTCTGAACCAAAATCAGGGGGAAAACACCTAAATTTGAGTGATTTCTAGAAGATTAAGGGAGGCCTCAGGGGACTCTTGGCTGGTGGGGTAAGAGGTGAGCATCCTGAGAGAGGGAGGCACACCCTGCTCCTGTGTCCCAAATCTCTTTAATGCTCAACATCTCCCAGAAAACACAACCCCCACAGCATTTCCCCACTCATGGGGCCCAGGCTGTTTCTTATAATGAAATTACAGCAGGGAAGATCATGTTCTCCTGCTCATTCTTCACAGAATTTGTGAACTTAATGAAAAAAAAAAAGTCTCTGATTCCTCAAGGTTTTTCTCGGTTGGTGGTTTAATCCTTTTCTCCATGTTAACACTGCCAAAAAAAGGCCAGAAATTAAAAAATTAAAAACTAAAACTAAACAAAACAAAACAAAACAACAACAGAAAGCCTGTTAAAACCTTCAGAGTGAGGAGGGAATTCCCACAGGGCACCACTGAGCAAAATCCCCTGGGCTGGCAGGAGGTGGCTGAGGGATGCTGTGAGTGCCAGCAGCAGCTCTGGCTGTGCAGGAGGAGGGACAGACACCCTGGACATCACTGCTGGGAAAAGTTCAAGCCCAGAAAATAGGAAATGATGCAGGAAAATGTGTGGCTTGAGACCCCCATGCACAGCTCCTGCCACATCCCCTCCAGGTCACTTCAGCTCAGGGCAGAGGTGCCCTTTGAGGCTCACTCACATCTTGGGTTTTTTTCCTGAATAAACGGTGGGAAGGGAAAGGAAAGGAAGGGGAAACTACAAAAGTGACTATTTTAAAAAACCCCATGTTTTTGGAGGAGGGGTTATCACAGGCAGCATCCACTCCACCAGCACAGCTCCTGGGAGGAAAGGAGTGGGTGGAAAACTCTGATCTCCAGCTGAGCACTATTCTGGGGAACACAGAACACACACCAAAAAAAAGAGGAAAAAAATTTTTAAAATGTGCCTGGGTGATTTTAAAAATCACAGCCTACCCCATGTCAGTGCATTTTGCTGGTCTGAGTCTCTGCTGGCTGTGCCCAGATAAGAAATCCCCCCCAGAGAAATGAGTGGAGCTGCAGATGTTGTGTTTATCCTGCAGCCCAGCTCGACAGCGAGCGCGCGGCGCGTCCTGTGCCGCTGCTGCCTCCTTCCCAAACAGCCTCCAACAAAACAGGAGCACCAAGAGGAGCCAGGGAGATGACAGAATGGATCAATGAGACACACGTGGCCTCCTGTTTTCATCTCCCTCTTTCTTCCTGCTGCGAGCAACAGGAGCTGTGCTCTCACCTAAGCCTGGCCCCGCTCCGAGGAGGAGGATGCTCTCCGAGGAGGAGGATGCTTGGAGCAGGTGCCTGCAGGCTCTGGGGGGAAGGCAGAGGGAAGAGGGCCTTGAACCTCTCTCCAAAAGCCACACAGGTGCCCTGCAGCCTCAGCAGAGGCACTTTTGCAAGCACACAGCCAAAAATCTGAGTGCCGGTTCCAGGTCTGAACCCTCCACGTGGAAGGAGCTGTGGCCCTGTGGCCTCTACCCCATGGAAATCACTGCTGGATACAGAAAAGCTGCAGGAATTAGCTCTGGAGAATGTCCCCGTGGGCAGGTGCTCCTAAAACAAGGATTTTCAGAGAGGTTGGATGTGTCTCAGCCGTGCTGGAAGCAGCCAAGGGGAAGGGTGTTTTTGGAGGAGGTCGCTCGCAGTCAGAAGGAAATTCCCACAAATTACAGTCGTGCACATGGAATCATAAATGATAAAAATCAGAGAATCCCAGGATCAACGAGGTTGGAAAAGCCTTCCAAGGCCATCGAGTCCAAGCTGTGCCCCATCCCCACCTTGTCCCCAGCCCAGAGCTCTGAGTGCCACCTCCAGGAATTCCTTGGACACTCCAGGGATGGGGATCCAAACCTCCCTGGGCACTTCCAAGGCCTGAGCTCCCTTTCCATGGGGAAATTCCTGCTGATGTCCAAGCTGAGCACAGCCTGAGGTTATTTCCTCTTGTCCTGGACACCCCCTCCTGTCAGGGACTTGTGCAGAGCCACAAGGTCCCCCCTGAGCCTCCTTTTCTCCAGGCTGAGCCCCTTTCCCAGCTCCCTCAGCCTCTCCTGGGTCTCCTGACCGTTTCCCAGCTCCATTCCCATCCCTGGACATGCTCCCACCCCTCAATGAGAGGCCTGCAGGGAGATGGGTGCAAGGATTTGTTCACTTTTGCTGGTGATTCAGGAGCTGATGGAAGCTCTCAGCTGAGGAATGCAGCATTTCCCCCCCCCCCCCCCCCAGAATTTGAGCATTCCTAACAGAATTTACTGTCCCAAATTTCTTTTCTGCTCTTCTGCAGATTGGAGCCGACAAAAGAGCCCCAGAAAGGACATGGTTTTTCTAGACCTATGAAAAGTCAGGGAAGAAAGTTTGACTTCTTCACAAATCACATTTTAATGGCCTGAAAAGCAGAGAATTTCAGAAACCACACATCCCCCTCCTTTCACACAGCAAGGCCCTGGACCAGTGCTTGTTTGTCTCTTGTACAATTCCTGTGCCTCAACACAAAACTCAGTACAAACCAGGAAAATCCAGAGCCCTAAACCAACAAAGCACAGCCCTGCCACGTTCCCTGCAGGCTTCTTACCACCTCCATCACCTGAAAGTCAATCGGGCTCTGCAGCAGCAGAGGGAGGGATCTGGGAATTGCTGATATCAATCACAATCAATTCATTACCAAGAGGCTCCAAAAGCCTTCACCGAAACACAAATGCAATAAAGGGAACCTGGGGATGACAGAGCAAAGCAAAGGGACAGGAGTGGCCTCCTCTGTTCATCTGATCAGGACACACCACAGGAAACCTCTCCTGGTCCTAATAAAACATGAATTAACTGGCACATTGCAGAGACAAGCTAGGCTTGCCTTGTTTAAAGACAAAGCCTAAACATCAGCAATTTTCTTGCCCAAGGAGCCCAGAGTGTGCTGGAGAAGTTGAAGCTCAGGTAGCTGAGCCCAGAGGCCACAGCCTGACAAAATCCCACCTCATTTCCTGGGAAGCAAACTCAGCTGAGGAGCTGCCTTTAGGTCAGGAAGCATCTGCTCGAGCCAGACCTTTCCACCACTTGCAAATCCAGAGCAGGAGAGGCAACCCAGGCTTCCTGCAGCAGCCAAAAATCAAATTCTCCAACCTCACCAGCCCAGCCGGTGGGGGAGAGAGGAATTTTTGCCCTGAGGAGTGACAACACTTCCAAAGGAAGATGTAAAAATAAAGCAACCCAAATCAACAGCACGTTGCCAGTCTGTGTAAGCCGAGCTCAGCCACTCGAGGTGCACCAGCCTAGCAGGAGGATTAATTCAGATCATTACTCAGCTCTGGGTGCAGTCTGTCCTATCTGCAACATAAACAGTGCCTTGTGCACTCTGTCTGGCTCCTTCCAGCACAGATCTGAGGGCTCTGGGAAGGTTCTTTTACCCCCCAGAGAAAGCATCAGCTGCTTTAGCAGCTCCCAGGCCCACTGCAAATGGAGGAAGCTGTAAAAGAAGGAGAAACTACACAATTTTTTCTCTCCAGACTCAACAAAAAAAAAAAAAAAAATCCCTCAAATTTGTCCAGAACACCAAGGTCTTACAGCTGCCCTAAGAAGAGATGCCAGGGGTTTGAAGTGCTGTTCTGTACTTTTTATCTGACTGTTCTGTACCTTCTGTCAGGGATTGCACATCATCCATCCCAAAACAACAGATAACCACGGTGCCAGACACCTGGCTGTGCCAATTACAGAATTTTGGGGCAGATTTGGCATTCTTACCTTGCAAGGTGCTGCACTTCCCCCTCTGCGCTTCCTTCCTCAGTGACATCGTGCCGTACATGCCCAGATCCTTCCTCAGCTGCTACAGAGGAGCCAAGAAATCCCTCAGGACACCCAAATCCGCTCTCCAAGGAGGAACTCAGACTCAGGGAGCAGCTCCTGGCTCTGGTTTCAGCTCTGGGACACTGAAACACCTTCCCAGGGGCCGAGCAGGGAGTGCTCCTGCCTTCCCATCTCAGCGCCAAGCAGGGGAACCCAAGCCCAGGAGCAGGAACGGGATCAGGTCCCTGGCAGAGCTGCAGGTCCTGGCTGCCAGATGGGCACTGAGGGATTGATTTCAGCTGTGCCAGGTGGCTGAGGGGGCAGAACCCGAGCCAGGACTCTGCTGAGCAGAGCTCTGCATGGGGGCATCATCAATTATGCACACAGGTACAGAGTTAGTGTAGCTCGACCCACCCCTGGGGTTGTTAATTCTCCATCTCATTAACTCCAGCTGAAAGTCTGCTGATGCCTCATTCAGATCCCCCGAGGAACTTTTCAGCTGTTCATCTGAAAGCATTTGGTGAGAAAAGTGAGGTTTAGAGAAGCAGAACTTCCATTTTACAAGCAGGGAAACGGAGGCACCTTTTTTTCTACAAGCAACTCCCACTAATTCCCAAAAACCCCACAGAGCCAGGACCTGGGGAATTTCCATCAGCCCCCAGGACCCTGCTCAGGGGACGAGCCAGGCTTGGAAATCAGCAGGAGCAGAGGAGCCACAGAGCAGTTTTGGGATGAACCTGCTTTAAACAGGAGAGGATTCACCCCCACACTCTGCCAGGATCAGCAGGGAGCAGGAGACGCAGGAGTTGTTCAGAGTTAGGGAAGGTGTGACACAGCAACTTTGGAAATGAAGGTTTCCTCATTAAGGTGTTTTTCCTCCCAAGGCTGTAAGGACCTCAAAATTTCATACTGGGCACCAAAATTTTGCATTGGACCCCAAAATTTCATACTTGGCACCAAAATTTCTTACTGGATCCCAAAATTTCTTACTGGACCCCAACATTTCATACCCAAAATTTCACACTGGACCCCAAAATTTCACACTGGCAGCATCCATCCTTTTGCTGAGGGTAGTGACCAGGAGGCCAACGAGGAGCTTTTGGTGGCTTTGGGGAGCAGGGAGAGCAGAGACACCTCACAGTCACCCCGAGGAGTTTGGGTTGAAGTCACTCAGGTCTCATTAGAGTTTATTCTGGGAATAAGAAGCTTTAATTCAATTTGCCAGTACAAACACAGATCCACCAGAGAGGAGAGGTTGGCAATGCCCACCAGAGGATTTCGGCTGCCAGGAGAATTCCCTGCAGCTTTCCCATCAGGCCATTAAGAAACTCCTTCTTCCTACCACTGAGCAAATAGATGCTGTTTCTGCAGTGACTGTGCTGGGAGCAACAATATTTTTGCTTTTTAAAGCACACACCAACTTTCCAGCTGTACTTAGACACATTCCTCAAGAACCAGACTTCAGACAGCCTCAGGAGGACTGGATCCAATCCCAGATCCAATCCCAATTCCTGATCTGAGACAGCTCACCCCACCTGCTGCTGCTCTCAGCAAGGCCTTTACAGGTCTCAGTGGTGCTGTGAAGGTGAATTATCCTAGGATTGTGTGTTTGGAAAGATATCTAAACATCAATTGTCGAGCACAAGATTATTTGGACGCCAGCTTTTAAGAACAGTTTTAGATGTCAGAGAAAAAAAACTCTGAGAAAATGTTGGGGGGTGTTAAGAAAAATCTTAATTAAGACACTTAAAAGCAGAACTCTTTTTTTTTAATTAACACAGAGATATGGACCAGGCAGAGGAGCAGCAAGGCAAAGGAACCAAAAAGGGAAAGCAATGAGCACATGTAAAAAAATCCCAAAGGGAATTAAAAAACCACCTTATCCAGAGGTGGCTGCAATGTTCCAGGAACATTGGGAGTGTCTGTATCCCATCCTTGTCTGGGAGCAATTCCTGCTGCTGTTTCTGTGCTCAGAGGTTGGCATTGATTCCAGCAGGTCAGCACAGCCCCAGAGAGTGGCAGCTCTGCCCTTTGATAAATGCCCATCCTGCAGAAATCAGCTCCAAGCAGGCAAAGGGCTGCATGTCCCCCAAATGAGCAGCATAATTAATGACTGGGATATTTGGGCTGCAATCCCAGAGGTTTTGCTCCTCTCCAGGCTGGCAGAAGTGGCTCTTTTTGAGGACAGCTTCCCTCTGCACTTCCCTTCACTGTGGCTCAAGCAGATCCCTCATGGGTCGTCAAAATGAAATTGCACCGAGTATCTACATGCTGTAGTTATTCAGTGTGTCAAAATGACACACAGAGGCCAGCTTAGAAAGTCAAGAAAGAGAATTCCTATCTTCAGGAGTGCTTCAATCAATCATTTTGTCACGGCTTTGATGCTGCACTGGTAAGTGAAAGCAAAGACCAGGATTTTTGAAGGTCATGTGGATTTTGGGGTGCCTGGTAAAATCTGAGGAGTTCCAGTGGGTAAGAGAGGATTTGTGGCATCCTGCATCTTTGGTCCTTGGTCTCATGAGGCTTTGGAAGATGCTGGATGGCTCTGGCATCATCATTTTAGAGCCTCCTGTCCGGTGTGCCCTGTTCTGGATGCACTCCAGCACCCCATAAAACCTCTGCTAGAAACCCCAAAACCACTCTCCCGTGGAAAAATGCCACAAGAACTGAAGGGCATCGCTTCTTCAGTGCTTATTCCCATAACAAGAATTACAGAGATGCCACATCCAAAGCGTGGCAAATCCACCAAATTCAGGCCAAAAGGAAATCTGGGCGTTTTTCTTCTCTAACCCCACCATTTCAAAGCCTCCTTCCCAACAAATCCCCAGCGAGGCTTTTCACCCTCTCCCAACTTCCTGATTTCCTCAACCCCACCCTGTCCCTTCTGCTGCTTTTCCCTGGCTTCGAGGCAGCAATCCAGGCCCCCAGTTTTGCTGTAATTAATTGGCACCACTGTGGCAGAGGCTGCAGTTTGGGCTGCAAATCAGGGCTCCAAATCCCCCCTCCTGCTCAGCAAGCTGTCAGTGCTGCCTGCTCTGCAGAGCTGCGAGCAGAACATGGGTTTGAAATGAGCCCTCTGAAGCAGAATATGGCTCTGTAATCCTTATCTAGAAGGGGTTTTCATGTTCCAAGTGTAAAATGAGAATGAAAGCCATTAGAGCTGACTCAGAGGCAGGGCCCTCTCCAGAATTCCAGCCACCCACAGGTAAGGACATGAACAGCACAAAACTTAATTAAAATTGGACCAACACCAAAAAAAAAAAAAAAAAAAATCATTTGTTTAGGTACTTTAACCCCACTTATTTTCAAGATTTAAGATCCTAAGATACTTTAGAGAGAAGGATTCTGGTGCCTATTAACCACCAGGTAAAGAAATAAATAAAAGCCATGTCATAAATAGACTTCTGAGAGTTCCAGAGCCAGTGAATGATCCAAGGGAAGACACTCCTTTGAAAAAGTCTCATCTGACCTCACAGCCCTGGATTAAAACCTCATCCAAATAATATAAGGGTACTTTTATCTGCAGCCAGCCTCCATATCAATAGATCCACTGCTCAGGGAGTTAAGCCAAGGCTAGTTAGTAGTTTATTTATGTTTTTCATCTCACACAGCTTCCAAGTGCTCCACCAAAGCCTTGAAGAGCCACCAGCATCAGCATTCTGGGGAAGAAATTCAGCTGCAGGGGACACACGGTGCCCAAATTCACATCCCCAGGAAGGAGCAGATCTGGAGAGCAAACTGAAAAATGGCCAAGTAAAATAAGAGTGTTCATTGCTCTTATGTGTGCTAGACAACTTTACCACCCTTGAGATTAATTAGCTACAGTTGCTAATAATTTATGACCACTCAGAGAAATTTAGGAGACCTCACATGCCTAACAGTTAAAAAAAAAATGAGGAAAATGCCCAACTCCTGGAGCTTTAGGATAATTAATTTTGAGAAGCACAACTGTCCAAAGCCCAGACATCCCAAAGAACTACAAAACTGAGCAATTCTGAGGGGGAAGAGGAGGGAGGGAGAGGATTTATCCCATTTTACAGACTGGGAGAACAACATCACAAGAATTTAAGGGCATCACCTCAAGGCCGAGCTGCATCTTTCCCCAAACACTCAAAGCTGGAAGTTTGCACTTTATCAATGGATCAAAACTTGGTGCAAAGCTCACAGAGCATCCTCAGGAAATAACCCAGCTTCTCCTCTTGCACTGCCTCAGAAAGAGCTGAGCATTTGCAATATCATTCCTGGCACATTGATGTTAAGTGGCTGGAGCAGGGTTAATTAACAAATGAGATCTTTCTAAAGCACCCCCACCCCTCCAAAAAAATCAACCATCCCAAAATGAGATGGGGGAAGAAAAGGAGACAAAGGCAAAAGGAATGGAGGTGGAGGAGGGCTGAGAGGAAACATCCATTTCACAGAGCTCCCAGCAGAGCTGCAAAGAGGACAAAAAAGCTGATATGAAAAGTCACCAGAGCCTTTTCATGAGAGTGACCCTCTCGCCCTGGGTCTCCTCCTCAGTCCCTGCCTCTCCCTGGGGAATGCAGGAACTCATCCCAGGCTGCACAGCAATCACAAGGGGCTTTGGGGTTATTTTTAAGACAGAGTCATTATGGCCCTTGTGACTCACTGCCTTGTAATGATGGAGCTGTGTTGTTTGATCTGCACAGACGCAGGAGGCCAAATAAATTTATCTTTTTATTAAAAAAAAAAAGGATTCTGAGGGGGAAAAAACTATTTCACAGCAAATGACAAGATGAACAGAAGCTGGTTCATTGGAGCAGGGTCTCATGCTGACACACAAGCACAGTGCCAGCTCTACCTTTATTTTCACCTCTCATTTCTAACAGCTCCTCATCCTTTATGTCCTTGGCTTCCCAGGGCCCACTGCAGGGCTGGCCCAAGGAAGGGACTGGACAGGACACACAGGGACTGGGATAAATTGGGACAGCCTAAGTACAAAATAAACCAAATTGAGACCAATCTCTGAAACACTTCCTGCCCCTCCAGCTCCCTGTCCCCAAGGGCCTTTTGTGAGCCACGTGTGTCCTCATTCCCCTTCCCAGCTCTTTCCCTTGGATGGGCTGGGCTGGTTTTGCTGGGCACTGATGCCTTTTTCTGGTCTAAGGAAATAAAGGCTCACACAGGGTTAGAGGGTTGGGGTAGTTTCCCTCGGTATTTTAATAGGATCCCATTCCATGGCTTCTGCCGTCCAGGTAGAACGTGGCGCCAAAGCCCCGTCCCCCCAGTCGAGTGTACAATTAATGACCTTACTTATTAGCATATCTAATGAGAGGGCCCAATAAGGGGCCTGGGTGGGCTCACTTCTAGTTTAGAGAATCTGTCCTGCTAGGAGACCTTCAATGCCCATGAAAACAGAGTGTTTGGTCTCTAACTCTCCGTGGTTTCAGGGGTGTTTGGTCTCCCGGCCCTATAAACACCATGAAACCGGGCTGAGCTATCACCTAAAGCATCACAAGTGTGGGTGCTGATACTTGTGAATAGAGGGAACTGTGTAAGGAGTATTCAGAAGAAAAGCAGAAAAATCCTTCAGGCATCAGCAGGAATGGCAGTGGCAGAGAGCTGGCAGGAAGGGCAGCCAGAGAGAGCCCCCAGGACGCTGCTGGGTGTGCAAATGCCAGGACAGGATCAAAGAATTGCCTGTTTGATGACCCCCAAGTGAAACTCCTCAATTAGCAGCAGCCATGGCCCCAAATGCACTTCAGCCACAGCATGGCTTGAAGGTTGATTTTCCAACAGAGGCGTGAAGGATTCACTCCAGAGCCTCAGAGACCACAGCAGAATCCTCCAGGGCTGAGCCCAACTCGTGAATTTTCACTTTTTTCACTCTTCCTCCCTTACATAAAGAAGCCAAGCAGAGCTGGCCTGGTTTCTGCTCCATATAAATCATATGGCCGGGGAGTGGGGATCACTTTGACAAGGAATTAACATTTCTGGGTTGCTATTTCTGTCCCTTTGTTTGCCCAGACACAAAGGCTCAGCCCTCTGTAGTTCCCGGATCACAATGTCAGTGTTGCATGAGATCACGCTTGTGTTTTTGGACATGTCTTTCTTTTTTTTTGAACAGCTCCTATTGAATTCCCCCAACTCAGCATTTTCCTTCCTCTTGCTCTCAGTGGATCAAACAATTTCAGATGGAGCCCAGGAGCTGTGCAGATCCATTTTCCTCGTGTTTTTAATAAGGCTGGAGGGGTTGGTTTGCTCTGTGGGGTGACTTGGGGGAAGAGAATTGGAGCAGAGAGGAAGCACCTGACAAATGAGAGGCAGCTGGAGCAGAAAGGACCAGAAAGAGGTGACAGTGACAGGAGGGACAAGTGGGGCTCAGATTTCATCTGGGCTTAGTCCTGGCTTTGTTCATCACAGAGAGAGAGAACCAGGCCAGAGAACATCACCAGGCTGAGAATCATGGAATGGTTTGGGTTGGAAAGGTTCTTAAATATTATTTAGGTTCAACCCCTGCCATGGGCAAGGACACCTTCCACTGTCCCAGGCTGCTCCAGCCTGGCCTTGGACACTTCCAGGGATCCAGGAGCAGCCCCGGCTTCTCTGGGCACCCTGTGCCAGGGCCTCAAACCCTCACAGGGAAGGATTTCTTCCCAAAATCCAATCTAACCCCACTCTCTGTCAGTTTAAAGCCATTTCCCCTTGTCCTGTCACTCCAGGCTCTTACAGAAACAACACAGAGAATACAGGAATAAAGAGCAGGAGCAGCTCAAACTTCTAGAGATAAATAATCTGCTCCAGGCAGCTTTGGAAAAGGGGCACAGGGATGCAGTGCTGGCACACCCTGGGGACAAGCACATGGAGCCTGGAGGGGTCAGGAGAGGAGCTCTGAGCCTGGAGGGATCCTGGCTGGAGGATTCCTGCCTGTTCACCCCCACCATCACAAAACCATGGGATAAATGGACATAGCAGAGATCCCAGCCAGAGCTGGAGGCTGTTTGGGATGGCCCTGCCTGCAGCAGGAGGCTCTCCCCGTGCTGACACTGCAGAGGTGCCAGGCACCGAGCCAAAAGGATACTTAGGGTGCAGCAAAACTCAGGGAAAACAGATTTTACACAGACAGACACTAATTCACTCAGTCAGAAACAAATCTCCAATTTCCTGGTCTCTCCCCACAGCTGGAATTTTCAAGAGGAAAGGGGGATCATAAAGCCCTGAAGGAGCAGAAATCTCCTCTCTCCATGCCAGCTCACATCCTCCCCATAGGATCATAAATACCATATCCCCCAAACAGGAAAGCAGTAAATCAGGAGAGCTAATTAACAGTGAGCTGTGCAAAGAGGGGCTCCCTAAAGCCCACTCGTCTCATTAGCATCCCCCCCTCCCTTTTTAATGAGCAGGGGAGCGAGGAACAATGGTCCCAGCAGAGGGACAGGGTGGCTGCCACCACCTGCTGGGACACAGGAGCCCAGCCCAGCTGTCCCACAACAACAGGGATTGTCTATAAAAAGAGCTGAAAGGATTTGAAACAACTGCTCCCAATAACCTTGCCCCGCTCCAGCTTTTGGGCTGACAGGCATCGTGGGCTTGTTTGCATTTCTTTAATTGATTTCTTATTAAATTGCCTATAAATAGAGAGAGCAAGGAGCAGTTGGGAGAGCAGGATGCCCAAAGGGAGGAGAGGCAGGAATTGAGGAGGGAAATGAGGCATGTCCAGCTCTCCACAGACACCAGCCTGGCACGGGGACAGTGATGCTGCAGGAGAATCACCCTTCTTTGGGTGATTTGGCACCAGTGCCACCAGCTCAGCCCCGGCTCTGGTTGTGCTGGGATGCCATAAAAGCTTTCAGAGAGCACAGAGCAGCCCCACAGCGCTGTCTGAGGGAGGGTTTGGCCTCTGCTGCTCCAAACACGTCACTGGTGCTGGCAGAACTCCAGCTGACCTCGAGGGATGAGAGACACGAAACATCTGCACCCAACCAACACCCTCCTGCAAACTTCCCTCCTTCTCCTCCAGGAAAATGGCAAGGCTGAGGTGCCCTGTGGTGCTGTGATGGTCACAGAGCCATCCTGCTGGGCTGCCCTCTCCAAAACAACCAGCTCCTGACTCTCGTCCCACCTCACTCCACATCACCTCCCAAAAAATCTCCTCGTGTCAGCTCCATGCTCTGGCCTGGCCACTCATGAGGAGCCAGGTGGATGCGGGGTGAGAGAGACCTCATTTCATTCACACCTTGCCTAAAAGGATGGAGCTGAGCTCTGAATTGAAGTGCACAAAGCTGCTTTGTTCCCAATTTTGAGATGGGGAAGCAAAGCAGAGCAGGGATAAGGGATCCAGCTAAGCCCACACTGCGGGCAGGAGGCAGAAAAGGGGGAATCCCAGATCAGAGCATCCTTCCTGTGCCACTGAAAAGGGCTGGGAAATAAATGTAAGGGAGACCCCAAGCAGCACAGCAGGTGAAGGGCTTTCCAAAGCAGTGAGAGCTGCAAGGACAGCACCAGGGATGCACCTGAGGTCATCCAGCTCCGCCTGAAAACCTGCCCAGGGCTTTGCTCAGTGCCTGAGTGCCCTACTCTGATTCCTGAAGTGCAGGACTCTCCCAAAAGCCATTCCAAGAGCTCCCCTTCAGCTCCCCAACCTCCACAGGCTGCTAAGAGCATGAAGACAAATAAATAAACTGGGATTTTGCTTTGTTGCTTTGCGAGAGCAGCTTTAGTTCAGCAGCTGCCCTGCCCCGAGGGCTGCAGGCAGAGAAACCCCAGAGAAATAAAAAAACAAAATGAAGCAAGAGAAAAGCTTTTATCGAAGGATTTCCTTCCATATCCAGCCTGGCTTAATGATCCTTAAATTGGTTTGCATCCATGCAAAAACTCCTTGTGCTCCAGAGCATGGAGAGAAGTCAGAGTTACCATGTCCCAACAGTGGCTTTCTCCCAGTAATTAATCACAGAGTTTATGATGCTTCTGCAGAAAGCTGCCCATAAATAACCCCATGAACTGATTGCAGGGCACTTTTACTTTCACTGACCATTGTTAGGATCTCTGTCAGGTCGAGGACAGGGCTGGGGTTTTACAGCCAGTCGCTATCTGATAACCAGCTGGGAAACTTGAGAGCTTTTTTACCACTGCGAAGCAGTTGCTGTAAATTAACGTTTCCATCGAAGCTGCAATCCAAACTAAAAGTGGGAAATGAGCAGCTCTGTGCCAGTTTGAGGTGGAGATGTGAGGCAGAGCAGGGAGCTCAGTGACCCCAGCAGAGTCACTCAGTCACCAGGCAAAGGATGCCCTAAAATCCCGCACAAAACTAAGCAGTGTCCTTATCAAAAACAACACCCAGGGACAGAACTGTGCTTAAAAATATAGAAATTAATGTAAGCAGTGCCTCAACAAGTTTGGGACAAAGGTGGGCAGCCCCAACAAGGTGAGCCCCTCTTGTGCCATCCCCACATCTTTACCATGAGGGTGGGGAAGCCATGGAATGGATTTCCCAGAGAAGCTGTGGCTGCTCCATCCCTGGAAGAGTCCAAGGCCAGGTTGGATGGGGCTTGGAGCAGCCCAGGATGGTGAAAGGTGTCCCTGGTTGGATCCGGGTGATTTTAAGGTCTCTTCCAACCCACCCCATTCCATTCCACCACTGGCACCCCCCCAGTGCCATCCTGACAGCTCACACTCGTATTGTTACTCCATCAAAGCAAGAAAAGCAGACAGGGATTGATTGCTGCCCCAAAAATCCCACAGGGAATCCTCTCTCCGAGCCAAACACAACAAGCAGAGCCCTCAGTGCTGTGCTCAGACAGCCCCGACCTCCTCCTGCTGCTCCTATATGATAAACTCCACGCTGCTGTGGTTTGTTATTTTGGTAGGAATGAAAACAATCCTTGCCCAGCTCTGCAGGGCTGGCGATGCCATCTCCAAACAAACGCTCCACAAAGCTGGCAAGGAGCTTTGTCAGCACAGCCCCATGTGCTGGGCAGGGTTTGGACACATGCTGGAGTCCCAGAGAGTGGCTGGAGCCCTCGAGCCTTTTTTAAACCAGGCTCTTTGTGGGCTGCATTCAAAAGTGGGCATCACTTGCCAGCCAGAGGCTGCTCCAAGGGCATCCACATCCAAAAAGGCAAAGATCCCTTGGATTTCCTTAGTCCATCAAAGAGGGGGGAAAAAATAGGAAAAAAGGTGAATGAAATTTTAAA
This sequence comes from Eopsaltria australis, assembly GCA_034509425.1. Lineage (NCBI taxonomy): Eukaryota > Metazoa > Chordata > Aves > Passeriformes > Petroicidae > Eopsaltria > Eopsaltria australis. The sequence continues at coordinate 35,459 of JAVTVJ010001986.1, read as the reverse complement.
AAAAAGAAGCAAGAGAAAAGCTTTTATCGAAGGATTTCCTTCCATATCCAGCCTGTCTTAATGATCCTTAAACTGGTTTTGCATCCATGCAAAAACTCCTTGTGCTCCAGAGCACGGAGAGAAGTCAGATTGCACTCTGTGCCTGTGGGCATTCATTCAGGTTATCCCTACCCTCTTTCTCCTCCATCCCCATCCATCACACTCCTCACCTCCTGCACAGGGCAGGGATGTGGCTCTTCCACATCACCCATCTGCCAATTTCCATTTGCAATCAGCATTCCCAAACTGTGACCCTGCTTGTAAAAATAACCCAGACTGCAAAGCTTCGTTTTTTCTGACTTTTTTTCTAAGTAACTAACAAAAAAGTTGGTGTTTACAGGAGCCTGTGGAAACTTCCAGCTCACAGTAATTAACGTCCAATCAAATTTGAAGCTACATTAAATACAGAATAGAGGGCAGTTTGGGGAAATGCTCCAAAATCCACCGGTGGGAGACAGTGGAAACAAATTAGTGACATCTATTAATGGGAGAATCCTGGTGGATTAGGTGAGCTAACAAAAGCAATGATAATTAACATTAATCACATGAAACATAATTGACTTCCAGACGCTTCTGACATTATTTTTCCAATAAAGATGCTGGGAAATCATCAGAGCTGGCTGGAGAGCTTATCAGGGGCCAGCACAGGCAGCGTGATTCACCCCAAGGAAGAGCCGCTCATCCTCCCCAGCAGCAGGAAGGAAATTTCCAGCTCTTTGCTGCTCTTTCATCCCTCCCCAGCTCAGCCCGGGCAGGGGGACCCTTGGGGGACCCCTGAGGGACCCATGCTTGGAGCTGCCTGCCGGGAGTTGCCTTTTGTAGAGCTCCACACTGATTAATTTGTGGTGGTGGAAGAGCCGTCCCCGCTTTGGGCTGGGTTTATCCTGCCTTCAAGTGATGTTTACCTCTGAGAAAAGCTTGACTTTGCACGTGAGGTTGGACACAGCCGCAGGCTGCCTGCTCTGGAATCCAGAGCTCTTCCTCTGCGTTAAGTGCCTTTTCCACAAAACCTTTCTGCAAACAGCAGCTCGCTGCACGTTTGGCCAGGTGATTTGTCAAGCCCCGAGGATGGAATAATGTTGGAACCACTCTGCAGCAGCAGCCACGCTCCTTGCTGGAAAAGGATCCTACAGAAACCCTTCCTTTCTGTCCAGAAAAGCCACAGGCTCCATCGGGCACGGACTAAAAACCAATTTCTGGACAGTTGATTTCACTTTTGGAGCAGTTTTTCCCAAGCCTGAATAAGCCACTACCCCACCACTCCCTGCCTGCTGTCACCCCCGGGATCTCTGAACCCAAAACACATCCACTGGTGTGCACAAGGCTTCATTCATCCCCAGGGATCCCACTCACTCATTTATTAGAGTCCTTTTCCCTCATGGGGCATTGGGACTGGTCCTTTTAACTCCCCCATGCCCAGATATTGCCTGAAAAACCACACAGAAACACAGAATGGGTTGGGTTGGGAGGGACCTTCCAAACCCCCTGCCACGGGACAATTTTCACTGTCCCAGGCTGCTCCAATCCCTGTCCAACCTGGCCTTGGACACTTCCAGGGATGGGGCAGTCACAGATTTTCCAGGCAGCCTGTGCCAGGGCCTCCCCACCCTCACAGGGAAGGATTTTTTTTCCCTGATATCCAATCTAACCCCACCCTCTGTCAGTTTAAAGCCATTCCCCTTGTCCTGCCACTCAAAACTCTTGTAAAAAGTCCCTCTCCATCTTTCCTGCAGGTTCCCCTCAGGTATCCTGCATCACCCTGATGCCCTTCCCAGCCCAAAAGGAGCCCAGGTGAGCCCTGCTGTGCCAGGTGACACCACAGGTGACCTCAGCACGGGGCTGCCACTGCCGTGAGGCCACCACGGGTCTGTCCCCAGTGCCTGCCAGCTGGAATAACCAGGATGGCTTTGATCCTCATCTGTCCCCCTCCCCTGAGGAACAACGCAGCCTTTCAGCACTGCCAGTTCACTGGGAATGAATGTCCCCAGCGTGGCACGGTGTCACAGTGTCACACACCCCTTTGTCTCACATCCCCTCATCAGCTCCTCCCCAGAGGGTTTGGGGAGGACGTTCCCACCCAGCCAGGCCCTCTCTGCCCCTCTCCCTCCTCAGGGACTGGGAGGTTTGGACTTTCCAGTCATTGCAGAAATCCTGCTCACGCTGGCCCAGAGATCAGGTTTGTCATGGAGATTCCAGATCATATTTTTCCACCCCGAACTCCCTCTTGTCTGTGCCCTCTCCACCCTCCTGTCCTCTCCTCTCCCCCAGCCAAGCTGGCAGCAAACACCTCGGGGTTTTCTCCCCCCCTGGAGCAGATGTTCCATCTGCTTTTGTTGGTACAAGATGCAGGTCAGGCCCTGGCAAGGCTCACAAACCCTGAAAGCATCTGCGGCCAGGATGAATCCAGGAGGTGGCAAAAGGCACATCCAGCAAGAAAACACAAACCCCCCTTTCTAATTGCTTGGTGCTAACACCAAAATATTGATTTCCCAGGATTTCCAAGAGGTGGGAAAGGTGCCTGGGTTGCTCAGCACCTCCTTTTCGCTGGGCTGAGAGGGGAGCAGGGTTAACAGAATTCCTTGCTCCAGGTCCAAAGAGGGACACTGGGGATGGCAGCAGAAGCCACACACTGGTCCTGTCCTTGACATCTCCTGAGTCTGGAGCACCCTCTGGGCTTTCCACTGACCTCTCACCACTCCTTCATCCCCACCCCACGGTCCCAAGTACCCCCAGAGATGTCTCTCATGCCATTTTTGGGGATGAAAGCTGCCTCACACCACCAGAAGGGGAAGGCATCCGAGAGATCTTGCAGCAATCCAGCTCCCAAGGGTGATCCATTCCCCAAGGCAACATCTGGAGCAACAGCTGGCCTGCTCCCTCCCGATGGCCTGAGGAGGTCCGGAAGTGTTTAACACCAAAAACTCAGCTCTTGTGCACCCTACCCCTTTTTACAGGGATTTTACAACAAGGACATTTGAAGTAACAAGTGCAGAGGAACTGCTGGCTGTTGCTGACTCTCCACTCCATTATTTATTTTTTTTTTTTTACTTCTAAAGCCTCATTTTACAGTCAACTGTTGTTTTCCTCATGGTGGATAAATGATCTGTGGACATCCTCAGGGCAGAGAAAGTTCCCAGTGGGCAGCTCTTCCTCGGAGACTGCAACCAAACCAACCTGACGTGGCAAATTTAATATCTGCAAGGTTGGGAAGAAGTGTGAGGAAAACAAGCAACACTGCTTTAAAAAAACAGTCATTTTTAGGCTTTATAACAAAGCAGAGCAGCAAGAAAGTCACCCCACAAGTCACCTTTAGGCTACAGCCATCTATTTTTAATGACGAGGCTCAAATAAATTTTTTATCAGTGTAATCTTCAGGTCACAAAACCTCCTGGAAACCAGAGGTAGGAAGGAGCAGGAGGAGATCCCAGCTGCCCAGGATGAGGTGTCTCCCATGCAGGCTGAGGGATGTCCCTGCTGGGTGTGGTTTCCAAACCCTGGGGGTGCCTGCAGGGCTCCCAAATTCAGGGAAATTCTGACCACACGGGATTTGTGTTCCCTCCCAGCTCCATCCATGAGCAGAGAGCACAAAGCTGAGCATGGAAAGGTCACTGATACCTGGGAGAGACCCCTGCCAAAAACCACGGCCTGGCTGGGCTGCCTTCCTTCCTGCTGGAGAACCTGTTCACGGCATTCCTAGTTCACAGGATTCCCAGGACATGGATTCCCAGTTCATAGGATCTCCAGGACACAGGAATTCCCAGGACACAGGAATTCCCAGTTCACAAGAACTCCCAGTTCACAGCATTCCCAGGACACAGGAATTCCCAGTTCACAGCATTCCCAGTTCACAAGAACTCCCAGTTCACAGCATTCCCAGGACACAGGAATTCCCAGTTCACAAGAACTCCCAGTTCACAGCATTCCCAGGACACAGGAACTCCCAGTTCACAGCATTCCCAGTTCACGGCATTCCCAGTTCACAAGAACTCCCAGTTCACGGCATTCCCAGTTCACGGCATTCCCACACGGACACGCTCCCACCAGGGACCCCAAACTCCCCTGCCACTCTCCCAGCCTTTCCTCAGCCTGAGCCACACACGGTGGCCAGGGTGAGTGTCCCCACAGCCACCCAGGGATGTCACTTAAGGAGATGTCTCCACTTCCTGCCTCCCGATTTTCATTATTTACAGGCCCTGACAAATTCTCTTCTTCGTGGAGCTGGGCCAAAAGCAGCAAAGGCTGCTCCTTCCCCCTCCTGAGGGCCCAGAGCCCAGCACGAAGGGAAGGCATGACAACTATGTAACCTGGGGTCACATTTCACCCTGGACTCAATTACCAAGGGTTAAAAATGGAACAAGGCTTGACTTTCCCATAGGAAAGTTGCTCTGTGCTGCCCACTGCCTCCAGCAGCCTCCCGACACTTCCAGGGAGAGCAGCAGCATCCTCAGCTCTGCTTCAGAGGGAATTTCTGCCTTCCACGCTGGCAGCTCCTCTCCAGGCCACCCCATCCTGCTCACACAGAGCATCCCAGGGTGGCTGCTCCTGCTGGGGGGGAGCCTTCACACCCCACAGCACAAACAGACGAAACATCCCAGTCCCCTCGTGTAAAACCCCCCTCACACCCCACAGCACAAACAGCAAAAACATCCCAGTCCCCTCGTGTAAAATCCTATTCACACCCTACAGTACAAACAGGCAAAACATCCCAGTCCCCTGGTGTAAAACTCAGCAGCACAAACAGCCAAAACACTACAGTCCTCTTGTGTAAACCCTTCTCACACACCACAACACAAACAGGCAAAACATCCCAGTCCCCTCGCGTAAAACCCAGCAGCACAATCAGCCAAAATACCACAGTCCCCTCACATAAAATCCCCTCTCACACCCCACAGCACAAACAGCCAAAACATCCCAGTCCTCTCGTGTAAAATCCAGCAGCACAAACAGCCAAAACACTACAGTCCTCTTGTGCAAACCCTTCTCACACACCACAACACAAACAGGCAAAACATCCCAGTCCTCTCGTGTAAAATCCCCTCTCACACCCAGCAGCACAAACAACCAAAACATCCCAGTCCCCTCATGTAAAACCCAGCAGCACCAACAGGCTCCACAGAGAAGATGGAGATGATTTCTGCTGGGAAAGGGGATTTGGGGAAAATGCCTCTCCAGAGGGTGGCAGGAGGCAGGGCCAGAGCTCTGTGCCAACTGCAGGCTCCTGCTGGCATCCCAGCGGTGGGGATGTGAAAATCAGCCCTCCTGGAGCACTGACAGCATCACCTCCAAGCCCTTCCCTGCTGCCTCCAGCCCTGGAGCACTGACAGCATCATCTCCAAGCCCTTCCCTGCTGCCCCCAGCCCTGGAGCACTGACAGCATCATCTCCAAGCCCTTCCCTGCTGCCCCCAGCCCTGGAGCACTCGTGGCCCGTGCAAGGTCCGTGTCCCACACCCACAGCAGCACAGGGAAGCACAAACACATTTTTGGGTTTTCTGTGCACGGCTCCACTCATTTACCCCCCACTGCTGCTCCTTCTGCATCAGCCAGGGCTCCCCTAAAAGCTTTGAGCAGCATGATGTGAATGGAAGAAAAATGAGGGAGATGTTTTAGCAGCACAGCCCTCGGGAACAGTGAGACAACGCAGCAGCCTCGGGCTGGGAGGGTCTGGCTGCAGTTTGGGAGGGCTCCCAGCTGGGCTGGGGGACTCTGGATCTGCTCCTGGACAGAGGAGGTTATCTGGTGGGAGAAGGAGGAGCCCAATCCACAGATAGGCGTTGATGAGTCTTGTTTAGAGGCCCTGCTGCTGCATTTCCCAGTCCTGTTCAGCTCATGGAGCTCCACCTGTGGGCAGCTGTGCCCTGTGCCCACCCTGCCCACCCTGCCCTCACCCTGCCCTGCAGCACAGCTGGACACTTCATGGTCAGGTCCTGGCTCTCCTGGGACAGTCCCTCCCTGCAGAGATGCTGGGACACCCTCATTGTCACCTGAACACCCCCAGGCAGTGCAGAGGGAGGGAGGGACAGCACAGGGCTGTGCTGGGGACAGGGTTGGTGTCCCCTCACCCACAGGGCAGGATGGGGCCAGGTCTCACTCTGCAGGGATCAGTAGACCCAAGAGCTCTCACTGGGGACTCATCTCCAAAGAGCTCAGCAGCCAGCACAGGAGAGGTGACAGCAAACCTGGTGCCAACCCCAGCACCCAGAACTCTCCAGAAAAACCCAGGCAGCCCCATCTATTCTCTCTCCCACACACACTGCAGCACGTATCATTCCCCCCAGAGCCAGGGTAGAGCTGTACATCAGTGATCCTCTCGCATTTCTCCTGGCTGCAGGATCTGGCACGGCACAGCTCACAGAGCTGCTGCAAAGGGGAGCAGCAGCTCCACACACATCCCCATCCCTGCCCTCTGCCCTCTAGCAGACCAGCCTCATTTCTAGAGCTCATTAAAGAGGGATAAAAGTAACCTTTAAAGGTTGCTTTCATGTGAAACAAGTCTGAAACCAAACAATGACTTGGCAAAGAGTGAATTGGATTTTTAAAAGCGATGCGTTTTACTGGAAATCTTATTTCTTTCCTCTTTCTTTTTTTTCTTTTCCCTTTTTTCTCCTTTTGAGCCTGATGGTGGATTATTTTTCCCTGACACAATCCCGCCTCCGCTGTGATAGATGACGGCACATTTAGCAGTGTTCAGCCAAAACTTTTTATCTCCATATGGAAGATGGATGGACGAGGACTCTGAAGCCCTCACCAATTCCTTCAAGAACAAACAAGGATCCAGCCCAAACCCCCACCCCAGGTTTGTTTAAAACACACGGAGCACAGGGCAGATCCTCTCAAGCTCCATTTTTCCATCTGGCCCCGTTTCTCAGTGTTTATGGAGCCAAAGGCAGCGTGCTCTGCTGGAGACCTGCAGCCACCTCCCTGGAAAGCACGAGGGAGCTGCAGCTTGGATGGGCTCTGTGCTGAGGGCCAGCACTGCCTGCGCCTCCCCGTGCCTGTGTGGGGCTCAGGAGATGTGCCCAGCTCCCTGAGCAGGGATCACACACAGCTCCTTGGGGGCAGAGACTGGAAAAGCCACAGAGGAGCCAAGTGGCTTTGGGAAAAAAGAAAAATAAAAAATACCAGGCACTGCTTCACTGCAGCCAATCCTCCCCAGGAATGGGCAGGGCAGGAGAGGCAGCCTGGATGAGCAGAGCAGGAGATCATGGAATCATAAACTGGTTTGGAAGAGACTTTAAAGATCCTCTGCTTCCACCCCCCTGCCATGGGGGTTTCACAAGCCAGGAAGGTGAGGCTCTGGAGCAGCCCTGGCTTTGCAGATCGCTCCCAGTTTGACTTCCCTGCATCACCCCAGGCCACAGGCATTTGCTGAGGTGAGGGAGCAAGCAGGAGATGCTCAGGACTCCAGGTGAGTCCAGGAAAATGGGAAATCTATCAGCATCACAGCTCCCTCTTTGTTGTCTTTGCTCCTCACAAGAGATGAGCCACAAGCCTTTAAAGAGCACCCCTGGATGCAGCTGTGGGAGCCCCACATCCCACAGGACCAGCTCCCAAATCCCTGACCACTCTCATAGCGCCCCTTCCCACCTGAACCGAGTACAAAGAGTTTGGGGTGAATTTCCCTGCAAGATACCAGCAGAATTCCAGAAAAAAACTCGCAGGGAGAGCAAAAACCTGGAGCAGGTAGGGCAGAAATGGCACCAAGGGATGGACACAGAAGGTGGAAGGGGCTGGGAATTGTCCACCTGTGAGGAAAACGTCCCAGCCACGTCTTGGCACGGGGTGCAGCAGCCACAGCCATCACACCAAACAACACATGCACCACAGCACTCCCACACCTCATTAATTATGTCTGGGGCTCCCAGCACAACGTGCCAGAGAAGTTACCTAACCAGCAATAAAAACTCCTCTGGCCCCGCCTCTGGTGCAAAAGCCAACTCTCCTCATCTCATAAAACACAAAGAGTCCCCAGATGTTTATAAAACTCTGTTGGGCAGCTCAGTGCAAGTGTTGCTTTCCACGGGGGATCAGCCCTGGCCACGGAGCTGACAGGAGCTCTGTGGATGCTGTCGTGGGGCAGCAGGATGATCCTCCCCAGTGTCCCTCAGCACCTCGAGCCACCACCTCCTGTCACCCCAACCCACTGACCACAGCTGCCTCCAGTGCAACACCTGCTGTCCAGCACAAGCAGCAGGAATCTGCTGAGATCAGGTTTAGATGGGATATTGGGCAGGAATTGTTCCCTGGGAGGGTGGGGAGGCCCTGGCACAGGGTGCCCAGAGAAGCTGGGGCTGCCCCTGGATCCCTGGCAGTGCCCAAGGTCAGGTTGGACTGGGCTTGGAGCCACCTGGGACAGTGGAAGGTGTCCCTGCACATGACTGGGGGTGGAATTTAAATGATCTTTGAGGTCCCTTCCGACCCACACCATTCCATCCACTCCAATCACACACGGGGATGGGTGGACACAGGTCAATGGAAGATGCTGCCCACACCTGGCACATCCACAGGGACATCCCAGGGAGATTTTCTGCATCCACAGGGCTCCTGCTGCCTCCAGGCACTCTTTGGAAGGCTGGAGTGCCCCTGGGTGCCCTGCAGAGCCGCTGCCTCCACTCCGAGCACGGGTGGAGCTCCACGGGGATCTCCCAGTGACAAAAACCCTCCCAGCTCAGTGGCAGGGACCGGGCCAAGCAAACACAGAGTGTATTTATCACTCCTAGGAAACGCTTTCATTTCTCCCCCCTCCTCCTCCATGCTCAATTCGAGGGAGCAGCAGCGAGCTCCGAAAGGCTCCCTCCATGTGGTGCTGTTAACCATGCTAGCTTGGACAGATCATTATCCCTTCACGCACGGGGCTGAGGAAGGGGGTGGCAGTCTCTAATGACGCTAATTAAGTCCTTAAGTGTCTTGGTAAAAAGCAGGTAAGGCTCCAGCAGAAGGCAGAATATTCCATTAGGGCAGGCTTCACCGTAGACACAATGCTGCATAATGGGATCCTGTAATTATGCCTGCACTGCAGAGACTTTTAAAAAAAGGAACCCTGTTTTACATTCTCGAATGCAAACAGCATGAAATGATGTTGCTTAGAAACCTTTACACTCCTACAGTGTGTGCAAAAAAGTTATTCCAGACATCTGTATTTAAAATAAAATTTAAAAACAATCCTACCGCACACACTCACACGGATCTTGGCTTCACGTTGAGTGATGAAGCCCATGAAATGTCAGAGGAAATTTAAATTAAAGGGAAAAAAAAAACCGACACATGCATTTTAAAGAACTTGAGCAGCTTGTTAAGTCATTTCAGGTTATGTCTGGTGCTGTTCCACCTCACCCCTTCACACAGAGCTGCATCTCCCTGCACTGACAGTGCCATTCGTACCAATCCAGCCTGAGAGGCTCGCAGTGATTTCCCGAGTCACGCTGACCTCAAATACCTGGAAAATGTTTTCCTTTTCTAGAGAAGCCACCCCTGGTTTCACTCCAGAACAGGCACCCACAGAGCAGAGCACTGTCCAGGTGCTGGAGTCACAGGAAAACCCTTTCAGCACACAAAATGTGACAATTTCATGGAAAAGTCACAGGGCACAAGACCCAAACCCCCACTGCTCCAGGATGAGCAGCGTGGAGGGACACTAAAATCTCCTCCACCCAAGGTGACACAGCCAGATCTGCAGCAGCCCATGAACAGCATTTTGCCAAGCTGATCCTGATCCTTCCTCCCGTAATCCAAGCATCCCACAGAGCTGGCAGGGCCCAGCAGGGGAATTTTGCCTCAATCCCTGCAGGCAGGAGGGGATGGGGCTCTCTGCACCCAGCAGAGCAGGAGGGATTGGCAGCTTCGCTCCATGAATCCAAACTCTCAGCCAGGGCTGCCACTGCCTCCCACCCACCCGTGGCTCTCCCCACCCTCTCCTCCTCTCTGAAAAGGTCACCCCTCTGTGCCTGGCAACGAGGAGCAGCAGGCACGACTGATGGATGTGTCACAGCTGCCACCACGCTGGCGCGGCCCCGCGCCAAGGCCAGCGCTGGGGAGGTGACAGACCTGACACACAGGGACGTGTCCCAGCCAGCAGCGCCTGGCACGGTGCGTGGCACTGAGCTGATGGCCTCTCCCCCTCCCAAACCCACAGTTTGCAGGTTTGTCATCATCCTTTTGTCACTCCCTGCTGGCAGAGGGGGGTGGACACAGGAGATGGAGCCTGGGTGCCCTCAGCAGCAGAGAAACGGGGATGCCCTGAGGGATGGGCAAAGGTGGAAATTCCTTAAGGGGAAAGTCTTGGCTGATGGAAGGTGGGAATCAGCAGCTGTGCCCAGACTCAAGATTGTCTGAACTGTGCCAGGGAGTTCAAGCTGTGCCAGGGGAGGTTTAGGTTGGATTTAGGGAAAGGTTCTTCCCCCAGAGGGTGCTGGGCACTGCCCAGGCTCCCCAGGGAATGGGCACGGCCCCGAGGCTGCCAGAGCTCCAGGAGGGCTTGGACAGCACTGCCAGGGATGCCCAGGCTGGGATTGTTGGGGTGTTTGGCCAGGAGCTGCACTGGATCATCCCTAGGGTTCCCTTCCTGGATAACTCAGGCAATTCCATGATTCCATAATTCTATGAACAAGATCCCTGCACGAGGTAACTTTTGTCAGCCCCGCTCTCTGAGGTCTTTTCCAAGATTCCCTCAATCCTCAAGACAATGGTGGCCAGAACTCATTTGTCTTAAAATCACCCTTCAGAAATGCCACCTTTCCCTCTGCCCACCACGAAGAACCTCCTGGCAAGAGCAGATTAACTGTTGTGACATTTTAAACGGCAGAAAAACACTTCCTCTGCACCCAGTTTTCTGCTGACACCTGTGAAGGTCCAAAGGCAGCATCACTGGGAGCTGCAGCTCACACACTTGGCTCCTGCAGGTGTTCCAGCTCCTGCCAGGGAGCTCTGACTGTTGGTGCAGGTATCCACAAGCTGCTTCACCCACGGATTCCAGGGATCCAAAGCTGCAGCCTCACTCTCCAAGTTCCTGTGCACTGCTCTGGGGCAGGAAGTGCTGTTCACACCTGGGTGCAACAGCTCCAGTCGAGCACCGAGATGCTTTAAAGCCTTCTAGTAAAAGAGGCATGAAAAGGATGAGCAAATGTGAGAATTTGTGCATCATCCAGAAGGCAGATGCTGGCCAGCTTCTGAAGGCAAATTCCACACCTCACCCTGCTCTGCTCTGACTGGAGGCAGCTTCAGGAACACATCCTTCCTGGGGGAATGAGCACAGGGATCTGGGCAGCCCTCCTGGGACAGGGGACAACCTCTGCACAGGCACATTCCTCTTCTATCTTTGATTGTTGCTAAAAATAATCGATCTGAGTGGCGTGGCTCGGCCTGTTCTCACCATTGCTCGGTGTGGGGTGCAGTCCAGATCAGATGGAATGAAGTTCCACGTGCAGGGTGCACATGTGGTGTGTGGGAGCACAGGCAGGAGCTGTGCTGTCCCTCAGAGACACCCAGTGCTAAAGGGCAGGACAGGGAATGCACCGATGGAGCCTCCAGAGAGTGGGAGAGCAGAGAACGGGCACAGGGATGGAAAATGGAGATGAGGAGCTGGGTGTCCCCCCATGTGAGAAGCTGGAAATGCTGTGAGCTTTGAAATGACGAGAGAATGTTCAACCCATTCTGTCCATACAGCATCAGTCATCTCCAGCCTGGCATCTGCAGTCACCCGAAAACTCAGCGTGTGCTCCCCAGATCTTTTGCTCATTATCAAAGTCCAGCTCCAGAGTTATTTCTCCTCATCCCTCTGTGGTGAGACCAAACAGTTAAAGGACAAGCCCAAAGCCTGAGAGACAACAATGGCAAATAAAACACCCTGGCAACTTCTGCCCATGGCTCCAGAATAGCCCTCAGAGCAGCAAGGAGATCCCATTCCCCCTGCACTCCTGATTTGAGGGGCCAGAGCACATCTGATTTCTCGTGGATAACTCAGCAGAGTACAGGCTCCATCTGGCTGCCCTCTGCCTGGATAATGGATATTTTACAGGGGGTGAACAGCCAAGAGAAATAAAGCAAAAAGCCTAAAATTGCTCTTAGAGATGGGAGGTTGGACGAGCAGCAGAGCCCACGAGATCTCTTCACCTCCTGCCCGAAGAACCCAGGACAGGAAAACCTTTGAAGTTGTTTCTGCTGTGCCTTTTAAAAAAAAAAAAAAAAGCCAATTCTAAAGGCTTAATTCAACATTCCCAGAAAGAGTTAAACACAGGAAACCTGTTGATTAATTTACAGGCAACAAGCTGCACTAATAAAGCCCCAGGGACCTTAATCAAGCTGTTTGCTGGTTGCCAGACCAAAGCAGGAAGATGGGCAGAGCTGTCAGGATGGATTAGTGTTTGCCCACTGGCAACACTGCTCCTGAATGGGAGAAACGGGGGGAGAAACACACACAGAAAGGTCTTTTCCAGGCTGAACCATTCCATGATTCTCTGGAGGGGAAATGATGTGCCTGGAGCTGGCCAGAGCCAGCCCAAGGCCGGATGGCTCTGGAGCTCCCAACCTGCACAGGGGATGGGTTTTTGTCTTGGGTTTTACCTCCATTGTTTGCAATTCCTTCCTAAAAGCCAGGAAGGACCAATTTCTCCATTTCTTCCTTTTTTTTTTTTTTTTTTAAAAAGATCCCATCCTTTTCCATTCAATAAATTTTCCTGGCCCCCCCTTTCTCCTCCTATTCCAGGAGAGCTGAATGAATTAAAGCTGCTTCTAACTGACCCCGTTTTGAAGGGTTTGGGTGACACAGATTGGGGTCAGGACGTTTTGCAAATTCAGCTGAAGTCAAAAAGGGACAATTTCCTTTAATTATGACAACAAGGCTTGCCTCAGGTACCTTTACCTTCCTGCAGCATTTACAGCTCTGACACAGAACCAACTGCGAGGAACCCAAGTGGAATCAGTGCTGGAATAAATCAGAATTACAGATCTGAACTCTGCTTATCTGCAGGGAAACTTTTCGCCCTTTAAGTAACTAAACTTTAATTAACCTGGCAATACTTTTTTCCTTTTCCTGTGTGCTGCCAGGGAGCCTCTGCCTTGGGGTTCCAGTTTAACAGGCTGCAGTGTGGCCAAGAGGATGTGGAGAGCTTGTAAAACACCTGACTCCACACAGCAACCGGCAGAAAAGGCCAAAAGATTGATTTTTATTTTGCTAAAGCTTAACAGGCCAAAACAAAGGAGCAGAGAATTGCTCAGCTGCGAGCCCTGCTCACATCAGGTGTGTTTGAACAAAGCCATTTCCCCCAGCAGCTTTCTGCTGTTCCAGCCAGCAGGAATGGAATATCCCATGGGAATTCCTGCAGCTGAGTGCTACAGATGCACTCATCCCAGCTTGGATCGTTTACACCAGCCAAAAATCACCTCCTCCCGCTTTCCCAGCTCCCCTGAGCATCACAAGGGACACGAACTGGATGTTGACACCTCAAGACTTGCACCCAGGAAGGGATGAAGGGGAGGGTGAGCACTGAGGAAATGCAAATGCAGCTGAGGACTAGAAAAAGCAATCATGGAAAACAAGGAGTGGAAATAATGATTCATCAGGAGCTGAATCAGGTGTGGAAGGAGCCCAGTGCTGCACTCCGTGGATTTGGTGATGGCACTGAGGATTCCAGGCCTACAAAAGTCCTTTTTAAAGCTATTTAAATGCACAGAAGGCCCAGTGATAGTTTTGAAACACAACCCTATCTCTCAGCCAGCTCCAGACTTTGGAAAATGTCTGTGGCATCCTTCTCACCCCTCAGACACCTCTGTCCCCACCAAAAACTTTGAGTCAAGAAGGAACTCTGCAAAACATGAAAGCCAGAGGGGAAAGAGCTGGGTGGAAGTTTGCATCAAGCCAGAGGCCAGGCTGAGTGGGTCCGTCCCTGTGAACCAAAATATCATAAATAGGGCAGCACACAAAGTTTCCTTGCAGATCTCAGAGCACTTGCAGTATTCCTTAGAGAACATTGACAATGCCATGGTATCCCCATGAATGGCTGGAAATGTGGAGATGCAGAAATGCACCTTGCTCAGGGTAAAGGGCTCCTCTCCCTGCTTAAAGAGGAGAGTCTCTCAGTCACTCCCTCCTCCTCCTGCTGAAGAAACACTCCAGGCATTGCCCCAAGCTCAGCCAAATCCCACATCAGCTCCAGCTGCAGGATTTTCTCTGGGCAGAGACACCAACCCCAGGTCTGGAGAGACCCCAATAGCCAGGAACAGCCTCTGGTGAGACAATATTTCCATTGGGAGCAGATCTGAGACTGGGAAAAGGCTGGCACAGAGCCCTGACAGGGGCTGAGGACCATCAAACGTGGGTCAGCTCCTGTCACACCAGCTGAGCAGAGCGACCTGGCCCTGTTGATGTCAGCTCCCCGTCTGCAAAGCGTCAGGTTAGAACATTACAATCCCAGAATGAAGTCAAGTGTCAAGTGAGTCACTGCCATAAAGATGAAATGAGAAAGCTCAGCTCCAATCCCTCCATCCCACTCCAGGCTCAGCAGCCAAGACTTTCCCCCATCAGCTGCAAACTTCCTGCCTTGCCAGTGAAATCACAAGCAAAAAGCCTTTTTTTTTTTTCATTCCCCTCGGTGTTCCAAGCCTGTGCAGCAGTTGGATTCCCACAGGCTGTAATTTCAGCACCCCTCAGACACCCCAAGCCCCTGCCAGAAACCCTTTAACACCACCCTGACACACAGCACCTGCCTGGGCCAGCCCTGCCAGACCCTGCTCAAGGGCTGGGGTGGGAATCATTCCTGGTGCTCTGCCCTGAGCTGGGAGAGCTGCTGAGGAAGATTTTTGAGGTGGGTGAGCCTCCCTGAGAGAGAAACACGAGCCCAAATAAAACAAGAGAGGATTTTCTGCCATAAAAACCCTGGTGTGGTTGCAGTGCTGAGGAAACTGCACCAAAAATGGGCTCCTTGGAGCTCACTCACCACCTTCAATTCCCTGTGGCTGAGCCTGGCCAAGCCAAGAGTAAATCAATGGCAACAACTGGAATGCAATTCCCCAGCAAAAAGGCAGAATATAAAGACAGCACAGCCATTGTAAGATAGATAAAGATGATTCAGGGAAAACAAAAATCAGTAGGGAAAAGGAGTGGAGGAAACCCCAAGGTTCACAACTTAGACCAAACACACACACACAAAAAAAAGTAACTAGACAATATATCTATATTTTTTCTTCACTTACTGTAGCAGAAAAACGATATAAAAATAAAGAATATAATCCTCCTGAAGCCACTGGAGCGTGACTATAAATTACAGCTGCCAAATAGCTGGAAACAAAATGAAACCTGGAGATCACCTCCAGGAGAATTTCAGATGACTCTGTGGGTCACCTCGATCTCCAGCAGTTACAGAGGGGAAAAAAGGTGCAGAGGAACTAAATTATTTATGTCAGTCAAGCTTATCTGTCAGAGGGATCCACCTTTCCTAGCGCAGCACATTTCTGGGATTAATGATCAGGCACTATCTGGAGCTGGGCAGGAGAAGAAAAACTGAAGTGATTTGGTTATTGGGGAGGAAAAAAAAAAAAAAAAAAACAAAAGATGTATTACCCAGCTCAGCTAAAAAAGACTGAATTTCAGAGGAATATCTCCCTGAAGCAGGAAAAGGATACTTTGTGATAAGTGAAAAATAAAAGCACTGAAGGACAGCAAGAACAAGAGCTCTGCTGAAAAGTGCAGCCAGGAATGACAGTGGTGCCAAGGCCTGATAAACTAATTAAGATGCTAATTAAAAGCAGAGCACTTTCCCATCTGGGGCTCCCAGCAGAGACTGGGTTTAGTCTCACTGGGGAAAGGGGATGGGGGGGATGAAGGAGATGCCAGAGCCCTGAGTGACAACAGAAGGGTTTGTGCCCAAGGGAAAATGGCAAAGCAGCAAAGGAGTCAGGGAGGAGAAATAACCAGGGAGTTTCACCCCAAAACACCAATTCCATAAGCAGATCACAGTTTATCAACCTGGGAAAGAGGCTGAGCGAGCAGGGGTTAAAATTCCCTCATTTCCACAAATTATTCCTGAAGGAAAGCCGAGCAAAGTTCCGAGGAGCAGGACAAGAGCAGCTGTGGGAGGTGGTGGCTGCTGCTGAGGTGACACCTTGGCTCAGCCACCTGCAAAAGCAGCACCCACGCTCTCTGTGAGCCCAAAAATGGGTGAGAGCAAACTGGAAATCAGCTCAGAGAGGTGGAATAAAGCTTGGGAGCCCACGGACACCAGCACTGGGAATGGTGCAGGGCCTCAAAGGGATGAAAAGAGAGCCCTGACCTCAAAAAGGCAGAGCGAGGAGGTGACAGAGTCCCAGCTTTCACTTTCTCCTCTCTGAGAAAGTCACTGATTAAAAAAAAAAAGACATGGGCGCTGTGAAATGAGGGTTTGGAAAGGCAGCATTTGGCAAAGTTTGTGTTGGGCAATCCCAGCTCAGAATTCCTGGATGCTGCTCCTCTCCAGGACACGGAGCAGGTGTCTGCAAGGAGGGGGAGGAAAAGCTGCATTTGAGGGGGAGCACGGTGTGTTTATCCTCACAGCCTTGCAGAATGTTTATTTTGGTTTGGGTGTGGACAGGCTCGCTGGAGGAAATGATTTAAGAGACACCACATAATTGCACAAAAGCACATTGTGTGGCAGTAATCCTCCCATGAAATCCATCCCTGGCTGAGCCACCACCGCAGGGCTCCCAAAAAAACCTCCGAGGCTCAGCCCAGCCTGGTGCTCCTCACCTGGTGGTTTCCACCTGGGTTTTTGGTGGCACTGAGGGACACCTGGCTTAGCACAGCCCAGAGGGGGACAGGAAATGCTGAGCAGCACCAATTTTGGTCACACCTTCATCACGAGGGCTGGCAGAGCCACCAGGCAAGGAGAAGGTGGCTCCTTCCCTGGCACGCCCCAGGAGCTGAGCTGGGGATGCCACCACCCCCAAAAAGGGCAGGAAAAGCCCCCAGGGACCCTCTGACCTCAGGCACGAGGGTCTGCAGAGCAGGGAGAAGGTGCCAAGATGGAATCAGTGCCCCTGGCCAGCAGCCAGGCAGGCTCAGAGGGCACAGACTGCACAATTACCTGAATTAGGGGATGATCCCGCATTAGAGAAGATGCTGATAACGAGATTTCCATCAGCACTCCCGGGGCACTGCTGCTGCCCTCAGGATGGGCTCAAAAGGGTTTGATCACAGCTGGAGAGGCAGGGATCCACGATTCCACCTGGAATTTGATCACAGTCTTTCCACCACCCCCTGGAGCATCTGAGGCTGGTGAGGTTTGGCTCCATGGGAAAGGATTCCTGCAGCACCCCCAGGACTTAAGGAAAGCTCCCTCCCAAACCACTGCACTGTGAAAAAGGTGGGTGGAGGGGAAGGCAAAGGGTCAGTTTTGGTTTCCACTGGCACCAATTCCACCTCTGGCACGTTGATGGAATTTCTATTTTTTTTTTTTCCATCATCAAGATAGTGAGGTTGGGCTTTTTAATTTTAAATAAACAAAGGCTGTAATGGGCACGTCTGGAGCCTCCAGCTTATCAGAGCCATCGCAGGACATGGGATTTTTGTTCATTTATCTGGGTGAAAAATAAAAAATAAAAATCCCTGAAGCCCACAGCCCAAAGTTTGAGTGGAAGGGAAGCCTCCTTTTTCTCCAGCACATCCTGGGTTTATCCTGGCAGCTCTGAGTGGAGGCCACGAGGGAGCACAGACAGCAATTAGCAACCAAACAGCTGCTGCTGCCACCTCGAGCTCTGCTGGGGCTCCAGCACTGGCAAGCAATTAAAAGTTCACAGCAAAGCCCACGATTCCCATCTCCAGGGGCACATTTAGAGCCCTGAGAGCGGCCCTTGCCCAAAGATGCAGCCCAGGGTGGGTTTTCAGTCCCTACCTCGTGCTCTGAAGTGTTTTTTTGTTTAAAGCCCAACCTGGAGCCAAACCCTGGTCAGATCTGGTGGCACCCAGGGACAAACTCAGGATCCCCCCATGGCAGAGGAGGAGCAGGGAGGGTTGGACTGGCACAGGAGGGCACCCCAGGCTCTGTCTGCTTTGCCTGTGGCAGCCTCACTCCCCCGTTTGTACTTTACTGGGGGAGCAAAGGTGCTTGACAGCTGCAAAAAAGCAGATAATTGTGCCTGCCACGGCTGTGTTTACGCAAAAGCCGCTGCTTTATGAGGAACAGCTTAGTCAAAGCACACAAAGAAACACCCTGCAATATTTTTTGAAGAGGTTTTTTTGGTTTGGTTTTTTTTTTTTTTTTTTATTGCTTCGAGAAGCAAAAGGTTAGCTACAGAAATAGAGAGAACAAAGCAGCTTACCAAACAACTGCTTCTTGTTTTTCTTATTCTGCGGGGCCTCTCCCAAACCCTGCTCAGCCCCAGCTCCCCCTTCCAGTTGCTCCCCACACCCAGGGCACAGGGACAGCAGAACCTACAGAAACACTCAGCTGGGAAGGGACAGAACCTCACAGGGGACTCAGCGCAGCACGGCCAGGGCAGCTCAGTCTGGGTTTGCTTCCCATCAGCGCAAGGGGAATGAGAGAAGTGGGAGATCCCAAACTCTGCTCAGCCTCTCCAGTGCTCAGCTGCTCCTCCTGACAGCAGCAAACTTCAGCAGCCACATGGCACAAGTCAAGCTCTGATCCTGACACAAATCCTGCTCTGGCCCTGCCACCAAACCCTAACCTGATCCTGCCACCGAGCCCTAACCTGATCCTGCCACCGAGCCCTGCTTTGGCCCTGCCACCGAGCCCTGCCCTGGCCTTGCCACCAAACCCTAACCTGATCCTGCCACCAAGCCCTGCTCTCACCCTGCCACCAAGCCCTGCTCTCACCCTGCCACCAAACCCTAACCTGATCCTGCCACCAAACCCTAACCTGATCTGCCACCAAGCCCTAACCTGATCCTGCCACCAAACCCTGCTTTGGCCCTGACACCGAGCCCTGCTCTCACCCTGCCACCAAACCCTGCCCTGGCCCTGCCCTGGGTTTGGTCTGTGCCCATGCAGGTGTGGGCATCAAGCAAACCTGGAGCCAGCATCCCTGCTAGCAGCAGGAGCCCTGAAGCATCCTAAAACCACCCTTGATTGCTGTGGCCATAACAGAGATGCAGCTCAGCCCCGAGCTGCCACAAGGCTGTGACAATCCAGGCCATTCCCAAGGGACAGGGAGCAGGCAGCTCCCCCCGGTCACAGCCCACAGCAGGAAATGCTGGGGTTATTGTTACCCTGTGGCTTTTCAGAGGGTTGTTTGTCTCAGCCCCATTAAACTTCAGCAAATTAAAGATAGAAACAAAAAAAATCATGAAACAAAATAGTAGCAGCTCTCAGGCTCTGAGTAACCTGTTTTCCCAATTCCCAAAACAAACCAGGTTATCCCAGTTTGGATAAAGAGAGAAAAAAACCTGTCCCTGCAGCATCACACCACCTTTAGCTCCTGTCTAGGGGACAGGAGAGGAAAGGGAGGAGAAGGCTCCATATCTCCCAAAATTAAAGTGGTTTTCCTACCCAAGTGAAAGGAATGGCCTTGGGAACCAACCCCATCCCTTGGGAATGCCTGAGCTGGGATCCAGAGCCACGGAGGGCTGAGTTCCTTCCGAGGGTTTGGATTTATTGGCACGGGAGTGCCCCATGCAGGAGAGGAGATGCACACACATTTCTGGCTCTTGGCTTCTCCCACTCACAGGGCTCGGGCGAAAAACAAAACAGGTTTGACAGAGAGCAAATTAATTCAGCATGAAGAAGCTCTGAAAAAAAATAAAAATTATCTCTGACAGACGAAAAATAGATAAATCCTCGCTGAAGATTGCTTTAACAAGGCCAAAAATCCATCACAAGGCTGCAGAAAGGAGGCACAGATAAGGCTTTGAAATGGATGTGATGTTTTTATACCCACAGGCACTGGGAAGGCAGCGCAGTTCAGGGATGACAGCAGGGATCTTTGCCAGGACTCCTGAACCGCCTCAAGATTTGGGGGATTGCCGCGAGCAGAAGAGAAACCCTGCACCCACAGCAGGTGTCACCAACTCCAGGTAAGCTGTGACACCTCAGGCTTCAGTTTCCCCTTCACACAACCAGGACAGTCCCAAAAATGGGGATTCTCTCAAGCCCTTGTCAGGTTATGCAATGAGATATCCGGGGAGGGTTGTGCCCTGAAAATGCAACATTTAAAGCAGCCACAGCAATCTGGGTGCTGTGCTCATCATTCCCATCCCCAGCTTTCCCTGAGCCCATGGACCTGAACCCAGACACCACAAATCTCTCCCCAGTAATTTCATAACCCTCTTTTTTCAAGTTCTGCCTTCCTGGCTTTGCTGGTCTAAGATTTCATCCTTGAGGGGAACATCAGAGCTACTTCTCGTAGCACTGAGATTGTCTTGAAACTTCTTAAATACACACACACACACACTTCATCCTTTGAAAGCACACAAGGACCTGGATCCCCCGCCAAAAAAAAGAGAAATAACAAAAAAATACTCTGCCCCATCTCCTCAGCGAATCTCTACAGATTTATTTTTGTATGGACTCCTTCAGGATCCCAAAATCCTGCTCGATTTTCAGGCTGCACCAGACCCTCCCCAGCTTGTGCAGGTCCAGAATCCAGACCAGTGCAGCACAGCCCTGCTGGATGTCACCTCCAGCACATCTCCCTGTGCTCTCCTTTCCTCCTGGGCCATTTCCAGCCTCATTCCCATGCCCTGTCCTCCCGAAGCAGTTCCCTTCATTTTAGCAAGCGCTTTTATTGTGTTCCTCCCCTTGCCAGAACAAACAGATCCCGGTTCAGCAGCCTCCGAGGGTTTTGGAGCTGCTCTCAAGCTGGGCACACGTTGTGACACCTCACATTTACATTTATGGCTCTCCAAACGTCTCACACAGGAACTCCTGGCCTCTTTATCCACCCAAGGACACCGAAGGGCAAAAGATCCAAGATTCCAAGACAGAACAGAGCCACGAAGGGAAGATAAAGCCTCAATTTCAGAGCAGAAAGAGCAGCCAGGCAGGTTATTCTGCTCTCCAGCTGCATCCACTGCCTGTTTGAGAGATCCCTCCTTGCTTTACAGAAACCCAAGTGAAGCTGCTCAGCCCAAAGGCAGGCGTGCACCACGGGTGACCTTTGCGTGTGTTCTAAATTGGAGTGCACATTGTATTTCCCCGGCCTCTCGTCTGTGTTTTGCACACACACAATGACACAAAAGAGGCAGAGCCCTCCAGCCAAGCCCTGCAAAGAAGGTGGCTTTAAATAGCCCCTTTGTCTTGCTTTTCCTTGCTGAAATATTGCACATGATTTAGAGCCGAGGTTTAGGTTTATCAGGGACCCAGAAATAGAGACAATGGAGGGCTGGGTGAATTTTTGCATCATTTTATGACCTAAATTTTTCCTCATTCCTCTCTACCCTCACCCCCCACTGCAGGATTTGTAGCTGTATCCCAGGAATTATTCCCTGAGGGGCTCTCAGACACACAGGAGTGATCCCAGCCAGCAAGGGAAGGTGGGACCTGTGTGAGAAACCTCACCTCAGCAAATTGAGGGCAGAATTCTAAAAGCAAAGCTCCTGTTCTTGATGGGGAAAAAAGTCTGCAACTTCAGCAGGCTCCAGGCTGGTACCCAGATGAGGTCAGAAATTAAAAGGTGTCTCAGCACTGAATTAATGGGGAAACTGTCAAGAGAGCAACAGGAGTTACAAACATTTATGCTCCGAGTTCAAGGCAGGAGCAGGCATTTATAACAGTGTGGAGTGAGTGCCAAACATGAAAACTGGAGTCCTTGCTAGCCAGGGCACAGGGATGCTCCTTTTTAGGTGTGTGCAGCAGCCTCAGAGATGATAACATGCTCAGAGAGAGATGATAAAATGCTCAGAGAGAGATGATAAAATGCTTGGCCCCAGTGAAGAGCCCTGACGAGGGGTGTTTGGGGTGACCTAATGGGACCATTCCTGTCCCCTCAGGGCTGTAATCACTGTGTGTCCCCTCCTCAGGGCAGCCCCCCTGCCCTGGGAAGGTTTCAGAGTGGACACTTTGTGTTCGTCCCACAGCAAGGCAAAGGTGCCTCCAGCAAACCCAAATTAACCCAGATCTGAAAAAAAAAAAAAAAAAAACAAAAAAACAAACAAACAAAAAAAAAAACCTCACTATTAAAAATCAACTTTTCCTGAGCATCATCAAAGGTTGGATGGAGCCCTGAGCAACCTGGTCTAGTGGGAGGTGTCCCTGCCCATGGCAGGGGAGATGGAACAGGATGAGCTTTAAGGTCCCTTCCAACCCAAACCATTCTGGGATTCCACGAGATGAGGCTGCAGGGAATCCCCCACGGCCAAACTGCTGGGAAAAAGGAGATTTTTTTCTGTCAAAACCATGACTTGAGAAGGAGACACATCACTCTCTTCCCACCTTCACGATAAATCCACATAAATGCTGCCCATTTATCAGCACAAAATCCAGCTGAGGCAATGATCTCAGCCCCCAGGTGAGCTGAGCTTGGCACAGCCCCAGCACTCTGGGGAGAGCTGAGCTGCAGCTCTGCAGGAACAGTTTGTTACTGAGAGAACAGACTCTGCAGTGTGAAATCCAAGTGTCTCTGAGCAAACCCTGAGGGGAATGTGCTGCTTTCCCCACAGCTGCCCCAGCCTGCAGTGTGCAGGTTAACCCAGGGATGTGAATCCGTGTGGGATGGGCAGTTCCAGCACGCTCCATGCGGGAATTCTCTGTGCTGTGGGATATTTTGGCAGCTGGGTGCAGGCACTCGGGGTAAGATGCTCAGCAGTGAAGACAAAACGTGAGTTGAGGAGTTCCCAGCTGCAGGAATCAAGATCCCAACTTTATGCTTAAATGCCCAGGGCAGAGCCAGCTCTGCTCCCCATCAGTGAGGGATGGGCTGGGCTCAGAGCTGAGGGGTGGCAGTGCCAGTCTCGGGCTCTGTGCTGGAGCCCTGGAAGATCCTTTCCTGAGGCTCTGGCGCCACCTAAGCCCAGATTTGGGATCCTTCATCCTTCCCGCAGCCTTTCAGAGGAGAGAGAACAAAACCGAGCTTCTGAAACATAGGAGAACTTCCTCCAGGAAAAATCCTGGAGCTAAGAGCCGAGAAAAGCCCAGGAAGGACATTTCTGGGGAAAGCCAAGCACTGAATAAGGTCAGATCCACCAAAAAGTACCCCAGCACAGCAGTCTGTGTGCTCCGTGCTGACCTGGAACACTCCCAGCGCTGCAATTTGGTTTTGCACTCACAGACCATTAACAGAGTTCAATCAGGGAATGATTATCGAATACAGGCATAAATCCACTTACATTATGCAAAGAAACCCTTCAGCGACTTTTGACCTTGTCGAGCTGCACCAGGTGCAGATAATTCAGAGTTTCTCGGGCACTGAGGGAGTTCCTGACTGTTCAGGAGGATGCACGTTGCTCCTGCAGTGAGAACTCACCCTCAGCTGTGTCCCCCTCCGAGCTTTGCTCTCCTGGGACCAGCTGCTCATGGTTATTTGCTTTTCTTTTGATCCCTTAAGCAACCAACTTCACACTGTCCTTTTCCTGGCATTTATTCAGCTTTTTTTTTAATTGTTATTATTATTTCCCGGTGAGTTTCAGAGTAGCAGTGCTGACTTTTTTGTCCTCGGCTGCCCTCCAGTGACAGTGCCCATCCTGGAGCCCCACTGCCCACCTGAGCCAGGACTTGGGGACCTGCACAGTTCCCCAGGCTGCAGAACCTCACTTACAATAGACCTGCAGATCAATATTTCCAAATTAAGAACCCTCGTGCCTCAGTGACAGCTCCAGCTTTAAGGATATACCGATTTTATAATCCCACATTCCTGCTTTCTACCCAAACGCTGATGATCTTCCTTTCAGTCCTTGACAATTAATTCCATCTTGGCTCAAATTCTCCAATCCAATATTAGAAGTATCATCAAATGCGTTTATTTACCTTCACTGTTAAGCAAACAGGAGCAGCAGCAGCTGTTGACACAATGTATTATTGAAGTCTGGCTTACCCAACAGTTCATTAACTTCCAAAATGTTATCTCCAATTCTGTTTTGCAGAACTGGCTTTATAATCAAAGACTGGATGTTTGGATTTCAAAACAAAAACCAACGTCAGGGAGCACAGTTATTCATCAGGCAGAAATAATCTTGCATGACACAGCAAACATGTAAATCCGACGGGGGCTGACCACCCCGAAACCAAACACAGCAGAAGAGAGAGACAGAAACACCAGAAACGTGAGAATTACCCACCACAGCAAGGTTTAAAAAGCTCCCAAAGCACTCATTTGTTAGGAACAGCCAGCTCTAAATCCCCTGAGGGTTTGGTGACACCCCACAGCTCAGCTCTGAACTCCACACACCTGAGAGCAGCAACCAGAAGGAAACAAGGCTCAGGTGTAATTTGGTTTGACGTTTTGGTTTTTTTTTTCTATTTTCTGCCCAATTCCTGAAGGGAGAAGTATTTGCTGCAGGTTCAGACACCCCAGTCTCACTCTGCAGTGACCCACATTCCTTGTTCTCCCGCTGCAGCATCGCTGGGAGCCCGCTCTGGATTTCTGCCAGTGAACTCACACTCACGGCAGTGCAGCCTCCTGCTCCAAAGGTTCCTGGCACAGCTCCAGAGGGACTTTTCCCTCCCCTAATTCCACACACACCTGTACAGAGGCTCAGGCAGGAGCATCCAGCAGGGCAGCTTCAACCCTCTGCTGAACTCACACACTGAATAAATGACAACACCCTCACCCTGCCAGCAGCAAAAAATATTTTGGGTTCCCCCAGAGGAAGAGAAAACAAAACTGAGGCCTTTGTGAGAGAAGACATTAAATCAGACCATGCTGCAAATGCCTAAAAAAATCTGAATGCATTTCTGGCGTTGAGAACCAGGTGGGAAGAATGACAATATTTTATTGAAAACTGAAACTGCAGCAGGTCACACACATTCAAAAACAAAAACACCGAACTGTTCTGCACTTTTTGCAAATCCCAAAGGCCCCAGGCCAAGGAGAGGTTAACAAGAAACAAGCTGGGGCTTGCAGAGCCTCACTGCTCTGCAGCAGCACCAGTAACCACGATGCTGCCCGCACGTTACTCAATGCTTTTCTCATTCCCACCCAGGATTATTTGTATTCCGGAGCGCTGGCATCTCGTGCCGGTTGGCTGAGCTCAGTTATCAGCTCCCTTCAAATCCAGCCAACCAGGCTGGCGGCTGTTGGACTTCTTGGACACGAAAAAAAAAAGACGCATAAAAGGCAACAAGAACCTGACACCCGGCGGCGCGGCCAGCGCCAAGCCGTTTGTTTTCCCAGGTTCTGTTCTCCCAGCGCTGGAGCTGGGATTGGCAGGCGATTTTGGAGCGCAGGACTTTGAATTACGGCGGGCGGGTTTGGCAGCGCTGCAGCGCGGGCAGCAGCTGCGAGGGATGAAAGTGCATTCACGGTTCTGCTTTGGCAGGGGGAGAAAAAGCCCCCAAACGCTCTCGGCGGGGTCTGGGGCGGTGCCAGCGCAGGTGAGCAGAGAGCTCAGACCGGCGGCACCTGCGCTGAGCGCGGTGCGAGCGCTGACATGTCACCTGCCACCTCCCTCCGTGTCACCGCTGTCGCATCCTCCCCATCCAAGGGACACAGCGGGGCTGCCCCACCCGGGTTTTGTGCTGAGCGATGTTTCAGCGCTGCGGGAGCCCCGGGCCGGGCGTGGCGCATCCCGGAGGGCACCGGGACCCACCGAGACCCACCGGACCCGCACGGACCGCACTTACCGGGAGCGGCGGCGCCGCGCGGGACGGACTCGGCGTTGCCCATGGGCGGATGGAGCGGGGCCGGGAGGGTCCGTGCGGGTCGCAGGACGAGCTCAGGCAGCTCAGCGCTCTCGCCGCGATTCGAAGCTGCCGCCCCGCCCCGCCCCGCGCCGGCACCGCCAACCGCGGCCGCGGGCGGGACACGGGCGGAGCGGACCGGCACCGGAGCGGCCCTGATAGGCTCGGAACGGCTCGGTTCAAGCCGAGCCGGGTTCGTTAGGGTCGGGTGAGCTCAGCCCGAGCCCGTCCAGCCGCAGGAGGAGGTGCCCACCCCGCTGTCATCCCGCAGCGGGGCTGCGGCCGTGCCCCGACAATCCCAAATTCCTGCGCTCATCCCGTGCCCGCACCAGCCCGCGGACAGCGGGATGAACAGAGGGGCCTCTCCACGCTCCCTTTCCTGCCTGAAAAGGCTTTCAAACACAGCCCCGCAGCACAGCGGTGCCCTTGCTGTCACCTGTGCCTAGGAAAGGTCGGCAGCCAATGGCTCAGAGCAGGGTGAGGATTTCTTCCCCATCCCAAGCAGCGTGTGGTCCTCTCGTGCCGCAGAGCTGGGGGATTTCCAGCTGGGATGAGTCCTGCTGCCTTCTGGTCCCCATTAGCTCGTTTACTCTTCTATTTGGCACGGGGCTGGTGTGGACTTCGAAGGAGGTAAAAGAGCAAATTAGAAGGTTGGAATTCCTGAGCGTTTCTACTGTCGCAGCAGCCCAGCCACCCCTGGGAATAACAGAAAGAGGGAAAATGACAGTGGGGAGGCCACCATTTGTCCCAGTGCCGATTTCCTCCTCCACAGCTGCATCCAGAACATCATTGCTGGGTGCCAGCAGCTTTGAATTGCTGAAATAGAGACGAAGACACATCCTGCCCTGAAAACCATGGACAGAATAATGGGAACATGATGTGCAGACGAGTGTGCTGCTGCTCGGAGCCTGGGAAAGGGCTGAGCCCAGCAGAAAAGGAACCGCGGTGCTTTTGCAGGGGCGCTGCTGCCTTCCCAGTGCCCGCACCACACACCAGGGTGACGGGCTGGGAACCTGGCTGAGGAAGGGATGCCCCGCTCGAGTGCGAGCAGGGGGTGACAGTGACATGCGGATCCTCTTTATCTGGCTGCTAATGCACTTTTTATCTCCTCCCTCAGGTGCAGGCGATGTGACAAGACTCTCGTACTTGAGCGACCTTCAGAGCCGCCTCCTGAGCTGACGGGGCTGTCCTCACACACGGCAGGTTATTGTCCCTCATCGCCAGGTTTGGGGGCATTAGTGTGCCTTGGGTTTCTAAAAATAACCTGAAACAACAATCCCAGTCCAGCGCAGCCTGGAGGAGGCTGAAGTCAGACCTCATCAGGGGCTGCAATTTCTGTGACAGGGACAGGACGCAGGGAACGGCTGGAGCTGTGTCAGGGGAGGATTAGGGTGGATATCAGAGAAGGTTTAGGTTGGATATCAGGAAAGATTCTTCCCCCAGAGGGTGCTGAGCACTGCCCAGGCTCCCCAGGGAATGGGCACAGCCCTGAGGCTGCCAGAGCTCCGGGAGCGTTTGGACAGCGCCGCCAGGGATGTGCAGGGTGGTTTTGCCAGGAGCTGGACTGGATGATCCCTGAGGGTCCCTTCCACTCAGGATATTCCATGATTCCATGGATAGTCACAGCAGCACAAGGCAGAAGTGCTGAGTGTTCCCAGTGGCTCCTGAGCAGGTTGGGACTGGTGGGACAGAGCTGCAGCCGGGGCTACAAAAAATCAGAGAAATCAGTGCCTTTCTCACAGGCAAAGGGAGGAGGCTTCTCGCTCTGTTTGTTCCCAGAAAACACTCGGACACACTCACATTCCTGAGGAGGGCGAGTAGCACACGGAGCAGCTTTCCCAGCCCTCTAATCACAGGGAAGTCGCTTCCACCTGAGCAGGTGCAGTGGGAACCTGAGCACAGAGACAGCTCGTGCAGAGCTGCGGCTGCTGCTGCTGCCAGGGCAGGGGGCCGCGGGGCAGGAGCTGTGAAACCCTGGTGTGCAAACCCTGGTGTGCAAACCCTGCTGAAAAACCCTGGTGTGCAAACCCTGCTGAAAGACCCTGGTGTGCAAACCCTGGTGTGCAAACCCTGGTGTGCAAACCCTGCTGAAAAACCCTGGTGTGCAAACCCTGGTGTGCAAAACCTGCCACACAAACCCTGGTGTGCAAACCCTGGTGTGCAAAACCTGCCACACAAACCCTGGTGTGCAAACCCTGGTGTGCAAACCCTGCTGAAAAACCCTGGTGTGCAAATCCTGGTGTGCAAAACCTGCCACACAAACCCTGGTGTGCAAACCCTGCTGTGCAAACCCTGCTGTAAAACCCTGGTGTACAAATCCTACTGACCAAACCCTGCTGAAAAATCCTGGTGTGCAAACCCTGCTGAAAAACTCTGATGTAAAACCCTGGTGTGCAAACCCTGCTGAAAGACCCTGCTGTAAAACCCTGGTGTGCAAATCCTGGTGTGCAAACCCTGCTGTAAAACCCTGGTGTGCAAATCCTGGTGTGCAAAACCTGCTGAAAAAACCCTGGTGTGCAAATCCTGCTGAAAAAAAAACTGGTGTGCAAATCCTGGTGTGCAAAACCTGCTGAAAAACCCTTGTGTGCAAACCCTGCTGAAAAACTCTGGTGTGCAAACTCTGGTGTGCAAACCCTGCTGAAAAATCCTGATGTGCAAAACCTGCTGACCATACCCTGGTGTGCAAATCCTACTGACCAAACCCTGCTGCACAAACCCTGCTGAGTAAAACCTACTGTAAAACCCTGGTGTGCAAACCCTGCTGTACAAAGCCCACTGCACAAACCCTGCCCTTTTCCTGCAGCTGGGCCACAGTCACAGCCCTGCCCTCCTGGCAAGAATTTCCCAGCTGATCAGAGCAGCCTCCTTTCATCTCCATCTTCTCCCAGCACCTCTCCAGCAGTCACCAGGCTGTCCCCAGGAGGAGGAGCAGCCCCAGACAGGTCACATCATGTCACTCAGGCACCTCTGCTCCAAGGGACAGAGATAAAACCCCGAGAGGGGATCCAGGGGATTTGTGTGGTACCTTCCCATTTGAATCCCACTGGTCACTGGTGGCCCTCTCAGGGCTCTCAGGAGGCACTGCCCCAGCTGCTGGCACAGCACAGAGGATCAGAAGATGGTGTTCTGGCAGAGGCTGTCTGTTTTCGTGGGCAGCTGTTGGCAAATCCCTTCAATCCCTCCCTGCAGCTTCCCCCCATAAAGGAAGGATAACATCACTCATGGTTGGTATTTAAAAGTGGCCTGTAATTTTTGACAGTGTCTTGAGCAGGGAAAGAGCTATTGAGCATCACATCCCCCAAAATAGCCCCAGCATTATCCTGGACTCTTCCTGTGTCAGGATCACGCTCTGGACAAAAGCCCAGCTAGGTTAAATTTTCATAATGTTTTTTCCACAGATGAAATATCATAAAGAGCACAGATTTCCCAAGGAGATTCGGAGCCAAAACACATCGATCCTGACCTGAAAAAGGCTTTTTTATTCCAGGCAATCTGGCTGGCAGTGACCATAGTAATGATTTTTTAAAATCACAAACATCTGTCTCTGCTGAGAGCTGAGCTGAGCTGAGCTTCACCCACTCACTCCATGCCAAGACCACCACGAATCTGTCAGGCAGGACTAACCCTCAACATGTGTTCTTGGCCTGGAACCAAAACCCTTCAGCAAAGACAGGTTTAACTCCCTTAAACTCTCTCCCCTCAGCTCTGGGGACAGAGGATTTGCACTGTGAGGTGGCTGGCACTGCTGCATGGGGCAGCTTTCCCAGCTAGAGATGGGGAGGAAGATGCTGGTTTGTGTTCTTCTCCTCTCCCTTGCTCCGCAGGGCCTGGATCCAAAACCCTTCAGCAAAGAGAGGTTTAACTCCCTTAAACTCTCCCCCTGAACTCTGGGGACAGAGGATTTGCACTGTGAGGTGGCTGGCACAGCTTCCTAGGGCAGCTTTCCCAGCTAGAGATGGGGAGGAAGATGCTGGTTTGTGTTCCTCTCCTCTCCCTTGCTCTGCAGGGCCTGGAAGAACAGCTCAATACATGGAACAGAGAAATGAGAGCAGCCCTTGCAGGGGCAGAGCCCTGGAGAGATTGTCCAGGGCACATCCAGGCTCAGCAGGTGCTTATGGAAAAGCCCTCAAAATTCCCTGTTCCCTTGTGCTGCCAGAGAAATGCTTGGGAGAGGTGCACGGAGCAGCAAGGACCAAGCCCTTGCTAACACAGTGATATTTTTGGTTCTGTCAGTCTGATCATTAAAAAAAACCATATTTTCCTTCCCAAAACTCTGATTAATGCAGTAAGAGCAATAACAATCAGCTGCTTTTGTTGTAGTTTTATCAGCAGATCTCAAAGCACTTCACAAACCAAACTGGAGAGAGCCCAGTTCCCAGGGAAGAGGAGGAAAATATTTTCATCACAGTGGCTTAGAGGCTGTCCTGGCACAACCCCTCCCACATTTCCAGTGCTCAGACTGGGTTTATTCCCCACACTTTTAGGGTATGTCCCTGCCCAGGGCAAGGGCTTGGAACTCAATGGTCTTTAAAGCCCATTCCAACCCAAACCACGCCACGATTTGCTCATCTCCCCCAAAATTTGGATGCTCTGAGTGCCTCCCCCTCCACTCTGAAGAGCAAAGAGTCCCATTTTAGTCACTTCACATTTTTCAGTGCACAACTCCGCTAAGGGCCGCTTGCAAAATAAGAAAACTTTGTTCTCTCTGTGAAGAGCAGCTGAGAGATGTGACAGATCAGCACAGCTGATTCAAGTGAGGCTCCCTCCAGCATCACTCGGATCCTGACCTTGGATGACTTTGCCAGGAATGTTCTTCCCCTGCTTTTCCAGCATTTTCTCTCTCTGTGAAAAGCAGGCAACAACAACAACGACACTGAATTCTCCCTTCAGGATGCTGTGGGGATTAAAGGGGCAATTATTGTTAAGAAAATCAGTGCTCTGAAAACACAGTTATAAGGACTGGGCAATTTAATTGCATCATCACTGTTCTCATTACAGGTCGTAAAATCAGTTATGGACCCCCCCGTGCTGGGCCTGCAGAGACACAATCAGTGCCTCTGCTTTGAATTTTTCACAGAATCTCTGAGGTTGGAGAAGACCTCCAGGATTATCGAGTCCAATCTGTGCTTGATCCCCACCTTGTCCCCAGCCCAGAGCTCTGAGTGCCACCTCCAGCCCTTCCTTGGGCACCTCCAGGGATGGGCACTCCAAACCTCCTTGAGCATCCCATTCCAAGGCCTGAACACCCTTTCCATGGG
Organism: Eopsaltria australis; assembly: GCA_034509425.1. Classification (NCBI taxonomy): domain Eukaryota; kingdom Metazoa; phylum Chordata; class Aves; order Passeriformes; family Petroicidae; genus Eopsaltria; species Eopsaltria australis. The sequence continues at coordinate 4,410 of JAVTVJ010001986.1, read as the reverse complement.
GAAATTCCTGCTGATGTCCACCCTGAGCCTCCCCCGGCCCAGCCTGAGGCCGTTCCCTCTTGTCCTGTCCCTGTTCCCTGCGAGCAGAGCCTGACCCACCCTCTCACCCCCCGGCTGGTGGCTCCTGTTGCTGTCTCCAGCACCCCTAGTCTTTCCCACAGGGTTTTCCAGCCCTTCTCCTCTCCGGGAGCGATGCTGCGGGATTTCCCCGCTAGAGGGGAGCTTCTCCCCACGAACCGCCCGTCCTGCAGCGCCAGGAGCGGCGCGTCCCGAGCTCAGCTGCGAGAGGCATTTACAAGGCTTGGGTTTCACAAAAAATGCTGCCGGCGAGCGCTGTCGGACGAGTGGAGGAGTTTTCCTCTCGGTTTAGCTCGGGGAAGGGGCTCGTGGAGGGTTCTGGTGGTTCCATGCACACCCCCAGCGCTGCTGGTACCTCCAGTTCATCTCTGGAGGGAATCGCGATGCTCTGGCCGCACAAAAACGATGTCAAGGCAGCCAGCAGCAGCCCAAAAAGGGTGACATCCTCCCAGTGAGCTTGGCCAGGCTCCTTCCCAGACACAGCTCAAAGTTTTCACGTCATTAGAGCGTTTTGTATGATGTCAAAAACTCTGGGCAAGGTTTCGATATTGGAGGATCTCTCTGGAGTAAAGCACTGACCCTGCAGACATCCCTCACCTGCTGCCTGCTGCGAACAACCTTCCCCGGGACAGGAGAGGGCAGGGATGGCACAAATGTCCCTGCCGAGGCCACAGCAGACCTGTCAGACACCGCTGGCAGCCCCACACACACCTAAATGTCATCTGATAAGGGCACGGAAAACCGACAGAGAAAGCAAACCCACACGCCTGCGAGGCCACATGAAATGAGCTCAGCGGCAGTTCCCCACCCTGCTCACAGAGATTTGTCCCCCAGAGTGTTCTGAAGCCACCCCAGCAGAGGGCACAGACACCCAGAACACACTCGGAGAGCTCGCTGTAATTACAGACACGGTTAATGAAGTGGTACCCGACAGCTCCCGATCACAGCTCCAGGATTTATTGGGCTGAGCATCACCGGGTGATGTTTCCGTGTCCCTTTTCACCCTGGAGCTCCTTTAAGGCTGGACGTGCCCATTTCTAGGCTGGGAATTTCACGTTCAGTGGATCCAGGCAGGTGCACAGGCACTGCCCTGAGCACTCTGCACTTCCTTGGACCCATTCACCCAATTCCCCCATCCACAGAAAACCTCTCTGGCAGCTCCCCACAGCCCCACTATCGTGGCCTCACAACATCCAGGAATTCACAGCTGAGCGTCCCAGTTCCTTAAATTCAGCCTGGAAAAAAAAAAATTCAGTGCAGGAAAACAGATCCTCCCAGAGAGCACAATGAGCGAGGCAGCCTTATTCAAGCTCCTGGCAGATATTTATTTACTCATTCTGCCACAGCTATTTTAGAGGTTGTCATATGAGATGGAAACTAAAAAAAAAAACAAATAAACTTCTGGCTAATGTGACAGCAAAGCTGGATGAGCTGAATCTCTCTGATTGTGATCTCGCTACCACGAGTTAAAGCACACTTCAGGAGGTTCTCAACTACTTTTCTGCCAGGCTGAAAATCCAGGTGTGACGTTTTCTCATCATAGCTAGGAAAAATGTTGTTTGTTACTGCTGATACATCCCTCAGTGCCATGGAAGAGTGGGTGGTGCTGCAGATTTCAGGGCTAAGAGTCAGCAGCTGTTTGAAGTGGGGCTGGAAGTCCAGATGTGTGAGGTGGCCGAGGGCAGCTTCTGCTTTGGCTTGGCCTGAGTCACTCCATCACTCCCAGAAGTCACAGGATTTAGTGGACTCTGGTTTCAAACGGAAACACACGGTGGAAAATGAGCTAAGGAATATTTCAGAGCGAGTGGAAGCTGATAAAAGCACTGACATTTGGTGCCTGGGGCATGGCAGGGTTACTCAAGCCACCGGAGCCTGACTCCTTTCCATCCCCCTCTCCCCTTCATTGATCCCTGGGTGATTTTTAACAGGTCCCTCCATGACTCAGTGCCCTCTTTGTTTCTTTTGTGCAGAGGTGCTGGAGACACAGCTCCTTGATAAGGCACAGCAGGTTCTGCAGCAGATGTGAGTGCAGTGTGAATAATCCTGAGCTCACCGGCCCCGCTGCGGTGGCCGCGCTGACGCAACGTCTCAGCGGTGACATCGAGTGACAGCGGGTGTGCTGACACACCAGGAGCTGCCCTGGCCACCCAGCACCTCCTTCCTGGCACTCCCAGACACCCCTTCACCCCAGCACGGCAGAGGTTCCCCCCTCAGGTGGCAGAATTTTGGTTGAAAAGAGCCACCTGGGTTGTTTTTTTCCATCTCTAGCAGGCTCCAGATGGCCTGGTGATGTCCCGTCACACTCTGGAGGTGCAGGTCAGTGAGTCACAACCTGCTTTTCTCCTCCCTGCATCCAGGATTTCACTGAGAAAGCCTTGAGCTGTCCAAGCTGTTTCCCAGAGTCCAGGGAACACAGAGCTCCAAGAGCTCCTCAGTGACAAAAGTGACACAGAAACAGCACAGCTGGGACAAACCTCCCCCAGGGCTGAGGACGGGGCCTTGCTTTGCCCAGCAAATGCCAGAAAAGTCCAGAAAAAAAGATCAAACAGCAAATAAAATTAGCACTGCGGGCTACAGTAACCTGCCAAGAGCTCCTTCGGAGTGGGAAGGGGAAGTGCTGGAGGTAGCATGACCAAGGTATGTGGGAGGAGGCGCAGAAGGAAAGCTGATCCATCCTCCTCCTCCTCCTCCTCCTCCTCCTCCTCCTCCTCCTCCTCTCCTCTGGCCTGCTTCAAAATACGAGACCCGGCAGTCAGGGGAGGCTCTCAGTGTCCAGCCAGCCCAGGAGCAGCGGGAGGACTCAGCAAGCCTGAGAATTTTATGGCCAGGAGGGTCAGGAGAGCTCGTTCTGCAAGCAGGTTCTTAAAGCACTGCCTGGGTTTTTTTTTTCTATTGCTAATTATGAGAGCACTGACCTCAGCCCCTGCTGCACGGTCAGCCCTGGAGCTGCCACAGGGACAGATCAGGGCTGTCCTTACCTCCCTCCCTCCCTGGCCACGTTGTCCCACCCACAGCAGAGGCAGGACAGTTTTCTGAGCAGAGGATGCAGGGTGAGCGCTGCCTCCCCTGATCTGCAGCCACTCTCCGTCTCCCATTGTTCTCTGCCACCCAGAATTGTTCAGGTTTCTCCCAGAAGGTTGTCCAGAGGATGAGCAGCTTCCCTGTGCCAAGCCTGGGGACCTCTCCTGGAATTCTGATCCCAGTTTCCATGCTCTGGAAGGAGCACTGGTATCACTGGGATGGCAGGAGGTGCAAGGCAATGCCCTGCCCAGGGAGGGCTGGGGTTAGGAGGGCGGTGTCTGCTCACACAGGGACTTGTCTTTCTCTCCCAGATGTGGGTCAGAGTCCCCTCCTGAGCTCCCTCAGCTCAGGATGGGATCAGGATCCCGGGTACAGACACCTGGTTGGGCTCACTCCAGAGTCAGATGTGGGCTCACATTTCCCTGCAGCTCCCTACAACTTTTCCCCTCCTCCTGAAGTGGATTCCAGGATTCAAAACCCCTTCAAGGCCAGGTTGCCTGGAGCTCTGAGCCACCTCTTCTAGTGAAGACATCCCAGTGTGTGGCAGGGGGGGTTGGAACGAGATGGTGTTTAAGGTCCTTCCACCCCAAACCACTGTGTGACTGTGACCCTCTCCCGAGGCAGTAACTCACCCCTGACTCCTGGGAAGGCTTGGGGGGCACAGCACAGAGGCTCCAGGCCGTGCCCAGGAGCAGGGAGCAGGTCAGAGCTGGCAGGGCAGGAGGCAGAGCAGGACGGGCAGCACTGAGGCTCCTGCCCTGCCTGCACAGCCGGTTCCAGGGGACAGCAGAGCCAGGGAGGTTCCTGCCTGCCCAGACCAGAGCAGCGCTGCTGAAACACTCCCTGAGAGAGGGGTGGGATTCTTCAGAGCATCCTTAATAACCCCTGCACAGGCCTTCATCCATTTCCTGGAAGCTTTGCCTTTTTTCTGCGCCGTGAAGCCTGAAAAACCCGTTTGGGTTTTGTTGCATGTTGATTTTGTGTGATTTCTTCCCCCTCTCGGCAGCTGCCAGCGCCGCTGTGCCGTTGCTATGTTTTGTGGTGGTTAAGCACAGCACGGCTCCTGCTGCCAGCACTGACGTGAACCCTGAGGATCTGGAACGAGTCAAACCAGCCCCACAGCACTGCAGGGACAGCGTGGGGCCACCCCTGCCCCACAGCCCCCTCCTGACATCCCCACAGCCCCAGAGAGAGCCTGGGAGGGGAGAAACAAAGCAGCAGCTCCGCAGTTCAGAGAGAGACAAACTTTTTGGGAGAGGCTCTGGCCAATAATGACCCCAAAACAGCTGGAGATCAGCTCAAAAACTTGCC